>KK119209.1:0-65550 GCA_000611955.2 Stegodyphus mimosarum | reverse complement strand
CCATTACTTCAGACTTTTTTTTTATTTCAATGAGTCGACAGGATCGATCTCCGCTGCTAACCCCAATGGATGTGTGCAGGCGATATTCAAGTGATGTGTTGGGCAAAAGTTTACTCCAATGAACTCTCAACAATTTCCAGTGACGGGACTGCGAAATAAAAATTAGGAATTTGATTTAATGCCGTGTGTTGAAAGTTCATCATATCTACGTTTCCTTTTTTTTCTGTTTCAAGGCCGTAGTGTGACGACATCTCTATTCTTCTAATGCTGTGCTGTGCTTTTCTCCCAATTTTAGTGTGTGCTTGAAAAATATCTTCAAGTGTCTCAGTCTTCAAATGTGGTGTTTTTCCAAATGTGAAAAACATTTTAGTGAATTGGGAATGATTTTTCTTGCAAGATTTGTTCATCGTCTCATTTCTAAGTCTGTGGTCTGGATTTTTTCTAAAGATTTTATTTAGTGCAACTAAAAATATCATATTGAAATTACTAATCATTATATTGAAAATCTGAATATATATTGCTGCTTCTTAAAAGTATAGCATTGTTTTATGAAAATGATATTAAAAATTCCAACTCTAATACTTTATTGAGGTTAGTGAAGAAGATTTAATTATTTTTCTGGAAGGTTGTTAACATAAATATATTTTGAAATTTACGTTGTTAATTTAATCTTAGACATATTCTTTTTTTTCTTACATATATATACATACGCATTCTGTTACTCGGCTCCGTGAGCTCTTTTTTTATTCGCATTTTTTGCTTTAAAATTAAAATTGCGCATTTTTTGCTTTAAAAATTATTTAATTATGTTGTTCTTATCTTCTGGTTAAGGTTTTTATGCCTCCATGCAATACGTGTAGAATTATCAACAATTTAAAAGTTGTTTAAGTGCGACTAAGCCTAATTTTTTTTACCATAGCAGCCATATTTGTTTAAATTTGAAACTTAGCAGAATATTGAATCCGTTTCTGCACCTTCAGTGTCTTTTTGCCGAGTGGAACCAATAGGAAACTTTTAGTTTTGTGGATCGAAAAAGCTGCCTTCTTGCCCGCTGGCCGAAATGCTTGTTTTTGCGTTAGCCCAAAGCAGCAATTTGCCCAGAAGCGCTGTTAATTTCGTTTTGACATTTTGAGTCGATTTACTTTTGAAACTCGAAAATAATATGATCATGTGATCTCTGGCGGTCGTGCGTTTGCAATCGCCTGATATCGTTCTCCCGCAGACCTTGCGATAAATGTTATGTAAGCAAATATTTAGAATTCGGAATGTAACGAATATTTTTTGTTAGTAGGTTAGTTTCATTTTTATTCTTTTCCTCAGATAACCTGATTAATTATACTTGGATTATATTACAGTCTAATATGTTTATGTATGAAATGTGTTGTGAATAGAAATAAGAAAAACTCAGACAACATGGTCTTCACGCGAGAATCACGTTTATTCTTCAGTGTAATATAATATTACATTTTTTGTGATATTGCTGCTGAATTGAATTTTATAGTTTAAGTGCCAAGAACATGATATTTAATAAACAAAGGTAACACAAAAACAAAACGTTAAAAAAGCCTCTTTGAGCGTAATATAAAATCTGAAAACTTTCAGATTTTTTTTTTTTGATTTTTTTTGTATTTTTCAAATTTAATAAAGATATTTTGAGGTTTTATGTATTTTTCCTTGTCGCGAAGTGAGAACTAAGTTGAATGAGAAATATATCTCTAATGAAATTCTAGGAAATAAGTTTAAATGAAATGCAGCAAAAAATGCGGATAATGTAATAATCCGTACAAGGAAGTCACGTGGTGTATACATCAGATTTTTTTAATTTTATTAAAGTTCATGTAATTGTTAGACTATGAGTTAAAACGTTATTTCGATCCTGGATTACAACAGGGGCTCTGGGTAGCGGGTTCTGGCACTGCACCACAATAGCAATATACACTGGTGTGCAAAGATTAAAGACGAAGTCGAAAATTAGCATATCAGCTGAACGAAGAGGCAGAGCGGACAGAAAGACCAATCAGGAGATTAAGTAAGGTGATATACTGTAGCACATCCGCAGATATGCAGGTAGACGTAATGGGGGAGTGTCTGAGTAGTATAAAGCATGTTGTCGGTGTAAGATCAGTATTTCTGGCAAAGAGATTGCACGCCGTATAGCAGTTAAAATCACAGCGAGTTGCTGTCTCAGCGAGAAATGGCGAATAATCAATCTGTTAGACGACATCTGGATGCTTTTACCCGAGGTCGAATCATTGGGAAGTTGGAGGAAGGCCGCAGTGTGACAAGTGTGGCTGCAATGTTCGGAATTGCTCACAGCATTGTTTCATGACTTTGGAGACAATTTCAAACTACACGAACAACTATCCGGGGGTTTAGTAGTGGTCGTCCACGAGAAAACACACCCGCAGATGGCCGGTATATTGCCTTACAGGCCAGAAGAAACAGGCGGCAGACAGCGGGAGAAATCGCTAGACACACGACACAGGCGACTGGACGACCGATATCGCGTTTTACCGTGGCCAGAAGACTGCACGATGGTGGTCTGTTTGCACGACGCCCTGTACGGTGTGTACCTCTAACGCCTGCCCATCGGAGAAGGCGTTCTCTGTGGTGCCGGGAACACCGGAATTGGAGAGACAATGAATGGGGACGAGTACTCTTTACAGATGAGAGCAGATTTAGTCTGAGTTGCGATTCTAGACACATACACATCTGGACAGAGCGGGGAACACGCAATAACCCCTTCAACATCATCAAAAGGGACTGTTTTGGAGGTCGCGGAGTTCTCGTTCGAGCAGACATAATGCTTGGTAGCCGGACCGACCTTCATATCTCCCAAGGAGGTTCGTCACCTGGGACTGCTATTGTAACGAGGTTCTTCTTCCTTACATGCGTCTTTTCACAAGGGCTATGGGTCCTCAGTTCCTCTTCATGGACGACAACGCTCCACCTCATCGCACAGTTACTGTCGAAGAGCTGTTGGAGAGTGAAGATATTGAACACATGGATTGGTCGGCAAGGTCTCTGGATCTAAATCCCGTCAAGCATGTACGGAACTTACTAGGGAGACCCGTGGCAGCACGTAACTTATCGCCAGTAACGATTCCGAAACTGCGATTGGTGCTACAAGAGGAACGAGCAGCAGTGTCTCAACAGCTCATTAACAACCACATATCCAGCATGCACAAATGATGTGAAACCTGCCTAGCAGTCAGGGGAGATCATATCCCCTATTAAAGACCGGATGTTTCTTGCTGGACACCCATCACAGGGATGTTTCGGCCTTCAGTCGCATTGCGCTCCATGCTACTTTTTCAATAAAGCTTCTTTTTATCCCTCTGATTTCTCTTTTAGTAAGTGTTGCTTACATTACTCATGTCCTTACGTATTGGGGATCTTATGGTATTAAATGTGTTGATTTGGAAAGCTTTTGTACAAAGTTATATTGAAAAAACCGTCTCGTCCTTAATTTTTGCACACTAGTGTATTTAGTTCATCCTATACGTGGGAATTATATTTGTATCAATGTTATATTATATATAACATTGATACAAATATATACGTATGTAGTATATTTGAATCTCTCATAATAACTATATTTATATTTCATATTTTAGTAAAAATGAAATGAGAAATCTTATTTCTACACTAATATAATTTACCTAGATTATGTTTATAAAATTAAATTTTATGACAACATTTTCGAATAAAACTTTTTAAGAAGACTGAAGCATTTAGCAACGATACAGCCGCAAGTTTTATACAAGCAAGGTAAAAACACGAATCCTAAAATTTTTCTCTTTTATTATGACATGTTCGCAACGAAATCACGGATGTTTACAGGAAATCTTTGTCTTGCTATTGTTGCATATTAACATAAGTACATTATTAGAATTAAAATTTGTTCCAAAATTTTCAAGCAGAAAATTTCCTGTAACGAGAGAGATAAAGTATCTTTTTATGAATGGAAGTAAAGTAAAAAATAAAATATTGCATTTTTAACTGATTTCATTATTTTGCTCCGCTGTTTGTAAAACAGAGTTCTATTTACACAGCCTACTTGGATAAAGAAGAAAGTGGATATTAAAAGCAGTTGGGGAGCAAAAATTAATCAATTGGCTATCATGGCTCGGTTTGGGAACTGTCTATACTTTATTACATTGTTATATTTTACAGAATTCTTTTCCAACGCAATGTCAGAAAAGGACGACGATGTTTTCGAATTCTATTTATGTACTAGGCGACAACTTTGTGAATGTGAAGGTATGTATCAAGTTTGTTATACCAGATACTACAGTTAAGCTTTTATGATAAGCAAATTCCTACCCTGATTAAATTAAATTTGATTTAATATCAGCGATTAGATGGTTGCTTTCGTTTGTACCGTTTTGAAACGGTAACACTGATGAAATATATGTTTCAGAGAGGATGCAAATAGTAATATTTCTGCCTCATGTACGCTTAAATAATTCAAAAGGTTTTATCCTTTGTCTCTGCTCTGTCTTTAAAAATTCATCTTCGCGAAAAAATAGGAAAATTGCACAGTGTAAAGTAGAATTAAAAAAAACTGCAAAAGGGGCAACGTAAGTGGAAGTGATACGTCAAATTAAAAAGCAAAATGCATATATAAAATTTTGAGTGAATCATTGCGATGATAAAAATAAGATGCGTGTTTATTTATTTTTTACTCCTGTGCTGATTACCACTATTGTTGTTTTTGTGGATAATGATACTATATGAACTAAATTTTAACAAATTTGCATCTAAACACATTAGGTTTTATTTATTTTTATTTGATATTTTAAATTATTCCAAATCAATATTTTTTCTCTTAGAACATTTAAAATATTAAATATACTGTAGGCTTAAGAATAATGAAAAAGAAATTTTAATGTGCAAATATTAACATATTTTTTAACATTATTTGGCCAAGCCCGAAGCTGAATACTAAATATTCTTTGCATCCCTTATCTTAAACTGCTTACATGATGCTCTAAAATAATTCTCTATTAAAACTTTTAGCTTGTGCTATGAATTTTCAAATATTAAAAAACCGTAAACGCCATTGTGATGTTTGGATTTTATAACTATTCAGCGATTTAGAAATTCTCATTGGGAAGCAGGTTGAAAGAAGGAAATTAATGATAAAAAATGAGGATTTCATTTCATGTGTTGATTTTGCGTAGCCAAATTAAAAATCAAGCTGAAATACAATGCAAATGCAGTTTGCATTTCTTTTAAAGTGTGAATTTCAAATTTCATCAAATATTGAATATAAAATAAAGTTCTGTAACAAGACTTATAAAGATATTATGTATTTTTTGAAGCAGGTGAAATGGAAAATGAGCAATGCGCTCTCCGGGATTCGAACCACGGACCTCTCGAATACGCCCCGAGCGTGCTGACCACAACACCACGAAGGCATGCTAATAAGGCGAGAGAAATACCTTATAGACTCATTAAAATTTTACATCTTTATCATAATTTTATGATTGCTTAATATTAAAATCAGAAAAAATTGAGAAATTAAAATGTATGTACTATGTGTATAAATTCATATTTGAATTCTTTGGAAAAAAATTGCAGCTTAATGTAAAAAAAAAATTCAGTACATTTTATTAGCGTTTATCTGGAATAATTATTAGCTATTCATGTCTAAAAAACATGTATTATCATAAAACCTAATGATTAGTTAAATTATGCTGTACACATATAAAAATGTATTGGATTTTAATAATTTTTTGTTTTAATGAAATGTGCTTTATATATAAATATGCACTTGTTCGGCAGAACTGCAATTTTCTATTATTATTTTTTAAAAAATATATGTTGCAAAAATAACAGTATTTAAGTTTTTATTTGCGAACTTTTTTTTTAGATATTTCAATCACATCCGTGAAAGTTTAAAGTTTTGGGGGGAGAACAAAAAAACATTTTTTAACGTAAAGAAATACACTCTTCGTTCAGATATAAATTAATCTAATTAATTTAGTAATCCCATTAATTTCAGGTCATTTTGATATATAACAAGAAAAACAAGAACTAAGACTTTTGAAATATTCTATGAAGGTACGGTGAATAAGCATTAACAACATCTTATATTTTTTGTTGGTAGAAACGGATTTCTTGATGAACGCGAAGAGGCTCATAATGAACTCAGGAGTGGTTGTCCTTCGCAGTTTCGAACGAATGAGAGCATTTCGACGATTGTTGCTAAAAATTCAACATTTGTGAATTTGTGAATCATTTCCTCGATCGATTTCGATTCCGATTTGTGATCGATTTCGATTCCGAAAGATAACTGATACGCTTAAGAGCCGTAAAGGCATTGCTCACAAAACTGTCTTGAAAGGTCTTGAGAAAACGAAAAATTCCTTCTCGTTTCGTGCATCACGCACGGGTAAAGATCAATAAGAAAAAAAGCAGTTCTGAAATTTTGCCTAAGTGGCAGAAATCAACTCTGATAGTTTCAAATAAATTGTAAGTGTAAATGAAACTTCATCCCTTTGTTATGATCCTGAGACAAACTGGCAATCATGCGAAAAAAAGCTAAGAAGATTCATATTCATAACAACTTTTGTCTTAAGAATTTCAAATAATTCAAGGAATTTGTTTCCGAGGGACACGCAGTAAATCCGCATTTTACAAACATGCAGTGAACAAATTGTTAGAGAGAATTCAGCAAGTTAAGATCGAGGAAAAACTCAATTAAATAACTAGTTTTTGCACGATTATACAGTTCCATTCCCACCAGTTTCTAGCAATGAAATCTATAACATTCCTTAATCCACTTCTTATTAAACAGTATCGGCATCCAGGAACTATTTTATTTCAATGTTGTAGATAGAGGAGGGGGCAGAAAGGTGGTCTGGCTTGGGCGCCACATTTCTGGGAGCAGCACTTTTCATGTGCAATATGTTAAAGCGGTTAGCCATACAGATGTTCCGACTAGAAATAAAGCTTGGAATTTGTGGGATTAATGCTAAAACTGTAAGATTTTCTCCCTCGTTACCGGGTGCTTTCGTGGTGTTATTGAAAAGCACACAAAGTTACGGTTTTCACGGCTGTAGCGCAAACAGAGCCGCTGTGGTACTCCCTAGTCGACAGCAAGTATCCGTTTTCGTTTTCTGTAAGTCTTAGCTTTTCCGAATGGGGTGGCAGACACTTTTCCTTTATTCTTCACAGTTCAAAGTTTCAAGCCGCTTCCATTTCTTCGGATCATTTAAATGAATACTGTCGTTGCTCTTTTAAGTGTTTTATTTGGAAGATCTTTGATCTTTTGAGAGACACATCAGGGCGACCTATGGTTCACAGTAGATTCGCCCTCTTCTTTAAACTAGCCAACTCTGCCTGAAGGACGCAGCAGAGAAACAGCGCTGCGATTATGCAGAACAAAGTTTAGTCCTTACTAAATCCCAGAGTATGGCGGATTCCAGGTTAAAACAGTGGTATCATGGGCATTTCTTGCTAAAAAATAGGAGAAACTAATTTTGTGTTGCTCGAGGTTAAGAATATACGGACTAGGCTGTTATAAATTTGAAGACATTTTTAGCTTCAAAATTTTACTATTCATGGATAATGTAGCGTCTTTCGCATTAGATTCAGATTTTAAATTTATCAAAATTGAGTGGTTTCCTCCAAGTATAATGCTAATTCTTTAATTATTAAAACAAGATGTCATTCGAATAGAAAATGTTTAATAGTGACAAATCTTTCCAAGATGTATTATTTTCAAATTTCTATTCACAGTAATAGTGAGTCCCTTGTAAATATTGTAAAAAATGTACTGAAAGCAGCACAGTGAATTCCAGATCAATTTAGGCAATTTCTCAGCATCGTATTTATTAATTTTTTAAAGATGCAGGTTTACTAACTTTGTTGATGATATTACTTGTTTTAATCACGAGGGGGAAGAAAGAATTAGTCGAACGTGTTAAAAGCAATAACATTTTTTTAATAGACGACAGCAGTTCAATTGATGAATAGCTGTTTGCGGGCTGAAAAAAGGGGATAAAAATATCCATGTCTAAAGCTGAAATGAGAAAAACTCAGAAAATTTCTTCGAAGAGATTGAAACGAAAGAAGAAGTTGAGGAAAAATGTGTTAGGTTCACTAGAATAATTATGAAACCTACATATTATTTTGAATATCCATGATGGATTTGAGTTACTGAATCAAGTTAATACGCATACTGAAGAAGAGAAGTTCTCAACCAAAAATTTTAAATCAAATCTCTTAACTGGTATTTTAAATCAGACGAAAGTTTTAAGGTGAATCTCTAAATTATAAAAATGTGTATATTACCCTCAGTGGCTCTCTGAAACGTTTAACTAATAATAAGCTGCACTTTGAATACATTTCGTAGTGTAAGTGGTAGTACGTCTAATTAGCAACTGGAAGATTTATGAATGATCGAATCCAAGAAGGATCATAATAGATTTTCTACATTTCCTGCTCCGAAAAAAAATTTATATCTTTACAGAGCGTTTATTTCTTACAAATTTAGATCAGGAAAAAATATTTAAAAAGCTGTTTCTTTTTTCAGGGGTCAGTGATTTTTTTCTTTTACAGGTGTGATATAAAATTCTTATATTTTGTATACATTTGCAAAAATGACACTCTAAGAAATGCACACCCCGAATCTGCCATGATATGATTTAATTCATTTTTAAATTGGGACATTGATTCTATAACCAGTTACTCAAGAGATTCGTATTCATATATTCTTTCTAAACATATACTGCTCAAAACAATTAAAGGATATTGCGGTTTTAGGTGGATTTTGTGGCTGGGAAATTTTTAGCTGATTGATGCATGGTCGACAGACGTAGTAGGCTATATGAGAATAAATTACACATGTTTGGAAGCAAAAAATGCATTTTATTGCGCATTTGTGTACAAAAGGAAAAAAACACAATTTGTGCATATGAGAAAAAAGAATAAGAAAAGGTGTTTTCTTCAAAGGAAATCATTTTCAGTAGGGGGTATGGTTTCCACGGACGGCCAGCAACGTTGAACACCTTTGAGGCATGGAGTCAATGAGGCTATTAATCACGAGTTGGGGTATTCTGTCCCACTCTTCCAGAAGAGCTCTTTCCAGTTCTTGGAGAGTTTGTGGGGGTGGTTGGCGGCCAGCAACTCGTCTTCCTAGAGCGTCCCAAACGTGCTCTATTGGATTCATGTCTGGAGAACACGCTGGCCATTCCATTCGTACGATTCCTTCCTCGAAAAGGAAATCCTCCACCAGGTTAGCACGATGTGGCCTGCAGTTATCGTCCATTAAAATGAAGTCATCTCCGATTGCTGCAGCGTAAGGGACTACAATAGGTCTGAGGATCTCATCCCTATATCGGCGACCAGTCAGAGGTCCATCTCGAATGATGTAGAGGTCTGTGCGCCCGTCAATGGAGATGCCACCATACACCAACACTCCCCCACCGCCAAATCTGACACTTTCGTGCACGAACGCAGGATTATTCCTACTGCCGCGGTCCCTCCAGACGAAAATACGCCTATTATCAGGATGAACAGAAAAACGGGACTCGTCAGAAAAAAGAACATTGCTCCATTCATTTCTCCTCCAGTTCACATGCTCTGTTGCCCACTCCCTGCGGTCGCGACGATGCCTTGATGTTAGTCTAACACATACCATCGGTCGGCGAGCATACAGACCTACACCATGGAGCCGGTTTCGGACAGTCTGAGTTGAAACCGTCCTACCAGTAGCCGAGCGAAGGTGTTGTTGGAGAAGAGTAGCATTCATATTTCGGTGTCTTCGAGCCGTTAACACTAAATAACGATCTTCATTGGGCGTTGTTGCCCGTCTACGACCTTGCCCTGGTCTTCGGCCTACACTTCCAGTTTCCAAAAAACGGTTCCAGATCCTGGAAATCACACTTTGTGACACTCCAATGGTTTGCGCTACTTCGGCTTGAGTTTGGCCCCCTTCTAACCTACCAACAACTCTCCAAGCTTCTGAATCGGTTAAATGACTTCGCTGAGACATCGTACTCATCGAAACAAAGCAGTCACTGAATGCCGATCATCCTTGTCTTCATTGTCTTTCATTCAGTTGAAAGTCAAATTTCATTCGCTGCCACTGAAACGACGTTTTTGACGTCGAACTCAAAATTAGCATACTCCACAGTTTGAAAATCAGAAAAATTTGCATTTGTGATTCTCTTCTTCCATTTTTGGCAAAAAAAAATTCCCTTATATCTTTATTTTATAAAAAACTTACAATATCCTTTAATTGTTTTGAGCAGTGTATATAAGGTATACAACCTGAAAATCACGTTGAAGTTTACGTGCTTTGTAATTTAACATTTAACAAAGAAAAAGACTTCCTTTATCAAATGCGCATATCTTTGAGATTTTGCATACTACTTTACACTTTACAGCGTACCTGGCAGAAAGTCCTAAATAAAATTGAGAGACCTGAAAAATAACTTACATTTTAAACTATTAAATAAACTTCCAGCTTTTATGAAAATAACATGTAATTTCACAGCTATAATATTTAATTATTTTGAAATGCTGTTTATAATCCTTTGTGGGAGTTCTATACATGATATATTTGCAAGCGTAGATATGTGACAGACATTACATACAGTAAATACTGTACTTATATATGTGATGCAATATTTTGAAGTCGGGTATAATGGAAGATGCATCATGAAGCTTTCACAGATCATCTTTGTTGAATCTAAATTTTGCATAAGCATAATGAGCCTCCAGACGCGGATACTTACGCGGTTTTTTTCACATTGTAGGGATTTATATTTATTTTAAATAACCAGTTAAATTTAATTTCAAGTTACTTTCCTATAAGTCTTCATTCCCCTAATTGTCAGTGCCATAATATTTAAATTTGGTAGCGCGCGTAAGAAATGCAAATTCTATCAGTGGGAGGATAAGTTTAAATATCGACGTTCCAGTAGAAAGAGTGAGACTCTGAGACATTTCTGTGCGTGCTTATACGCAAGCTTCCGCTTAGCAGTTACTGCTGGTTAGACGCGGCTTAATAGCTATTATCTTGCTGCCACTAGACTCATCTACGTGCTGTAGGATACAGGATTGTATGAGCCCTGTAGTTTAATTCTGTTACTTGTGAGTATCTCTAATTTTAAGTTTCATTCTCCTGTTTCAGTTACCGCCCAAGTTGAGGCGTAGTATGTGAGCGTCAATTTGACGCATTGTAAATAATTTAATGACTTTAATAAAGGGCAGTTTTAACCTTTCTTCGGTGCAATTACTATTTCTGCATATTCTAGACGACCGATAGACAGTAGAACCTTGCATTTGTCGCCAGAACATCTTACTCGCATCCAATGGCAAATAATCAGGACGGACAATCATCCTTACAAGAGACAGAAGTCGTAGACCCGATGGTGACAAGCCCATTGGATGGATTTGTCTTTTTAATACAGACGATGAGAGCAGCTATTAACCCAGCAGTGGTGTTCGACGTTTAAAAACTTCGTCACTTCATTCCTGGAATCGCTTGAGACGCACTTTCAGTTGTATCCGGTACCCGACAGACAAAAATTAGCTATCGCCTCCAAGTCCTCCGAGGACAGGCGAAGTCTTGGTGGAAATGGATTGGAAAACTCTTACTTGATGAAGTCGAAAGCCTCATCTACAATTTTGAAAATTTGAAAGCGGCACTCCTAAAGGCCTTCCCGATCGTGAAGGATGGTGTGAAACTTGAAGCCAAACCGTACAGCTTTTATCAACGGAAAGTTGAACACCTTAACGAGTTTATCCTGCGTAAAGTCAAACTAGTGAATATGCTATATGGAAGGAAGCCCATATAGCATAAAGAAGTAATTCAAATTATATTACCAAGATTATTACCCGCAGTACAAGATTTTGTGGAGCTGAGAAACCCATGAACGCTGCAAGAGCTATTCGAATTAGCAGTAAAATTTCAGAATCGGCGGATAGCGGAAAATTTGAGATTTCTTACCCAGGGTTACTATCAGCAGTTCTCCCGACAGCCGGCCGCAGAAAGAAACAAATACAACGGAAGAAAACGCTTTTTAACCACGCCATCAACGAGCAAGAATGAAAAAGGTAAAGCCAAAGACCGCCAGCGCTACCAGCAAACATCATGAATAAAGAAGAATTTAAACGAATAGAGAGGCCTGCGAAATTGAGGGATCAGCCCCCTGTGCTTCGCAAAATATCTCTAAGTTGTAAATACCGTAGTAGTCAAAAGTTCCCAACTACCGGTAATCCAGGTTCTTTTCAAAAACGTACCCTTAGAAGCACTCGTGGACACCGACGCGGAAGGAAATTTTTTAAGCCAAAAATTCTACTATAGAAATTTCCGAAGAATAACATTGTTTAAAAAATGTAGCACATAAATAGTTGCCACACAAGGGAAAGTTTGCGAATGTGTCGGAAAGCTATCGCTGAAAGTTCAGGTAAAAAACTAAGTTTTGAAAGTTTTACTTTTTTTTTGTTAAAAATGTGCAAAATAGTGTAGTTTTAGGTATAGAGGGCGACGAACGCCACAATAAACTTTGCAGAAAATTCTATTTCTTGGATATGGTGCGAGAGGTGGTGGAAGAAGTAAATGTTCCAGACATCGATTTCCAACATCTAAAACAAGATGAAAGAGCCAATATGGAAGAACTCGTAAGTTGATGTAATACGTTATTTTCTGAGAAGCTAGGAAATACACAAATTGTTACCCATGCGATAGAACTAAAATCAAGCGAACCTTGTAAAGCAAAGCCTTATCGATATGATAAAGAGAAAGAAGCAATAGCAGAACAGCACATAGAACAAATGCTAAAGGATAAAATAATTATTCCCATCACTAGTGAATATGCTAGCCCAGTTGTGCTATGCAGAAAGAGAAATAATTTGCCCCCTTCGGATCCAAAAGCTTATCGTTTTGCGATCGATTACCGAAAATTTAATAGCATGACTAAATTTTCTATTTACCTTTTACCGGTAATGAAAGAAATAATACGGAAAATTAGGTCTATACGCACTTTTACGCATGCCTTTTGGGCTTTGCGGAGCCCCGTCAACTTTTCAACGCGCTATGGATATAATTTTACGTCCCGTCCTAGGAAACTCGACTTTGATTTATCTCGCTGACATTCTCATAACTAGTTACACTATTGAACAACACGTGGAAGATCACCACGAAGTTTTTTCATTATTAAAAGAAGCAGGTTTAACTATTAATGCCGCAAAATGTAAATTCACAACTAAGGAATTGTGATATTTAGTATACAAAATCTCAGCTAAGGTTATCGAGTAGGATTCTAAAATAAAAGCAATTAAAAATTATCCTCCACCAAATACTCCGAAAAAACTTCCATCTTTTATTGGCATGTGCTCATATTATCGTTCGTTTATCCAAAATTTTGCCGATATTGTTGAACCTTTGTTGGTTTTAAAACGAAAGAAATCCTCGTTTGCATGGACAGCGGAGGCAAACACAGCTTTCGAAAAATAGAAAACAGCTCTAATTAATGACCCAGTGTTAAAATTCCCGAAAGGGGACGAGAACTTGGAGATCGCGGCGGATGCTTCATATTACGCCGTGGGTGTGGTTTCAACTCGAAAAGGGCACCCTTTGCATTTTTCAGCAAAACTTTGGGTTATACCCAAAGGAACTACACAGCGACAGAAAAGGAAACGTTAGCAGTGTTAATGGCAGTTCAGAAGCTCGGAAAATCTCCAGTTACAGTCTATTCTTATCATGCGGCCGTAGGCAGATTATATTCTGGAAAGAATTTAACTCTTAGGTTAATTAGATGGGCCTTAAAGTTACAAGAATACAACTTAATAATTAAGCACACTCCCGGCAAGTAAAATACAGTGGCCGACCCCTTGTCAAGAATTAAACTGGATGAAAATGGGGATCAAATAAAATGTGCTATGTTAACTTCTAAAGTTTTAGGTTCCCGGGAACCAATTATAGCTGAATTGCCGAAGGATATAGAATTCGGTAATATCTATGCTTATTTAAAGTATCCAGATAATTTTGAACGTGCAGATCTTGCTGCAATCAGAACTAATGCCCGAAATTATGAGATCATAGATAATCTGTTGTTCTACACCAAATCAACAAATGAAAACCACGAATTGAAATCAGCCTACCCGCCATACTACGGTTGAGTATTTTGCAGGAACTTCATGGTAGCTCCACAGCTGATCATGTAGGGGTAAAGAAAACCGTGCGTAGAGTACGCGAGGCGGTATATTTTCCGCAACTATAGAAGATAGTAACAGCGTATGTCAGTTCCTGTAAGTTATGTCAGTTAATTAACGACGTTAATTATAGCCCGGACGGGTATCTAAATAGTATTCGCGCGAATTTTCCTAACGAGGTCCTTGGAATAGACCTTCTTGGCCCTTTTCCCCAAAGCGAGTTAAATAAAAACCGATATCTTTTGATGATTGCAGACCATTTTTCTCAGTGGGTAGAAATAATTTTGAGAATCTGTGTAAAGGGCTTGACAGACGGCATATGAAAATGGTCCCGTACAGACCACAAGCGAACATCGCGGAAAGATTTAATAAAACATTGTTCAAATAATTAAAAGTTATGTTAAAAAGTATCATAAACGCTGGGATGGCTACGTTGAAGAACTAGCCTATGCTTTAAGAACTGCCAAGCATGATACAACGGGTAAAACGCCTGCTGAATTATTTCTGGGTAGGAAGATGTTGACTCCTTCAGGTAAACTTTTTTTTGTGCAAGAGCGAGAACCATAATTTAAACAGGAAAATATTCAAAACCTGATTGATGAAGCTTTGAAAAATTCCGATGTAGTAAGAGAGCGGCAGGAGGAAACGCCGCGAATCAGATTTTAAAGTGTTGCAAGGTGTTGAAAGGAAACTTCACTTTGTCTTGTGCACCAGAAAATGTCGTGTCAAAATTCGCCCATAAATTTGAAGGGCCGTACATTGTACAGCAGATCGTTCGGGCTTTAATTTACTTAAAAACAGATTCGAGAGAAAGAATAAAGGTTAGTCCGGATCTATTGAAAAAATATTATGAACGTAAAGATTTCGATGTCTTACATGATTTCTTGCAGCCTTCCGAATCAGAAGAGGCGTCTTCCCCAAGGTCAATTCTGACCCCACCACAACTTTCACCACCCGCGAAAAAGCAAAGAACCAAAGAAACTGCAAGTTCCTAAACCAGCAGAAGAATTCCGGAGAAAAGAATCCCTCAACGTGTGGAAAATTCAACGAAGAAAAAATTCAAGGGGGAAAGAAACATCCCGGCGAGAAACGAGCATCGCCGTGTCATGACAAGGTCTCGCAGTAGACAGCCCCTGGATACATCAAGGAGGTGGCGCACAAAAAGATTACTGCAAACAAGACCACCCGTCGATAAAATGAAGAGGCCTGCCGAAGTTGAAGGCACAGAGGAAAGATCGAAACAACCTACAGTTTACAGGCAAGCGTCTTTGAATACCGATTTGCAAAGAACCAGGTTGCTGGACAGTAAAAGAAAAAGACAGCACATGCCGCCAGTACATCCTCAAAGACCACTCATCAGGGGTCAAAAATTAAAAAGCCAATTCCCACCAGCGGACAGGAAGTAGAGGCGGAAAGTCTCATTTATGAACCATTTGGCTTGGATACAATCCTGCGATAAACGAATGGCCGAATACCAAGCTTCAAAAAACAGAGATAAGTGAATTTTCTATAAATCTTTTCTATTATGTAAAGTTGCATGAAAATGTTTTAAATACGAAGTTACGTGACAAAAGCTATTGCCTCGATTGAGGACTCAAGTTATTTCAGCTTTATTTGGCGAAAGTACAAAGTATAGTGTATTATAGAAATGTTATGTTAATGTAAAGAATTAGTAATTCGGTTTTGTTTGTCGAAAGACTATTTATGTTAACGCGCCAAAAGATCTGGCCTGATACAAGCGGCTTCGTAATAGTACTTGTTAATGAAAATTTATTTTAGGTTCACACTTTTGGCGAAGAAAAGGATTCAGTCAAGTAAAATTTTCATTTTATTCTCTATTGTCTTAACAATATTTGTTTGTAAAATATTGAAATATCTGTTGTATTAAAGTAAATGATACTTTTAATGAAAGTTTAAAGCTGAAAATAGTGCTAAAACTTCAAGAAAAGTTAATGCATTTAAAGTTTAATGTAGTCAGTTGAGTTCGCTCAAAAGAAACTGTAGTTAAATCAAATCATGCGATTTTGAGCGAAGATCAATGCAGAAAATATTTGGTATACATGTGTTTCGTAGGGCTCTTCACCGACACTCGAGTTAATTTTCATGTTTATTAATTCATGGAGAACTTAGAAATGAATTTAGGGTGTGTCTAAGAAGGTTGTTATGTGCTAACAGTCGATGTGCGTTTAGGTGGAGATTTTGTTCACTATAACAAAGTACACTTGCGTGTTCACACCACACGTTGTGGAAAGCCAAAAGGGGATTAAAGTTTAAAATTTAAGCGTGAATGTGAATTGAATAGTTGTGGCATGAAAAGCCGTATTGTTTGAAAGAGTTCAGAAGGCTACTACGCTAAATGCAAAAAGGTTAGAACTTAATAAAAGATTGTATTGTGAATTTAAAGTGTTATTTAGAATTATGTATTCATAAGTATTCCTTCCAGATTACTGGAAGGAGATGACTGAAGCCCAATCGAAAGATGAGGATTGATGTCCAGCAGAACTATAATCAAAACATTTTTCTTCTGTTATAATTTAAATTTTAGTATTTTGAATGTAAACGGGGCTTAGATCTTGTTAGTTGTAGAATTTATTTGTTTGTAACAGGTCTTTAAGGACCTTTATTCAAGTCTGTTAAATTCTGGCATGGACAAATGTACCGATTTATATTTCTTTTAAATAACGAGTTAAATTTAATTTTAAGTGACTTTCCTATAAGCCTTCATTCTCCTAACTGTCAGTGCCAGAATATTTAAATTTGGTAGCGCGCGTAAGAAATGCAAATTCTTCCAGTGGGGAATAAGTTTTAATATCGACGTTTCAGTAGAAAGAGAGAGAGTCTGGGAAATTTCTGTGCGTGCTTATACGCAAGCTTCAGCTTCGCAGTTACTTCTGGTTAGCGGGGGCTTAATAGCTATTATCTTGCTGCCACTAGACTCATCTACGCGCTGCAGGATACAGGATTGTATGAGTCCTGTAATGTAATTCTACTACTTCTGAATATGTCTAATTTTAAGTTTGATTCTATTGTTTCAGTTACCACTCAAATAGAGGCGTAGTATGTTAGCGTCAAGTTGACGCATTGTAAATAATTTGAAGAGTTTAGTAAAGGAAAGTTTTAACCCTTCTTCGATGAAATCACTATTTCTCCAGATTCTACACAATAAATAGACAGTAGAACCTTACAACGTATTCACTGAGCTACATATATAGCAACAGAAGCGAAACAGCGGATGCATTCTCTTGACGCACTTTTGTGCTGCTAAAATATCGCCCGCTGCTTCGTTTCTATCGCTGCATGAAATTGCGTGACTGCTTGAAAAAAGCTGCGTCTCTAGTGCTTCATTACGTTTGTCTTCATTAGATGACTTTTACATTAAAGCCCATGACGTATATATACAACATTTCAACTGACGATAATATTATATTAAAAAACAAAGCTTAATTAGCCAACAAGAGTAAAATAAAACTATGATGGTGTTATTAGCCCGAAGAAGCGGTAATCCCGAAGGGCTATTAGTCTCAAAACGGCATTTTGTGGTCTTTCAGTGAATAATCACGGCGAATAATTTTTTTAAATGTTGCAACAAATATTATCACCGTGTATTATATTTAAAGAAATTAAATAATGAAAAATCTGCATGAATGTATATATGTTTCTCGCATTCTGAAAAAAAAATCTAGTTGTACCTAGATCCATGAAATTTTGAATAACACAATTCTCCATCCGAACACGGGCACCTAGATTCCTGAATTTTGACTTTTGAACTTTTTTATTATCTGTTTCATATCTTGCAAAACATTAATGAATATTTTATTAACAAACTCAATGATTTCAAAGCGAGCAATGGTATGGGGGAAAATGTATATCCCGTACGCGAGACTGTCTATCGAAAATTCTAACAATATGCTGTTTTTAAATATTTTCTGATACTGCTGTTGAATTGAAATTTACACTGGTATGCAAAACTTAAGCAACAGCAGGGTTTTTTGCCATAACTCCACGAGAAATCAACTGAGAGACATGTAATGCAGAAATGAAGGAGAGTATTATGTACGTAAAGGATGACGAAAGCATCGGAGCTGAAAAAGGAATACTATGTATACGGTATGGAATCAAACAAAAACAAGCTTTATTGGTTAGGTTAGGTTATTCAATTATGGCAAAGCACACGAGGGCTATCTGCCTAAAGGGAGGGATGCCTTCGTGGAGGACTTTCTAAGGGAAACTGGCTCGTATACACGTTACACATGGGAAAAACCACGAAAACGCCCATGCAGCCAGCCCGTTCGCGGGATTCGAACCTCGGACCGAACTACCAGTATTCAGCGTCTTTACCGCTCGGCCGCTGGTGGGCCAAGCTTTATTGAACGCATAGTATCGTGACTCATGATTGTCTATCCAAGAGGAAGAACAACAAGCAGATGTTCCTTAATATGGGATATGCCCTCCCCTCACTGTAATGGTTGCTTCGCACCGTCTCCGCATATTCAGAACCAGATGGTGCAACATTTCTTGCGGTAGGAGTGCCTATTCCTCAATCAGCATCTGTTAGAGTTAATGGGTGTTCTCCGGAGGATGCAAGCGTGCTGCAGTGCGTCTCCCCCAAGCATCCCACACATGTTCGATGAGATTTAAATCTGTGGAGTACGCTGGGCCAATCCATTCGAGTGATATCTTCACTTTCCAGTAGCTCCTCTACAGCAAGAGTCCGATGTGGCCGTGCATTGTCATCCATACAAATTAAGTCTGGGACAATGGCACCTCGGAACAGACGCACATGGGGAAGGAGTATCTCCTCACAATAGCGATCCCCGATTACAGAACCTCTGTCAAAAACGTGGAGCTCAGTTCGCCCGTTCAGCATAATGCCTCCCCAGACATGAACTCCACGACCACCGTTACGGTGTCTTTCCTTGATGTTACTGGGATAAAATCGGGTCCCGACCTGTCTCCAGATCAAAACGCGTTGAGAATCGCTTGTGATACTGAACCGACTCTCATTCGTAAAGAGAACACGACTCCATTGATCAGTTGTCCAGTTTTTGTGCTCTCTGCACCACTGTAAACGGTGGCGTCGGTGGCCAACTTTCAACGGGAGGCAGCGTTCAGGACGGAATAGGCCCTCTTTGTGAAGGCGTCTGGCCACAGTAAACCGCGACACTTGTCGCCCCGTTGCTGTACAGAGTTGCTGAGCAATGGCGCTTGTTGACTGCTATCGGCTTCTTTTCGCCTGTAGGACGATATATCGGTCATATTCTGCAGATGTCGTCCTCGGGCGGCCACCACCAACTTTTCTAAAAGCTGTACCTGTGGTTTGGAACGGTCTCGAAGCGCGCGAAACGACACTTTTGTTGATTCCGAACTCTGCAGCTACACTGATGACAGTACGCCCCTCCTCCAATTTTCCGATCATTCTTCCACGTTTGAAGTCGTCCAGGTGATTTCTTCTAGCCATATTTCACGAACTGACTCACTGGCACTTGTAGCGAATATGTTGAATTGCGTCTCCGTCCTTCCTTTTACTCTACTGTTGAGCTGCGCTCGCCGACATCACGCGTTTTGTGTTCGCTCACATCGCCTCTGACGTTTCGTTCCCGATATTTGCATACGCATGACGTTTCTACTGGCTTAGTGTTCATCGTACTGATATCCTGACCTCCTTTTCTGCAATTTCATGGCTATCTGCTAAATTTTACATTGTTGCTTAAGTTTTGCAACCAGTGTATGCGGTTTATTGTGAGAAGAATGTAATATTTAATAAATAAAGATAACACACAAAACATTAAAAAAAGTCCCTTTGGGCATAATATAAAATCTGAAAAGCTTTCCATTTTTTTATTATTATTATTCTTAAATTAACATTTATGCTGGAATTTGCCACCACTTATCTTCACTACACCAAATATATTGTTTTAAGAATTTGAAAATACACCGTTAAAAATGGACATTTTCAGATTCTTAAAACAACGTATTTGGTTAATAAAAGTTAGCCGTTGAAAACGGGCCCATATCTTGCACCAACTGAGCTAGTTATGTCTATTTCAAAAATATTTTGTCAAAAATAAAATATGTAAATGTGTAAAACGTGTAATGTGTAAATGTGTAAAATGTGTAAAAAAATAAAGTGTTGAATCAGCCAGAATAGCTCCTTCATTTTTATGAACAAAACTCGACTTTAGGCATCTATGCAACCAAAAAAAATTATTACATTCATATAACGGAGAAAAATATTTCAGAGAGATTTATATACAAGTACAATGGAATAAAAATAATTTTTAATTAACGATACACTTTATGAGTAAAATTAAATTTTTATGCCACTAATTTGATTTTTTACTCAATAGTTAGTTATTATTCCTTCCTATGCTAATGAATAAAATTTAAGATAAAAATGATGCAAGCAAAAAAAGAATCATAATTTCAGTTTTGGCTTTCATGTTGTATTCCGCAACTGGATGTGTGATTGCAGTAAATTTTATTTTTGAAAAATTAGTAGACATTTCTAATATTTTAAAATCATAAAATATTTATTCTTTTACATAGGTGGTGCAGACAATTATAAGAGATGTTACTCTTTGTTGGAAGAAGAGGTAAAACTTTTGTATGTTTTTTTTCAATGTTTACTGTTTAAAAATGTAAATATTTTATTTATATTGAATTTCTCAACTAATAAAAGAAATGAAAACGTTTTAAAAGGCTAAATTTATTAAAGTGAAAAAAATGACGCTTGCATCAATCTATTTCTAATCCGAAATTATTTACTACAGACTATCAGTTAAATGTTATAAATAAATTTGAATAGTAACTATTCAGCTTGAGTTTTTCGAGATTACGGCAGAGCACACTACGGATATCTGCCTAAGGGAAAGGATGATCTTTTCCCTAAGACCTTTGCGAAGGTCTTTCTAAGCGAAACCGCCTGATATATTTTTTACACATGGAAAAACCACGAAAATACCAAAGCAATCAGCCCGTTCACCTGGAATCGAGACAAGATCCAAACTACCAGTGTTCAGCGAATTTACCGCTCTAGCTCTAGTGAACCCAATAGCTACTAAAAGGAAAACATATTCAAACAATTACTCTATTAAAAGAGGCTCATGTGGGGAAATATACGAAAGATTTTCGTTTGGTTTGGTTTGTTTAATTACGCTGAAGCACTCGAGGGCTATCTTCCTGAGAGAAGGGATGTCTTTGTGAAGGACATTCTAAAGAAAACTCTCTCGTATACACTTTATACGAGCGAGTAGAAAACTCGTACGTATGAAGAAAACCACAAAAACGCCCACGCAGCCAGCCCGTTCTCAGCATTAGAATCTCGAACCGAACTGCCAGTGTTCAGTGACTTTACCGCTCGGTCGCTGGTGGGCCCTCGGAAGATTTTAAAATCGTAAATTTTAAAAGCACATTTTTAAATATGAGAGATATGCCATGTATATTGGAAAGACGTCGCGTTTAACAGAATACCAACAGAATTCGCGGTATCTATAGTATTTTTCCCTCCAATTACCTATTTCGTATTTTGTAAAATATAAACGAAATTTTTATTAACAAACTCAACGATTTCAAACTTACTAAATTGTCGAGCGCATTTCAAAACCACCTAAACTTGACAGAATTATGTACAACGAGTAACAGCGAATATGCAAAAAGTAGTACTTCTAGTCATAAGCGATTCTTTATGAGCAACTTGGAATTTAGTTTTCTTATAAATTAAACTAATTGAATCATTAAAACCAAAAGTTTTAGTTATGAAATATTTGAAATCGCTGTTATTGTTAACCGTAAGAACGTTATTTTAACTTAATTATTATTTAAAATGAATACATGCGTTTAAGCTCCTGTCGCTGAAAGTATTTCTTTTTAAGTGTGAAACATTCTTTTCATCTCTTGTATACAATGCATGTCACTTAAGAATCATAGGAACTACAGATTAAATGAGTTCAAAACAATGTTGTAAAATGGTTGATTGGGTGACAAGCATTTCGATAACTGTATTTTTTTTAATTTTCTCATTTTTTTACTAGGCACTGTTATTATTATTATCGACTTTTTTTGTAGACTGATCATTGGTTTCTGGAAGAAATGAATAACTGCAATCTTGGCACAATCTCTAACTATAACGAAATGGTTGAAATTGGCTGTTCTGTCTCTCCTGAAGAATTTGTAAGCATTTTATTGACATTTAGAAACTATCAATCAATAATTATATATTCATTATATCCTTGGATAAAATGTCATAAAATGTCTTAGGGAAAATATTGCAAAAAAAGAACTTTAAATATGTAAAACTGGCGATTATTCAAATTAAAAAGAGAGTATGTTAAACAAAGTCATGTATCTCAGGAGAAATAAAAATAATTAAAAAATTTCTTTACATTTTAGGTATTTTGACAAGCGCAATAAAAAGTAAAAAACACATTTTTAGCAATCATAAAATTCCTTTGGTCACTTACGACTAAAATCAAAATCGTAAGGATGTTTTAACAGTGTCGCATTTTAAATTCGAAATGCGAAAGAAAACTTTAAGTAAATGAAACGTAACAATTCCTATACTATAAGTTATTTTCATGCTATTACTTCTATCATTTCTCAAAATTTTATTAAAGATCATATATTATTCGTGTACAGCAGCAGCAGTTTTACTTTTATCAATATACTATCAAGAGTAATATAGTAAAAATTATTCTCTAGTTTTTGATGCCGTTGGTTAAAAAAACGTAATTTAAAAGACATTTTTATAGTTCTTCCGTTCTCTTTTTTAGTCCACAGACTGCGAAAAGTAAGTGCATCCGAAAACTTATTCTTTTTAATCTTGCTTGATTTCCATTGAAACTATTTTGAACAAACTCAGATTTGGATTGATAAAACAATTTTGAATTCTTATTAATTAATTTCCTTATAACTTATTCGCATACACTACAACCTAGATTTAATTTAATAAAAGAATTCTGAAACTTAAAGCTATACTGTGGTAGGCAGACAAACAATACAAGCATCTAAGTTACAAATATTCATTTTTAATTATACCTTAAGTTATTATACAAATTACGACACATAACAATACCAGATTCATTAAAACTTTTATAAAGATTATAATAAAAGGCATTCGAATGATGAAATTACCTAAAATTGGAATCAAACATCTTTCACAAACATTGCCAAATTAGGAATTTTAGAATTCCAAGAGGACATTGATCTAGGAAGAGGATATAATACTTACATGAGCCGTGTTTGAGGGTTGAAGGGAATTTAAAAAGGCTAAAATTTACGCGATTCTATGAAATAGCCCAAACAAATACTTTTTTCGGAGCAAGAGTACAAACAGAACTTGACGTATACACTTTAACGCAGTCTTTAAGCTGAGTTAGACCACTTTCCCACCATTTCTGGAGTAAGAATCTCGAAAGTCGTTTTCGAAGCAGCACAATAATGGTCCTGTGTGAATACTGTCAGTTCGTGTTGCAGTAGGTACGTTTCTCCATAACGCTAAATATCGGTTCGGAACAGTCTCTTTGTAACACGTCTTAAATAGGAACACGTCATACATATCGTAGCACAATCAGTCACAGTTGAAAGTTGTGTCTTCTAAAGCTGGTACTGACACGTTCACATATATTTCTGCCATCATTCAATAAAAGTCTCGAAGAGTTTGTGTTGATCATATCTCAAAAGAGTAATATAATCGAAGTTTCGTCGCGCCGTAGACAGGAACAGGTTTTACAGATATTCACACCATCTTTACTGATAGAAGCCGATATTCTAATCCTTCTAGGCCTGGAACTGACACGTTTACATCATATTTTTCCATCGCATTCTGAAAACAGCTTTTGCGTACCTTAAGTAAAAATTAAATTCAGATGTTCAACATTCTAGGGGCCCATTCATTGTTCATAATCTCTTTCTCGTTCTCATTATAGAACACTGTCTATCTACGCGTCTCCCATCATCTTAGAATATAATGCATGCTGCAAGAATCAAAGAATATGCTATTAAACTGTCAGGAGAAATCTCGAGCATATGCTAAATATCAATTTAATTGCTGATACATTTTCAATTAATTTTCCTTCATCTGGCACATTCTTGAAGTTCATCATAGTATTTCTCATGTATCTGTCCATTGCTTCCACAAATTTCTGTATCATTTAGCATTCGCACTTTTTTTTCTCGGTCCTTCTTCACATCTCCAAATCTTCTTAAGCGCGCTTCAGTTTCTTTTCTCCTCCTTCTTTTATTATATTCTTCACTACTTAACTCTTAATATAATTATTAATTATATTTGACTTCTGATCCAATCAGATCCCACATGACCTTACACTGGTCGAAGAGTAGATCACATTGCTTTCTCAAAATCAATTACAAACACACCTCTTTAAAATTATGCATCTCATTTTTTTCTCAAGTTAGCCCAAGAATAGACGACAATTTTTTTATTATCCTTTTACAGCAGAAGCCCCAAGGGATTAGACGAAACGATTTTTAGCTTCATTTCATAATTAAAATTAATTCAACCTTTCTCGGTGCCTCTCACATTAAAAATCACTCATGTTTCCTTTCACGAAATCCTAACAATCAGAAGTATAGGGTTATTCGAAAGTTTCTGCTATTTTTTATGATAAACGCAGTAGTGGCAAAAACATAAAACATTTCATGGATTCACATAAGTACCGTTTTGTTCTATGACTTGTTTCCATCTCTCCAGCTGCTAAAAGTTTCCCGTTTAAAAAAAAAAATCATTAGATTTATTCATAAAAAAGTTACTGAGGTGTTGTTTGACACTTTCTAAAGAAACGAACTCCAGACCATTCAAAGAACTTTGAAATAGCCTTGAGAGATTAAAATCTAAGGGAGCAAGATTTAGAGAACAGGTGGTGACACAAAATATCTCAGTCTTATTAACTGACATTGATTATTGCTGACTACCTGACATTCATCGAAATGTGGAGTCAAGTATTGTCATAATGGTAGACAGAACCTCGACAGTTGTTCACTTCTGAGCACTTTGCTTCAGTTTCTGCTTTAAAAACCTACCATTTGAGAATAGTATTTTTCCAGATTTATAGTTTGATTTGATAACAACAATTCATAGCATACAATTCCTTTGTACTCTGACTCTACAAAAGTCTTCCCTCAAGGTTACTAAAGTAGGGTTATTTTTTTTGGCTTACCCCATGACCTTTCTCTTGCAACCTTATTTCATAATATTAATTTCTCATCTCCTGTGATAATCCTTTTAAAAGAAGAACGTTATTTTTTCAACAAATAATGAGATGCTAAAACTCAAATAAGCTTATTCTGCTCTTTTAAATTACGGAAAACCCATACATCGAAATAGCATAGATACCGAATCTTCTTCAAATGGTCATGTTATGTATTTTTAAAAATATGCAGTCTGTCTAAAAATTCGTATACTGTATAAGGAGTGTTTTCAGCGATAACTTCATTTAATAGGTTCTTGTTTACATAGCATGGTCGTCCAGAGCGGGCATCATCTTCAAGGCTGAAATTCCCATGCTTCTCAAATTATTTTTGAACTATGACATCAGAAACAGGACTTTGTTCATATATAATATAGCACAAATCACCATATATAACACAAATTTTAAAAGCAACCTGATTAGCAAATTTTTAAGATGAAAAAGCTTGATATGACAAAATGAACTTCTGAGTTCTCTATTCTTAGCATTGCACTGAAACAAAACTTTTGCCACAGCAAATGCTAGAATTACACAACGTGAGCAGAAACTCCCATATTTAAACATTTGTTTGCATTAAAATCAATCTTTACCAGCAGCAACAATTTTTTCCCCATTGGCGGGCACTTTACCGACTCACGCTTGGCTAATGCTAAGGCCGGAAGTAGTGGCCACTTTATGGTGGAAACATCTCTAACATGTAGACCACCGTTATATCGAAGAAAGGACGGACAATTACAGCCATGCCCTCTGCAGGTTTCGAATTCGTAGTCTTCGCTATCGCAGTAGGCTCCCCTAGCCACTCTACCGTCTGAACGGCTTAGTAACAAAATAATTAAGAGAAAACGCACTTCGATTTGAAAAACCGCAGAATTTTCCACGAAACCCAATATTATTTAACCCTCCCTGACATTAGATTGCTGCATAACAAGTGTTAATTCAATTCAATTTAGTTTGGTTTGGAAATAGATCTCATTGTGATATAATTCTACTATTAATGAATAATAAAATTTAGAATATCTAATTAAATATTACTGTATGTTGCATCAGAATCGTATTATAAACAGTTCAGTAACCTGAAACTTGCATTGTAAAGTGAATTTAATTGAACTTAATCTGTTAATTTCAAAATCCATCACTATTAAGAATTACACAAATATAAAATATCACGTAAAAAATATCAAAATATTGAAAAAATATTTTTTGTTGAACATCGTATTGTCATCGGAAATACGTATATAAAGCATTTACGAAATTTTAGGGCAATTATTTTAACAAATTTCAGTAAACCTGCGAAATGACAATTGATATCATTTGCTACTGATTCATCTCAACTTTAAAATAGAAGATCCAGGCTGCAGTAGAAACTTCAATTTCAGAAATCCCGATTCAAGGCCATGTTGGTGACATTTTGTAATTGAAAAAGAAATGTTTGCATAGATTTTGTTCCCTAGGGATAGACAACGAACTGTATATTTATAAAAACAAAATGTCATAGCTGGCAAACGACCTGGTTTTCCCGGAAAATTTTTGGTATCTTATCACATATCCCAGCTTTTAATTTTTAACCATCAGTAAGAATAGGACTTTTCAGCAATATTTGAAATTTATTGAATTAATGAAGTTTAAACTCTTTAATTTCCTTTCCCTGCCCATAGGGATTTTCGGCATGATTTTTTTATTAAATTCTTTTTTATCAGAATTTTCTGAATCTATTGCAGGTATCTGTAGATTTTAGTAATCAAATAATATTTTATAGGTTCATATTTCATATTTAAATTTGTTTTACATCAATATATGATACACTGCTAATCTTATCTGCACAATAATATGCATATTAATTTTTAATTTGGTGGAGTTTGAAAGCTCTCTGATAAGTAAAAGCTTTCTTCCCTGTTCAAGATTTAATACTCATACAAGTTACGAAAAAAATTTAAATTAGTCGAATAACATAAAATTTAGAATATCTATTTAAATATCACTGTATTTTAAATCAGACTCTTTTAATAAATAGTTTGGTAATCTGAATCATGGATTACAAAGTGAAATTAAGTTAATTCCGAATACTTTTGAAATAAGAAGAACTTCTAGAAATTCAACATTCTTGTGTGAGAAACGCATGGTTTTCATATTTCAAGAGCAGACTTCTAAATAGAATTACATTAGGCCTGAACACGATTAGTCAAATAACTAGTTTCTGCTACACGAAAATGTGTTTCGGCTAAACGAGAATACTTGGTCACAAAATTCTGTTTTCATCAAGCAGTTTCTAGTAACTGAAAAAGAAAACAGTTCTCAATCATATCCCTTAATTACCAAATCTGGATACCGCAGACTACTTTCTCTTTCCCGGAATGGAGCCTAACCTCTCAGTTCATTATTTTACAGAACTATAGAGAATAAGAAAATAATTATCTCATACGTAAATAAGAAAGTCAAAAATTTGTTGCTATTTTATCTTTTTTAGAGTTATTTCTTTAATATTTGCATACCATAACATTTTCTGCAGTTTCTGGTTCTCCTTTCTGTGTATATGCAAAGTTAGAGGTACTCTACAAAATATCTCTAAGAATCAAAATAAAGTCTGAATTCCATGATTTCAACTTAAAAGTTTTAAACTTTGCTTTACTAGTGGTCTGCGGAATGTTTATAAATACCAACATACTGAAACCAGCAATTACAGTCCTCTCAGTGGAGCGGAAGCTTTTTGAATTTCTTTTCTTTGAGGCGTTTTTCATGCTGAATGATTGAAAGAATTAGTTCTTTATCTCTTTAGCTGTTTTTTTATTGTTTAGATGCCCGTGAAAAGATTTAATTGTAACAAAAGTCGAAATGTGTATAATCCGTGGGTATGTGCTGTAGACACTAATCCATAGACAACGTTGAATATTATTAATTTTAATGCCTTCTTTGTCTTAGTAGATGTGCTCTCACACAAATATTCCGCTCAGATATTTGTTCGAGAAATAAAATTCTATAAACTTCCTTTAACAATAAAAGAATAATGAATATTTGGTAGTATTTTAGGGATAATGACATCCCACAAATCTTTCAGGAAATGCTGAAATATTACTCTCACTTAACTTTTTATAACTCAGCACGTAGCAGACATTATTCATTCAACTTAAAATATTTGCTGCGAGGTGTGAAAGAATTAGCATTCTTGCACCCATGTGAGTAACATGATATTTTTCTGCAAAGCTCCAGGCTCCTGGGTTTTGAAAGCATCATGACAGATGTAACAATACATAGAACATCGTGCTGATAGAACAGCTTTATGGGATACATACGGTAATCACACAATGGTGAATTTTTGCTTAAAGAATACATTAAACTTTGCATGCAAATAAATTTTAACAAATAAAAAATTTAAAGTTTTTTTTTCTTTCTTTAAATACATTTTAAAGCATCATCAGATAAAATAATAAAATGCTTTAGAAACTTTTGCCTTTTGTGCTTTTTTAACTCTTCGTAACAAATTATATATATTTTTTATTTTTTATTTTTTTAAAGTAATATTTAACGATTATTATAAGAACATATAAACTTCGAATATTTTTATGAAGTAATAATAACCTGTTTTAATAATATTGATTACTATTACTTATTATAAGATTAATTATGAAAATGCAATTATTTAACAGAAATATTTGATGATTATTACAAAAAATAAATAATGTTAACATTCATAAATAATTTTTTTAACATATTTTTGAGTGTTAAATGCATGGTTTTTCATATTTCAAGAACAGACTTCTAAATAGAATTACATTAGGCCTGAACACGTTCAGTCAAATAACTCGTTTTTGACTACAAGAAAATGTGTCGCCACAGAATTCTGTTTCCATCAAGCAGTTTCTAGTAACTGAGAAAGAAACAGTTCTCAATCATAGTCCTTATTTACCAAATCTGACAACTACAGACTACTTTCTCTTCCCTAAAATGCAGTCTTACCTCTCAGGTCATTAGTTTATAGAATTGCAGAGAATAAGAAATTAATTACCACAGACGTAAGTAAGAAAGTCAATTAAATTTAAGATTTGTTCCTAACAAGCAAATCAAAAACATGCCGAAAATTAGGTTAAATAAAACCGTTTAAAAAATTCTACCAAAGGTTGATGGAAGAAATCAGTTTTTCTGAAAAGGAATACGTATTTTTCAGAATGTTCAGGAACCCATAAATTATTCCGAAAAAAACTAGGATTCTGTTCAGATAGAATTTATAGAATCCGATTGACTCATTAGCTTAAAATTTTACTACGTGCAATAATTAAGTGATTTCGTTTTCTGGAACTCCCTTTTGGAAACAATAAATATGTTTTGCAGAAATAATCTATACGTATAAAACAGAATCATTACAGATGCATAGGATATCTCAAGAATATGAAAAAAAAATCTTCTATTTTTTAAATGCGGAATCTATTCGAATTTAATTTATGAGACTATGGAATATTACAAAAGTTTCGATTTTTAAAGTGAAATGTTCTTCTAAGTAGCTAACATCAGCTAAAATTGCATGGTGAAGTCGTTTTTCAAACTTCTGGATTTCAAAGCTTTAAAAATAATTGTTGTTTTCCGGATCTTAACGATTGTTCTTTTTCAAAAGTTAATAACGCTTTTCTTTTGCGTCGATTTATGAGAAAACGTTTTTCTGAGTATCCCTCCTCTTTCAAACAGATAAAGAAGTTATCACCCAGAATGAGATCAAAAAAATATGGTGACTCGTAAATATTATGTAATGACTTCATAAAATGAAGCACTAATTTAAACATAAATTCTCTAAAAGAATAAAATAATCACGTTTTTTCAGTCAAAGGGATAACAATATAATTTTTGTGTAGTGTAACGTATGCATCATCTTTCAGACATGAACTCAGCTTTCTGTGAAAAGAAAATCTGCGGTTTATTATAACTTTTTGCTGAATTGTGATTTAGCATTGTATAAAATGCTTAGAAAATGTGTGAAATATTATGCGTTTCGTACTTTGCCTGAAACTTCCTAGGCAATGTGTAGCATGCAGAATTTCAAACTTTGCCGCTAACTTATTTAAAAGTAATGCTTACTAGTACTATTCATTATTATAATTTGGAAATATAATGTATTAAAAAGTTTGATTTAATTTTTAATTCAAATTTTGATTTTTACTGTATTTTTGTTTTAATCTGTATTGGGTGTGCTGCATTAACCATGAGGCCGATTATTATTAGCCAGGGTAATTGCAGCACACTCGTATATTACATTACATTTAACAGTGTCCTTAAAAGCCCTTATGTGGCATTGCATTTCTTTTCGCAACCCCTGATTATAGATATATACTACCGATTAAAAAATGCTTTAAATAAACAAATTATACACGTTATGGTATTTTTAAATTTAAAAAACCAGTTTGCAAAATCACTGAAGTATAAAGTCTCATACGGACACCTGGTCTGTATAGTTATGTTTAGTAAGATTTTACACAGTCCAGTCACATTAATGTGACCATCTGTCAAAAGCCAGAATAACCACCTTTCGCAGAGCGGACTGCTGCGAGACGTGCAGGAAGAGAGTCACATAGGTCCCTGAAGGTGTTCTCTGAGATGTTGAGCCATGCCGACTCTAATGCCGTGGCCAGCTGCGCTAGATTACGCGGTTGAGGATCCATGGCGCGAACAACTCGATCGAGATGGTCCCACAGATGCTCGATTGGGTTTAAGTCAGGTGAGTTTGCTGGCCAGGGGAGGACGGTAAACTCATCCTGGTGCTCTTCGAACCACGCACGTACACTGGCAGCTGTATGGCACCTCGCATTGTCCTGCTGGAAGATGCCATCATCCTGAGGAAAAACAATGCGCATGTAGGGGTGAACATGGTCCGCAAGGACAGATGCGTACTTGTATTGATCCATTGTGCCTTCCACAATGATCAGTGAACCTAGAGAATGCCAGGAAAACATTCCCCAGACCATAATGCTCCCGCCTCCAGCTTGGACCGTTCCGGCAATGGTTGCAGGGTGGTTCCTTTCAGAGGTTTCACGCCTTATACGCCAACGTCCATCTGTCCGATGGAGCATAAAACGCGATTCATCCGAAAACGCAACCTGTCGCCACTCAGTGGACGTCCAGCTGCTGTACTGGCGTGCAAATTCTAGCCTTCGCCGTCGATGAACAGCAGTCAGCATAGGTGCACGAACCAGGCGTCTGCTTCGGAGGCCCAGACGCAGCAATGTTCGCTGAATAGTACTTTGGGAGACACTTTTGGTAGCCCCTTGGTTCATTTTGGTGGTCAGTTGCTCAACGGTAGCCCGTCTATCTGCCCGAACGCATCTCCGCAACCGTCGTTCGCCTCTGTCATCTATGGCCCGTGGTGCACCACATTTGCCACGTCGCTGATTTTGGACAGTCCCATTTTGCCATGCACGATACACTTTTACCACGGCGGCACGCGAACAGTTCACAAACTCAGCCGTTTCGGAAATGCTTCCACCCTTGGCCCGAAAGCCAATGATCATGCCCTTTTGGAAGTCGGATAAATCGCTTCGTTTCTGCATTACGCCAACGATTGAAATGTTTTCCGAAGCCCTCACACACCCTTTATATACGCTCAACTGCACTGTGCTGCCACCTGCCTTCTGTGATTGGTTATTTAACTCTGACATGGAAAGTACGTGGTGGTCACATTAATGTGACTGGACTGTGTATATTCGTTTTAAAACATAAAGTAAAAAGGATTCACAAAAGTACAAAGGATGAGTAAGGCCAAAATTGAGACACATATTTAGTTTCGAAATTTTGGATTTTTCCCATCATTATCAGTTTTTCTTTTAAATATGGGCCAATAGTGATGTCTGCTACTGTTTCCTAGAACACGAATTCTGTAAAAACGTTTTGAATAAGACCTTCGTTTTGAGAAAAAAACGTTACATTGATCAACACAGTTCATGACAGACTGCATAGGAATGCTCGCCACTTACTCTGTTAACTAACCTTTTTATATACCGATATTTATTTTATTTTTAATTATGTACAAATGTAAACAACTCGGTCTATTTCTGTATGATTCCTGAACATGATTTCAAGTTTTATAATTGAATATTTTGGTCAAATTTTGTCGTGCGAGATTCAGATTTTTGATTATTTTTTTAAAAGCAGGTAAAAATGTTTTCTAAATAAGACTGTAGGGGTTGAGAAGCTGCATAAAATGTTACGTTTGATAAATTTTAAAAAGTGGAATGTTTTACTTTAAAAATTCCATAATGTGACTATTTGTCCTATTCAAAGCATTTTGGTAAGTGGAAATAAATGTTTACTGTCAACGGTTTCGAAAATAAAGGTCACACAAAGACGTATCGGGACAATATTTATATTTGCCTGAGATATAACTGTAGTTACTATTTATGTACTAATTTTTAGTGGAATCAAATATTTATCCTAACTGTTTTCAGTATCCTTGTTTCCTGGAGATGGAGAAAAAGCTGAAGCAAAAATCTGTAAGTTGATATTATATATTACTACTGTAGTGCAATAATTTCTCTTCTATTATGAATCTTTTCAGAATAAAGTTAAAATTTATTGTTTATACAAATAAAGTTGGAAAGTTTAAGCTTCTAGAAGTTGTGAAAATATAAAGATAGAGAACAGTTTGAAAAGCTCAATAGCTTTAAAAGTTAAGTTTGAAAATATTAATCTTGAAAACTTAATATTTTGGTTTGGAGAAACGTTAAGTTGAAATCTAATTAATAATACTTTATAAGACAGCATAATTCTTATTGTTGCGTGCGTACGGGTTCGTTATGTATTGAATGCACAAGTAGTTTAAAATTTAACAAAAATTTATTCTTTCCACAAGAAATAAATTAAAATGATGAAATATTTCTTCAGAGATATTAGTACAATACCGCAATATCACAAACGTTAAACAGAATTCATTTTAAAACTATTTCTATCAGAAACTCAGATAAACTAATTCTATCTCACAGCGAAATCGCTACAAACAATAACAGCATTAAGTAAACAACAGCAATTCGCTTTAAAAAGCTACAACTACAACTGAGATGAGGTGTTTCAATTCGGCTTTTATAAGCTATTTAATTAACACTAGAGCAATCTCGATTTTTCTAGATTTTTCTGGATGGTAACAGTAATTACGAGATATTTATTTATGAAACAATAAATGCACATGCTCTTTTATTTTTATTTTTCTCGCGTAGCTTTCTCTTCAAAAATCGTCTACGTTGCACGGGAAAATAAAGCAATTTTAATTACATTTCTAAATAAATAGCCAGATAAATATGAAATTCGTAACATTATAAAACGTACATGTTATGTTTGCACTGTTTACTGCGCTTTAATATTATTCTTTACAAAGATATTTCGAGAAAACTTTCCCATGACCAAACCATGCGAGTGGATATTTTGAAAGAAGCTCAGTCTATTATATTTGGAAGAAAGAAGAGTGACTGAGTAGAAGAAATAATGTTTTACTAAGATAACTACAATTGGTATATTATTATTTACTGAGGTAAACTTTACTAAGGAAAATTACATTTTCAAATTAACCTGTAGAGTGAGGCATAAAAATAGCTGAGTATTTTAAATACATACGTGAACTCAAACTTAATCGGTTATCTTAATGTACACACCCTTATGGTGGAGTAATTTGATAAGCCTCTAAGTGTGAAGCCCCTCTTGGGATTCCGTAATAATTTCTGGTAAGAGCGGAATTAATTCCCGATGTAAACCAGAATATGCAACCAAAGCAATCAAAGCATTAGTTAATCGGAATAAACAATACTTCAAGTGAGCATTTCGTAATTAGGGTCGTGCCGTTAGGCCTCATTAGTTAGGGGTTTCTTGCGCCTAGTGCCATCAGTCTAAGTGGATTTGTTCGTCTTTTGTGCTAATATACGTCGCAGCTTCTTGTCATTTCTGCGTTAACTAATGGAAAAGTTCAGACTGAACTCAACTAATTTGCAACCACAAAACAAAGTTCCCTATGAAGTTGTTATTTTTCATTGACCAAGATTGCAACTGAAATTGCTATTATTCTTTGACAAATATTTAAATACTATGCTCTGAATAATTTGGAATTATATAAGCTAGTTATCAGATTAAAAAACGGCAACATACTGCAAGTAGCATGCTACGAACTTAGACATCGACTGACGAGAAGAAGTGAGCAAGTATAGAGAACGTACAACAGACTACGAACGAAAATCGTCATTTTCCTAATTTCTGAAGAAAATCTCTCCGTCTAACACTTCTTGGTGGAAAATCAGCGTAACGCTTGTATTAATCATTCATCACATCATTCATCAAATCTTTCTATTCAGTGCGATTTTTTTTTGTGTCCGTGGATGAAAAGAGCTGTAAAAAGAAATTCCATGAGGAAAAAAGGTAATTTAATGTATGGTGCGTTCCATACCTTTAATAATATTTTGTGTCAGGTGACACTCTGACAAGACTGGTAGCATTCTGATGTCATGGAACTTAGTAAATTAGGTCTTAGTAAATTTGACACTTAGTAAATTAGGTCTTAGTAAATTTGACACTTAGTAAATTAGGTCTGTTGCATTCGTCATTGGAAAGGGATCAATTTCAGTTTGCGAGTTCAGTGGCCGTCCACACGTGATGTTACAGCTCCGTCTTTCTTCGACACACAAATTACTGGATGCAAATATTCACTTTCTGATTTAACAATTAGTCACATTTATATAGCTCATCTATTTGTTGATCAAGTTTATTTTTTAGAACTTCGGATACGGCAACTTTTCTCTGGTACGCTTTTAAGCTTGTGTTTGATGTTATGTTCTCCAATACTAGCAATTTTTGGAATGTTGGATCTTAGATTGATATGTTTACTTAAAATTTTAGAAGTTCCATTCTCTTGCGTGGTCCGAGGTGCTTAAGATGAAGCTCTTCATCATAATAGTATTCTTCTGCTTTTAGTGGAACAACTCTTGGAATGTGTTTTCAACTTCTCCAAAATCAATGTCTGCATTATATACCATCGATTATTCACAGCAGCTTAAAATTTTCGCATCTTGTTTGTACGAACGTGTTTCGAAGCGTCGTCAGACATTTGCACTACGTAACTATAACCAGAATGCTTTTCGATGGCTGTAGCAAGTAACTCTGTTAACTTCTTTAAATTCTTTCTAATGAGACTTCCTATTGTGGTAGAATGCATAGCTTGTTATTTGCCAATACTGATATGTCCTGAGTATTCAGCAACTTTTATTAACTTCATCTTCAAATCATTCAGGTAATCAAGCACTGAGCTTAGCTGTCCATAAGGAATAGAGGTTTTATCATTCCATGACATTTTCAAAATAGAAAATAGGTCATTAGGACGTGTTCCACAAAGCATCTGGAACGGACGGTCACCGGTTGCAGCATTAGGAACTTCGCAGTAGGTTCAAAGTGGGTATGGTAGGTGTTTCTTCTAATCTTGCGAAAATTCTATAATGTTATGATGTATCATTTCCTTCAAAGCAGGATTAATTTATTCTACAAAGCTAATTCAGAGCATACTTGTAACCTTAACACCTTGGCTCGGCAGTTCCGATGATATCCACATTAATTATCTGGAATGTTGCTTAGTAACAGAAACTTCATTAAAAGGACACCTTTTAGCTTAAAGCTGACAAGTGTTGCAATATTCATTAACATCATTCTTGATTCTAAGCCAATAGAAGTACTATCTAAATCGTTCAGCAATCTTCTTAGTTTTCAGGTGACCTTCCTATAGGATAGAATGTGATAGCTCCAAAATTTATTTTATCTTCCCCTTGGGAGCAACTAAGCGGTAAAACCTTCTAAAGTCTTATCTTTATGATACAAAACATTTTCAGTACCAATGAAATTATTATATCCGTTCTCAGCATCTTGCTAGAATTGCTTGTAACGAATGATCCTTGACTTGTTAAATCCAAAATAGTTTTTAATGCAAATCACAGCCATTTCGTCTCGTACTATCTTTAAAAGCATCCTTTCCTGTCTTTTCATGTAGCAGCGTACAATATTCCATTCTTTCCTTAACAGTTTCCTTACATTTTCGATTAATACGTTTTTCTTACCATGGTTATATATTTCATTAATAATGTTCGTTTTTCGTTCACATTAAACATTCATTTATCATGTCAAGTTAAACATTCGTTTATCATGTCTGTTTAACTCATTAAAATCACTTAATTACAAAAGTAAATGAAATCCTTACATAATTTATCAAACACTGCACATGTTATAAAAATAGGTGACCTAAATTTTGCATCTTTAGAATACGTCGATAAAGATAAGTTAATGACAAGAGTCTCTAAAATTCATCCGAATCCTGATATGAGAATAACACTTCAATGTAGGGAACAGTATCTTTCTGGTACAATGCCAATCATAACAACAGTTAATTTCGCGCTGGCTTCTGTTACTACATTAATTAATTTACCATCACAAATAAGTTTAACAATCATCAATTAATTCACCTTCAGTTCTTGGTTTACACTAAACCATTTAGGAAAAGGATTTCTGGTTACGGCATTAGAATTATTCTTAATTTCTTTCTTATTAAACACTTTTCTTATCATCGTTCAACAATATGTGAGGATACTTAGAATTACATTCGAACGTATAGATTGAGAAGGGCACATTTTTCTGCGTTCCCATTGAAAACAAATGAAGCACCGATTAGAATCTTCTAAACTCTTATTCTCTTCCGGTAACATAACAAATTTTTCCGACACGTGATTTTGGCTTCCCTAAAATAAACAAGGTCGAGTAGCTGTAATTTTGTTTACATTATTGAAATGATTGGCACCGATTGTTGGGTTGGCGTTGAAAGAATTACTAAAGTAGAAATTGTTTCGTTTTTCATTAGAAAAATAAAATTCTTTTCAGGAAAATTCGCATCATAACTCTTAGAAGACAGTAAACTTTTGTATGATTCAGTTTCGATTCCTAGTGAATTTAGTATCTTATTTGTATGTTACGGGTATCATATAACTCTCTCAAAGCATGAATATCATTCGAACTTCGGGCAGGTTATAAATTTCACATTTTGTGTACATGTGAACTGGCAGGAAGGTTTCTCAGATCAAATATTTCATTAAGAATTTTAAGTGCTTTGTCATACTTTTATTCGAATAAAGAAATTTCTTCCACAGTATGTAAAGCTGTATCACCTAATAAACTATTCAAGTAATTGAACTTATCAACTTAAGCATCTTTTCATTTGGATTTTGACTGATTGTCGTATAAAATGTACTGATACATTGATGTAAATCACTAACTCGTTAAACTTGTGCGCTATTACGAAGATGGCGATGGCTTTGGCGCCTAATTTTTGTCACCAACTTCTTCGACAAATCGCCAAAACATCTGGTCCTTGTATAACTGTAACTGGTATTGTCACTGAATGACTGTAATTAATTGACTGTTGTATCTAACTGTTATCGTATCCTCCCTTATACGCAACAGTAACCGCATATGCCTTTCAGTAATTTCGAGAAAGGGAAAGTACAGCAAATTTCCTGGCTGCCGGAAAAAACTATAACAAGATCGCACAGAGCATGAGTGGTAAATATTTCACTTGACTTAGATCTCCGTGTAAACTTCACTGTCTACATAAGCTTTGCATTGCGTTCTGTTAACTGCTTTGCATCTGTTCTGTCAGAAATGGAATGGAATGTAGGAGCGGTGGACGGGTAGTTAAGACATCTGGTGGCAACCTTTGCTGCATTCATAGAAGAAATGAACGCGGACCAGGAAGAGATAAAAGTGGGCCAAGAATCCGTTAATGATGAAACGAAAGCTGCTGAAGAAAAGATTGAAGCAGATCAAGAGGAAATGAAAAGAGAAAATACTACTGCCATAATAAAAGTCATAATTAGAAATAACGATCAGCATTCTGCCTCTGAGGGCAATATTCTGTTTTTGACGAAGAAGTTGAATCCGTCCACCATATCTTAGCTCAAGACAATATCACAGTAGCAGCAAGAACAGAATTTTTACTTCCTAGATCAATAGCTGAAAACAGAAATCATCGGTACGTCGTAATGGAACTCGTAACATTTTCAAAGCAGTATTAATACCCTCTGCATTCGTCGACATAGCGGACCGTCATTCCGGTGAGAGTTGCCAACTTAAGTAATAAAGTTATTATGAAAGGTGAAATAGTTTCGAAGTGTACTCCAGTAACCTGCATTAAATGACCCAATAGTCTTTCCCAGTCTGCCTCTTCGAAAAGCCTAACATCGGAGCTATTTCAGAAAGCACAACTAAGCGATGAAGACAGAATTGCTGCAGAAAATGTCATTCAAGAATTTCAAGATGTTTTCTTTCGCTTATCTTCTGAAGTAGGTCGAACCAGTTTGGCACAGGATAGAATTAATATGGGGAACCATCCAGCAATCAAGGAACTTAAAGACGTCAACCGATTGCTTAACAGGAAGAGGTAGGAAAACATCTGAAGGACATGCAAGAAGGTTATAGAGCTTTCATAAAATCTTTGAGCCTTTCCTATCGTCCTGGTTAGAAAGAACGCAGTTTCAACTACATTTTACGTTGATTGTCGTCATTTGAACGATGTCACGAAAAAGGATAACTACCCTCTTCCTAGAACTGCCGACATTCTGAATACTCTTTCTGGAAGTAAGTGGGTTTTGACATTTAATTTAAAAAGTGTATATCGGCAGTTAGAAAGGCATCCTGATGACCGATAAAAGGCAGCATTTATTACTGGACGAGGAAGGTAGCAGTTCAAAGTGATGCCGTTTAGGTTATTTAGTTTGGCGGCAACATTCGAAAGCTTCGTGGAAACCATTCGAAGACGTCTTTCCTATGAAACCTGCTTGATATCTCTAGATGACACCGTCATCGCCAGAAAATGTTTTGAAGAGCATTTACAAAATCTTAGAAAAGTGCTTCAGAACTCGAAAGAAACCAATCTAATGTTAAATCCCCTCAAATGTATATTTAGACATGAAGTAACTTATCTCGGATAGGTCATCTCTGCCGGTGGTATGTAGACCCAGAAAACGTGTCGCTAGTTAAAGATCGCAGACGCCCGAAAAACGTGCAGGAGTTGAGAAGTGTTCTGGGGCTTTGCATGCATCATGGCAGATCTGTGAAAGATTTTTCTTCCATCACAAGACCCCTTCAGAAGCTAATGAAAGCAAGCAAAAACTCTTGGAGACAATAGAAAGTGAGGAGGCATTTAAGAAGTTGAAGGTAGCTTTAGTATCTGCGCTAATTCCGACAGACCATCAGCTCGATAAATCATATATTCTTGACACGGTTGAGAGTAATGAAAGTGTCGGTGCTGTTTTGTCTCAAGAAATAAACGGTCAAGAACAAGCCACAACATACTGCAGCATGAGGAGGATTACTGTGTCACCAGAAAAGTGTTCGACATGATAGTTGACGCCGTAGAACATTTCCATCATTACATCTGAGACAGAAAATTCCTGCTCCGCACAGATTATGCATCGTTGACCTGGCTATGAAATTATAACAATCCCGAAAGCCAAATCGCCAGATGGATACTCTAGATATATGATTTTACTATCCGTCATAGGAAGAGGATTGTCACACTGAAACGCTGTTGCTGTATCTAGAAAACCCAGAAAGCTGTCGATATTGTTCCAAGCGAAATGCGAACTGGGTATCCTATTTCCCGTCAACTTATAAGTTCAAAATCGTCTTACCCGGACCCATGGAATTACAAGTAATTCAGAAAAGATCAGTAGAAGATAGCAACATTAAGCCCATAGTTGATTTAATAGATTTTCGAGTAGGAAACCTCTCTGGTTGCTCACTTCGATCTATAGTTTTACACCAAAACAATATTGGGCTCTTTGGAACTGACTGCATATTGGAAACGGTGTCTTGTAACGAAGTTTGAATCCGACGATAAAAAGCTTCCTAATTGCAGCTGACACTTCTAAGATCCCGGACGTCCTTAAAGAAATACGTAGCAGTCTGACCGAATGCCCCTTCGGGATAATGAAGACTTTGCATAGACCATTCGGGAGCGCTTCTACCGTAGTAATCTGAGGGCTGACTTTCAAAAGGGCTGCCAATCTTGCAATACCTATTCGAGCTGGAAAAGAAACGCATCCGAGGAAAGCTGCAACGTTACAATGTAGGAGAACCCTTTGAACGCATCGCCTTCCACATCTTAGGACTTCTGCCTCAAACTGCTGATGGCAACAAATGCATCCTGGTTTTCATTCATTACTTGACAATTTAGCTAGAAGATTATTCTATCTCTCGGTAGCAGAGGTACGTATGCAGCACTGATAAAGGGAGGAATTTTTGTCTCGGCTGTAATTAAGGAACTCACTCGACATAAGCAAATCCAAATGATACCTTTACACCCACAGTAAGAGACTGCGTGAAAGAGAAGTTTAATTGAACTATCCTTAATAGCATCTAGTTGATGGTTTCCAAAACCAACAGGATCGAGACTAAAAGTTACTGTGTTCTTACTGGCTTATCGCACTGCTATTGACGTGACTACTGGCTATTCCTCATCTCACATGCTCTTCGATCGTGATCTTCGTCTGTCTTGTGGTCTCTTGTTTGGTCGCCCTCCGGATGGGCCTTCATCACCAGAGGAGTACATCCAAGATCGCTAGGCACGCTTTGAAATGATGCACAGTTTTGCACGAGAGCGAGTCAATTTGGAGACGAGAAAGCTGACGGCCTTGTACGGCAGGAGAGCTACAGGGCATCTATTCAGCGAAGGTAAGATTATGGAGTCCGATTCGACGAAAAGGACATTCTGTTAAACTACATTAATGGCCATACGCAGTCCTAGACACGCTCTACGAAGTTGTAGTTCGGATGCGCAAGTCACTAGCTTCTAAGCCTAAAATTATGCATTACGACAGGCTAGCCCCCTACTGTGGCATAGTACGTAGTACCCATAATATAAATAATGTACTCAGTCCAAGGTCCTGTGTATATTTGTAAATCTGTGTGTTTATTTATTAATTTAGTATTTGATTTGTTGTATATTATTTATTGAAGTTATTATTTTTCTGTTGATTTTCCATAGATGTAAGCATGGCTCCCTGTCCGGGGATTGTACTGCGTGAGACATACAGTCCTGGGGAAGAGGACAACGCTACGAATTTTGTATAGTGAAAAGTCTGAATATATGAAGCTCTGCAAGAAATATAAAATTGCAGGGACGAATTTATTAAACATTCTGGTAAATGGCTATCTCGTTAAATTAGCGAGATATCGCCAAGTTGGCGATGGCTTTGGCGACTTATATTTGTCACCAAATTCTGCCCGAAACCCCCAAATTTAGTGACTATTTGTAGACATTTTCGTCCGGTCCTTATATAACCGCAATTGGTTTTATAATTGAATGACTGTAATTGATCCCTATACCTAACAATTACCATATCCGGTCCTTATATGTAATTGCAATCGTTCATGCCTTCCAGTACTTTCAAGAAAGGGAAAGTGCTGGAGATTTTCTGCCTGCCGAAGAAAAATTATACGAACCCGTAAGCAAGCAATAGATGGTTATCTGGGCGCAACCCGGCCCGCCTAGTGAATATGAATTCACCTGATAATCTAAAATGGCTGCACCCAAGAGAACTCGCGGAACCAATATTATAAAACGTTTGTATTGTAAACACTTTTATAATATTTATCAATTTTAATATTTGGCCATTTTAAAATTGTAATCAGAACTTCTATTAATTACACCGGGAATAATAGAACAACTATTTCCATGAGAGGAATCATTAGAAACTAATGAACTGTTAAAATTTCCTTTTTCTCTTAATAATTTCATGACACAGAAAGTCCAGTTTGCAATATTTTCTTGGTTTTCCAGGGCAATTTCGATTGCAGTTTCAGAGTTATTTACGTCAGTTAAATATCTAATTTAGTTTATCTAACGCTTTCATAGAAACGTCTTTTACTTTTTTTAATTTCTTTTCAATATTTCAAAAAGCAATTAAAGATACACTAGAACATTTTACTTTAGTTATGGCTGAACGAATAACTTTCTGTTCTTTCTTAAGTTTTGCGAGTTCTAATTTAGCTATTTCCGTTATGACTAAACTTCAATTTCCAACAAAATAAATTAAACAAAACGCTTCTTACATTTTCCTCACGAATCACTTAGGCTTTAGACATTCGCAATTCATTTGAAATACACGTAAAATCGAAGTGAGTACTGACATATTTAACTAGACTTTACGGGATGTGGGCGTTTTCCTAGGCTGTATATGACAAAGCCTTTATCATAACACAAATAAAATAAACAGATATAATTTGCAGAAATTTAATAACGCAATATTACTGTTGGCTTACAGGGACTCTATCTAAGCCTTCTTGTGATATTCTGTTCTAAATAATCTCGACTCTATCACGTAGGAGAGTTACGAAGGCGCGCACTGTTCGGCTAAAATTGCATGCGTGGTATTCATCATATCACAGCAGTTTTTTTTTGGGGGGGGGTTGTGCACTTTTTGGAATAAGAAGATCTAGAGATTAACACAAAACTACAGAAAAATGGACACTTCTTCTCACATGTCAATCAGTATTATTTTACTTCCTGTCAAGTCATTTCCAAATGTGACGTGCTCTATGGCATCACTTTCATCCGTGTTAAATTCCCTTAAGCTTGTGAGAAGCGGTTAGAGAAAGCTTCATCCGATAGTTGGACCCATATAGCTTGATGACTTTTTTCTTTAGTACCGCATAAGATCTGCTAGGAGTTTAGCCACAGGTGCGTCATTTCTCTTAGTGGCTAGTACATATTTAAAAAGGAAATCATCTTTTACGGAGAAAACATTTCGTAAAACAATCTCATCAAGTAACGCTATAACAGGAGGTACAATGTAATGCTAAATCTTACAAAGTTAAGTGACATTTATATATTTGCTCTGTCTTTCAGGATGAACTGCACAAAAGTCCAATGGCAAAACGTGAGTCCACTGCATTGGAGTCAACCAGAGTAAGTATACTTAAAAAGGCAGTTTGAATTCATCAGCGTATGGTGCTTCAAACATGCAAATAAAGCGCAAAATTAAATACCTCTGTGATGTAGCCTACTCCATGTCTCTTACAATTAATTCTATTCACTATTACGAAATATCCTTTCTATATATTTATTTACATATTGTTTCATATTCCAATTGCTTAAGCGAAACGAAATGTGCGTCTCTAATAAATTTAAAACTTATATGGCGAAATTTTCTTCCTCATTATACATACTACTACGGAGTTACCGACTAATACGAAGAACGTTCCTTCCTCACTATATCACACTCCTCACTACTTAAAAGAATATTTTAACAAGTTACATAAGTATGCACATTATTTTCTTGCTGATGTTTAAGTAACATATATTGCAAGGGCGGTACAATGCGGCTCTCTCAGGTGAGTGGAACGGCTATTATGCAAATATAATATATATATATATATATATATATATATATGAAATATGGTAAATTAAAGCTACTCAATCTCCAAAAGAAAATAATTAAATTATTTAATATTTTTACAGTATTATTAGTAAACGTATGCTGAACATTGTCTCAACATAATTATTTTGCTTCATTTCTTGTAGTTAAGAAACTTAATAATGCTATTCCCAAATATTAAAAGAATAAATAAATAAAGTCTGAAAGCTTTTTCAGATCTTACATTACGCCCAAAGGGGCGTTTTTTAACGTTTTCTATGTTACCTTTATTTATTAAATACCATGGTTTTCCCACTTAAACCCTAAAACTCAATTCAACAGCAATATCGTAAAATAATTTTTAAATGGGCATATCTTCAAAATTTCCGATACGCAATATCGCGCGCTGGAGATTTTCTTTTCGTACAGTGTTGCAATTGCTCGCTTCGAAATAGTTTAATTTCTTAATCCCAAATTCGTTAAAGTGTTGTAAAATCTGAAATCAACAATAAAACAAATTCAAAATTCAAAATTTGGACTTCCAGATGCCCACCTTCGGAAAAGGATTACGTTATTCAAAATTCTATGCCTGTAGTTACCGTTGTTTATCACAATACATTTATGCAGATTCTTCATTATTTAGTTTCTTTAAATATAACATAGGGCTGTAATTTGGTGGCAACAGTGGTACGGATACGGGTGACAAGTGATAGAGACATTTACAGTGAATCGAAGCAAAATGCCAAACCGAAATTAATAGCCCTTCTGAGCTAACGCATTCTCCTTTGAGTTAAAAAACATTGTATCATTCTATCAAACAATTTTATGGAAAACATCTTTAAAAGTTAAATTTGTTTGCAGATGCTTTGCGAATGGATGGATGGATGATGTTTTACAGTAAGAATCTCGAATTTCTGAATAATTAGTAGCGGTAGAAACTAAATTGGGGCGGTCTGTAAGCGGAACATAAAACGAAATTATTGCACCAGGAACACTTAATATCGCGAAGAACTTGATACAAGTTTAAAATAATTTAGAACTTGATTCGAAGTCCGAATTAATGGAAAATTAATAACAGTTGGAAGCTTTAGGAATTCCTAATAAATATAATGTTAGTCATAGTTTAGAAGCGAAGTCACCTTCGGAAAATTTTGTAAATCCATAAAATTTGTGATCAAGATATATACGGCTTGCTTGCGGTGGAAGGAGCGTACAGGAGAATTACTGGATATTTTTGAGTCGCTGTGACGCAGATTTAAGAAGAATCCGAAATTTTCTAAGCATTACAAAGCAATGTTATATCAACATTTAGAAAAAAGTACTTAAAAAAAGAACTTTTCATCACATCTAGTTGTTATTAGAGGAAAACACCAGAAATTTTGCATTGTCTTCCACACATCATCATGTGTTGAAGGAAAATGTCATTAAATGATTATTTAAAATCGGACTTTGTTTTTCATTTCAAACCTGTTTCATTTCTAAATGATGTAATATAGACTTCTAGCTTTTGTAAAAACTAGTTGCTGCTCTCGAACTTTCCTGAATTCCAACATGCGCCTTTTACTATGATGAAATCTGATCAGCCCTCCTATATTGTTTCCTTTGAAGAAGGTGTTTAAAGAAAACTGACTCTTTTTACTTAGCGAAAAACTGAAAACGTTTATGTTAACTACTCAACTTCCCGAATAAATTTAAATATTATTGAGAATTTAGAAAACACCACTTGTTTTGGCTCCTTCTCTTTTTTTCCTTTTCATACTTACTTCTTAATTCTTTAATTTTTTTTCAGATTAATTGGATCTCTTCAGATTATTGGTAAATCTTCTTTTTAAATGAAACTTCATTTATACAATGGTTCATTCTTGCTTTTTGTATCGCAATTTGTACTGTTTTAGAAAGTTTTATTGCACTTGATTAATTTTATTTCACTAAAATAATACAAATTAATAAACTGAAATATATATTTGTAACAAGCTTGAAATTTTCAAAAACATTTCTTTTATGACCACACTTTTTTATATTCCTCAGCATTTATTAGTTGTGCGTGGATAATAAAATGTAACGTCTTTTCTGCAAATAGTACCTAAATGATGCTTCTTATTCCTGAATTTTTAAAGTAATTATTTTAATAACTTTAATTCAAGTCGTACAACTTTCTACAAATATTCCTTTTTTTGGAATGGATATTTATTATGAATATCCGCAGTTTTACCCGTTATATTATTTTACTTCTATATTCTCAATTTTTAAAAATTTTTTTAATATAGCTAATATTAATCAAAATTTCAGAAAAATCTGCTTAGATTTCCTCTTTTAATAACATCGAATTAGTTGGCTTCAGATTCTATTCATAATTACCTGAAATCCCCGAATTTCCTGAATTCCTGCACGAAAGATTTTCTCTTTCTAAGAAATAAACTGCTAGAAAATAAACAGTCGCCTACTTAATTTAAGTGATTACTTCTTCATCAGAAACTTCGTATCATTAATTTCTAGATTCTTCATTTGGTCTGCAAGAAGGAAGTCAATTCGCAAAATCAGTTGGAGGAAAGTATTGAGCTTGGACGATCGAGTGATGACTTGAATTTTGGATGGAGGACGTTTTGATCTTTTCAACAGCAAAAGAGGGACAAACGTAGTCTAACTACGGTTAATAGATATTCCATTTTAGAGGGCACTCCCATTAAACAACTTTCCTACACACTTATTAAAGAACTTTTCCTGTATTCTGAGGCCGTCGAAATAGGCGCGCAATGCACTTTCATTTAAAGGGCAGTCCTCTTAATACACAAATACTTTGGTCCCATGAATGCCACTAGTGGTATTTCGACTCCTCTAAGTTTTCATCTTTCAAATGGGATTCATTTAATGGGATTGTATTTGAACATTAAAATAGTTATTTCGCATTCGAATATCAGGAAAGCAATATTGATTAATGCGTTTTGAAAAATATCTTGTTCTATAATCCGTGTAAATTTGCATACTGTTTTCCTTAAACGTGTTTTAAAGTGTGTTGAACTTGTTTCTCTAAGTTTTTTTTTCTTCTAGAGCTGCCTTATGCCTAATTTCTCCATGTGTGCTGACAACCCAGAAGATTGCCTTTAAAGTATGTTTACTTCTGCATTTTTTTTATTTGGTATGTTTGTTTGGATAGTTACATAAAAAACGCTGTGACACAATATCTTTTTAATTACTTTTCGCTTAAATTTTAAAACTTCCATGCTCTCTTATTCATCTAATTTAACAACATTGGAAATTTTTAAATTCCAGCTTTTTATGTTTTTCTTATACTGAAATTATTAGCTTATATCTCAAAATAAATATAAAGTGAGTATCAAAAATAATTATGGATTTGAATTTCGAATAAGGAAATCTCCTATCTCTACATATAATAAAACAAAGAGTCTCTGTGTGTGTGTGTCTTTCGTTCGTGTTGCGAGTAAGCTAATAGACCCAGGGCCACCAAATTTCGTACATAGGTATATCTACACAAGAGCCAATGCACCTCGAAGCGATTTTTTCGAAATTCGAATTCGAATTTCTTTTATTTTATATTTTGTGACCAAATCGCGTCATTTTGAGACATAATGGGCTACAGGAAAGCGAGATTTCACTCTATACATTTCATTTTTACATCGTCGTGAAAATAAATTTCGTATTTCAATAAATCGATTGAATACGAATTTATTTAGGAAGGTGAGCTTAACACCTTTTCAGCGGAATTTTTTAAAAAAAAATATTTTAAAAAATGTGCTGTTTATTTTCCTTCGATTTTTGGACACGTTGAACTTTAATCCTTTCGACTCTTTTTAAAAAAGGAATTTTAGAAAAATAATAATATTTTGTATTTTTTTTTTTATTTTTTAAATGAAGCTTCCGAATACACTTCTCACATCTCAGATATTTTAAAATGTAGTTTTGGCAACAAGTTTCCTTTCTTATTGTTGTTGACAGATTTTTGATAAAATTGCATCATTTTGAAATATCTGTTCTTTTAAAAATTTCGGTTTGGCAACAATTTTTCATCGTATTTATTATGTTACTGTTTTTAAGAGACTGAAAAGTTTAAGAAATTAAAAAGTTGTTTCTTTTTGCAACGGTAAATTGTTTAATTACTTTATTAGGACAATTAACATTTGTATCAAGGGATATTGCTTATTTCATTGCAATATTATGTTTTAATTATATATAATTTTAATTATAAAAAAGTTTTGCATGATATTTTTTAATCTGTTTAAGTTCTTAAGCTGTTTATACCATTTGAGTTCTTAAGATTTTGCAAAGGGAAGTTGGTTAATTTATTTATTAGGATAATTAATATTTGTATTCAGGGATATTGCTTATTTCGTTGTATGCTTTTTATATGTAATGCATTTTTAACTGAATTTTTTTTCCGTTGTCGCTTTTCTTTTTCAATAAAATTGTTCTGCAGACTAAAATTCTGTGCAGTTTTCAAATTTAATGTTTGGTATTCTCTTTAGGCATTTTTCTGGTAAACTTAAAAGCCAGACGAAGGCTGGCCGCGCAGCGGCTAGTTTTTGATAAAAACGCGAATGATCAGAGGTTCAAAAATCCGCATGTTTGTTCCTTTAATCATTCCAGTCGTTCAAACTCTCATTAAAAAATCTTCTAACGTTTCACCTGAAAACATTTAAAATATTAATTTTATTGATATCCAACAGAAGTCTTCGTTTAAAAGCAATTTTTCCAGTTTCAGAAGACCTGTATTACCGTTATCACCTCACAGCAACACTAAGTGCCAATTACTTAATTTTCTAGACAGAATTCGTTCTATATAGATTTCATTCCTTGTTTGTTTTTTGTCTAGAGAATGCGTTTACAAAGTTGTATGTTTGATTAATGCTATTTTTTTTTCTCAGTCTTCAATATGCAGACCTTATAAATCTATACAATGTTACGTAGACTTGCTTGATTCGTTCATCTCAGGTAGTTTAAGAAACTATGGGGTGGTATAACATTACAAAAATGTCTTTTAATAAGAAACGTGTCCTCCCGAGCTACAATATATTGGCGGCAGCTACGTTCCATGCTGTCAATTAAGTTGTCGGTCAGTGAAATGGAAAGCAACGGCCAGACACGGAGTGATCCTTGTGCAATTAGACTGGAACCGGTCATCTAACGACCTTGCAAGAGCACTTAAAGCAGGAATCTATCTTCCAAGGTAGTTCAAAAGATGTTCTATCCAATTTAAGTCTGAGGGGTTGACAAAGCCAGTCCGTCCGTTCCATACGATAACCCTCAAGATATTCTTCAAAAATCCTAACTTAGTAGCATATTGTCTTCCATCACAAGAAATTCAGAACCGATAGCAGCGGCATAGGAGCAGACATCTTGATCAATGATGTCCCAATATCTCACATGGTCAAAGTTCTTCCATGGAACACACGCAGGTCTGTGTAACCACCAGAGATCCCAGCCCAAACCACTATTCCGGCCACCTCTGTACTGTGCCTTTCCACAATGTGAAATTGCTTGTATCTTATGCATTGCTCCCCCTAGATTAGCTGAAGACCTGAATCAATCTCTAATGTGAACCTGCACTCCTCTGTAAAAAGGACAAACGCCCATTGTTGACTGGTCCAGGACACGTGTTCTCTTGCCCAACATACACGGACACCTCTGTGTCCTCCGGCCAAAAGGACACAAGCAACTGGTCGTCTTGCATGCAGACCTGTAAAGTGCAGGCGTCTGCGCACTGTAATAGCTGAGATTCTTGTGCCTCTTGCCACTTAATGATTTGCTGTGAGCTGAGGCACAGTAATATTGTTTCTCCTTCCGCCTGAAAGAGATAAGTAACAGTTTCCAGCATTTAAACATTTTTAATCACTGATTAGCTTTATCATCGACTAAAACTTTCATTTAAAAAATCTAAACATACTATTCTAATACATGATGACACAGTTGCTACACGTGCTACAAAAGTAGTTAATTTAAAATTTACTTCTCATTTTAATAGCGAGAACTTCTTTGTTAATGCTGTAGTATTCAAAAAGCTGATGCCAAATTTACTAAACTTTGATATAATAAAATTCAGTTGGCCTCATTTGAAAGCATTACTTTTGGTAGACTCTTATTTTCCTGTAATAGAATAACTGACGTAATTTTGGGTGCATGTTCTTAAATTTAATTCAAACTAGAAAGATAGCGAAAAATCAAAATCAACCATCCGCTCTATATTCAAAAAATGGTTTTTCTCTTCCCAGAAAAAATATTCTTTTTAAATCGAATTCAGAATTCCTTAATCAGTTGTTATGTTTTTCCACATTGAAAATTTAATGAAAAGTTCTGGGAAGTCGAGTCTGTTCCATTGTAAGTACACTGAATGAAGAAGAACAAAATGTCGAAGCATTTTACCTAAATTACACTAGTCGAAGTTTTAATAGTAGATTTGTTCTCAGTTTCCCATTTAAGAATAAAGTTCTCTTGGGTGGTTCCAGAAATCAAACGATGAGACGATTCGTTTCCTTGGAAAGAAAACTTAAAAAGTGTCCGTATCTTAAACTTCAATGCATGCACTTCATACTTTATGCAAAACAATGAATCATATACAGATTTTTTCAAATGTCGATTTTTCAAAATCATCATCAGAAATTTTCTAGTTACCTCATTTTCAAGTTATAAGAGATTAAGTGAAACTCCAAATTATGGGCTGTGCTTGACGTATCTGCAAAGTCTGAGTCAAGAGTTTTTTTTAATGATATTCTCCCTACTGGTCCCAAATTTCAAAATGAATTGTTCAAAACACTATTAAGAATTAGAACTCATTGTATCGTACTCACTGGTGATACCGAAAAAAAAATGTTCCGACAAATCCTAGTCAATAGAAAGGATGTTGATTTCCAGAGAATCTTTTAGACAGAAAACCCTGAAAACCCTCTTCAAGAATTCCAACTTCTAACAATTAAGTACGGTATCGCTATTGCCCCGTATTTTGGCCATTCGAACACTAAAACAATTTTTCAAAGAGGAACAAAAACGTTTTCCAGACGCTTCGTAAAAGATACTACAAAGATACCTACTTTCCAGAAGCTATGTTGGAAACTACCTACACATATGATGTTCTCACGGAAGCAAAGAATATTTAAAAAGCAAACCAATCAGTCTCAGAAATTATCAAACTCATGAATAAAGGCGGTTTTCATTATATGTATTTCAAATATGTATTCATTCAAACGTCAGTCATTTAACTTTTACTCCAAGAACTGAGAAGCCGAACAGACGTTTGGCAGAATGAAAAAACTCAACTTCATACAATTATAGGATTTGTAGAACATTAAACAGGACGTATGCAAAATTAAAATAAACTCGCCTGTTGATGGTCTATTAACAAAACGTCAACTATCGCGAAGATTATGATCCTCGTGAATTCCTACAACCATTCAGTTAAAATCTTAAGGCAGCATTTTGTAGAAGAAAAATATTGATTGTGATGGTTAATTACACAATGATATTTCCCAAGCATGAAATCTATTTAAATCTCAAATTAAACATTTAGCTGAAATCAGGATTTCATAATTATTGACAAAAAAACAATTCTATTAAAAATATTCAATTAATTGGCTTTTACAACGCTTATGAGCAAGTATTATGCTGCAGCGCTTTATCTAAGAACGGAATTCGAAGATGGGGTGTTCCACATTTCAATGATTACTTCGAAAACAAATGTCGCAGCCGCCCATCCGGTATAGTGGTTAGCGTCACTGACTGCCGTTCCGAAGGGACAGGGTTAGAATTTTAGAGAAGCCATACATGTTTGTAAATGTGTAGTGTCGGTGAGGCATGGCGGTACTCTAAATATGTCGGGTGCCGAAACTCCTCTCATGCGGTTTGGTGGGAGGGAAGAGGTGGGAGACCCTCCGATTCGCCGCCTCCGGGGTGCTGTCCATCGAAATTGGAAGTGGAACTGAGTTAAATCGCACTGCCACTTGTTAAGGTGCTCAAGGCTGTTGCCAACGACAGGCGTAATCTTGCTCTCCTTGCCATGAGAAATTCCGAGGGTTTGGGCTGATGTTACTTTCAGACAAACGAGCATAAATAACAACACAAATGTTGCTTCTGTGAAGACAACAACATTGTCAAGACTCGAGCTATCTGCAGCTCTTCTTTCTAGACGCTCTAAAGCTGTTTCAACATTCTTAAGGAAGATTATTCGCATTTATTAGACTATTTTATACTCGTTTTCAAAAATAGTTTTAGATTGGTTTGATACAATTTCTCAAGATGGAAAAATTTTGCGGCTAATCTGATATCAATAATTTAAGACTCAACTTTAGCAGCTTCACGGAAATACGTGACAGATCTTGAAAATCCAGAAGTTTGTGCCACGAGAGGAATTTCTGCAGCAAAACTTAAATGCCACATTTTGTGGTGGAATGATCCTCAACGGTTGTATCAGAATAATAATTTTCCTCTGAGTAGATATCGACATGAAGCATGCATGGCTGATATCATATGCGAAGAAAAGAAATCGTTTCTCTTAGTCAATGTCACCATTTCATACACACCTGAAATTATATCTATGTTAGAACTTATTTCCAAATACTCATCGTTTTCAAAGTGCATTAGAATAATCTCGTCGTATTTTAGATTCATTAGAAATTGCAAAATTCACATTCAAGGAATCAAAGAAGTATTATTTCCCGCAGATCTTGGAGAAGCAACTAAATCTATAGTTAAGTCCATTCAAAAATCAGAATTGAAACCTGAGTACGACTGTTTAAAGAAGAGACTCCCTTTGCTTCAAAACAACAAACTGATTCCAATTAATATTCGAGGAGCAGCAACCTATACAAAAAAGCAAACATTGTTTCTTAATACTGCTAAAATTCAAAATTTTGCAGCTCAAATTCAAATTCAAAATCCGACTATTGTATGGCACTTTATACCACCTTTAGCTGCATATTTCGGAGGATTGTACGAGGTTGGAATCAAGTCTGCGTAGCAATATCTATTCAAAGTTTGCAAGTGAGTTATTTTAACTTTTGAGGATCTTACACTCTAGCAATACAGATTGAAGCAAATCTTAATTCCTGCTCACTGACTTCTCTTTCTTCAAATCCTCAGAACATAGAACCTCTTACTCCAGGACATTTTAATAAGTGCTCCTATAACGTCATTTGCTGATAAAACTCCAACAAAATCATTTTCTTTAAAGTTAAGAGGACATCTGATTCAGCATCTTCGTAATCACGCTTGGTCAAGATGGCAAAAAAAATATCTGAATCAACTGCAACTACTAAAAAGTAAACTTTGACAGAAATATTCAAGTGAATGTCTTGTTGTATTTCAAGGAGACTTCTCTTTAACCTTTGAAATGGAATCTTGGAAAAATTACAGACGTTTTACGCCGAAAAGACGAGTCTGGGTTGTTGAAGTAAGAACGTCAACTGGACTTCGTCTGGATCGGCGTCCACTTTCCAAATGCTGCCCTAAGTACTAATCCTGAACTTGAGCGTTCAGCCAGCTGAAGAGATATGTTAAGTTTCAAAATGTTTTTATGCCTTTTTTATCCTTCTCTGTAGGTGGCGCTGTCCTCAAGACAGATGTTTTCCTGCCCATGTATTTTTTATTTTATTTTTGTTTTGTGGCAACAGACATAAAAAACAAACTCCACAAGAATTCCGTAAAAATGTCAACATGTAAGAAATTATACTAGTGCATTTAAAAGTATAAAGCTTATTTATTTTGTATTCTTATTTATATCTGTCAAAGTATTTCCAGGTAGCTATGAAATCTTAATTCACGCTTTATTCAAGCTTTCTTTCTTTTCGCCATCGACGGAACAGCTGGCCCACTGGGTTAGGTGCTTTTCAGCCTGTTGGATGCCGTCGATGGAATTTAAAGTATATATATATATATATATATAAATAGTGTGTCCTCCTGCAATTGACCACGCTAAACGAGGAGCATTGAAATAAGGACTAGAACATGGAAAAAAGGTGCATGATGGGGACAGCTGAGACTAAGGGAAACACTTATTATGCTGCATGTTAGGCAGACATTTATACAGTTACGGTACGTGTTGGCCATACACTATTATAGTACATGTTAGGCATACAGTTATATTAAAGATATGCTATATAATCAGGTACAGATGCAAAGATGAACAAATACATTGTGCATGTTAGGCATACACTATTATGGTACTTGGTAGGCATGCAGTTATATTAAGGAAATGCTATATAATCAGGTACAGATGTAAGCCTTTTAGTAATTATTAATTATTGAACTTACCATCATACGACTGGAAATATATATGTACGACTAACGGTTGCAAAAATACCGGCCGCACAAGAACTTTTATGGATACAGTGTATTCGCTTTAGAAATTAATGTTCTTCGTGATTAATTCAAGGTAAGGTGGAACAAATGGTGAATTTTTATAATTTAGTTTTGGCGCCTTTCTGAACCACAGAATTATTTCAATAAGCTACCATTAATAAATTTCCAACTCTAAAATGTAACTTTGAGTCAACTTTACTTGTAACTTTTCCTACGAGTCACGACTCAAACATGAACTACTTGAATCTCACACATGAGTGCTCACCATGCATATATGGAACGGTCTTTAAGCCCGACCACCACACATTTAATTGTCAGGAAAGGAGTGGCATCCGTATATACAACACGTTTGCCAAGCATGGGCCAATAATAGTTGTAACAACAGATTTGCAATCAGTCATATCCAGAAATGTACAAATGTACTCTCTGACTAAAAGAATAGTCAGTGTTTCATACGCAAAAACAGTTTGACTCTCTTATCAGTTGTAATACACTCTTCGATTTCCCAGTTTATTAATACTATGCATTTTATCTATTCTCAGTTGTTTATTAAATTGTTTTGCTATTCTCTTTTATTTCTTACTGTAAGTGCACGTTGTATGTAGGTAATATTATGCCTGAATCGGTATTAATATTACGCTTGAATAATATGTGTTTATTTCTTATTAATGTATCATATCTGGTTGTTTCATATATATATCTAGTTATTTCTTATTAATGTGTATATCTATTGTAAATGTGTCATGCTTAGTTATTTTATTATTGTAGGCCATGCTTATTGTTAATGTACAACTTATCGTGGAGCTTTACTCTCAGCGCTGATACTCCTAATTTTTTAAATTTTATTATGCTTTTTCCCTCCTAGATTTTTAACAATTATTTCTCAGCCAGGTAGCTTATCTCCCGAAAATAGCTCATTTTTCCATATGACTGTACTTCGAAACGCCATACAAGAGCAGTCACTGGGAATATAACTTCAGCAACGAAATCTCAGTTAGAATTGTTAACAAGTAATAAGCATATATTCCAAATGGACCAGCTGCTTTGCAAACCGGGAAATGCAAATTTAATTTTGTCTCAATGGAAGCCTTTTGATTAGTATGCAAAATTTCCCGCGAAGCGAGGATAAAAAAATATTTTTGTGATCTCATTTATAATGACGAATGCAGTAATGGACTTTTATCGTATATTTTGATTTTACACTGCTTTAAATTTCAGTTTCTGCACTTCCACTTGGCCTTGCTACATACATCTATAAAATCTTCCAAGAAAGAAGAAAATGAGTGACATTCCTTTACGTAATCTGTGTGTCAAGCTTCGTTTTGTTAAACGAGATATCAGGAAAGCTATCAATAAACATTTATTTGAAAGACTTTTGAGTGTTTTCTAAAACTAAAATGGTGTAATATTTCTGCTCACAAAAGAATGGATTATTTGGTTGTGAATTATATGTAATTAGTATAGGTAAATACTCAAAAGTATAGGAAATTCAAACTAGTGATACTCAGAATTGCGCACGTTTCACAGTTGCGAACTGTGCTGAGAAATGTAATTTAGATCCACTAGCATCTCACATTCCCTTCACTTCAATTCAGAATTCTTAATACATTTAGATATCTGCAGTTCAAAACTTCTACTGAATTCATAATATTTTTAATCTACATCAAGTGTATCATACTCTTGGGCCGCATAATGCACTTTAATCATTTTCATGATAATCTCGATTCACCCCGCGAAATAAACAAAAACCTGCGCTATAACATACTAATAAAAGATGGAATTTCACCAAATATCGAAGCGTATGTACAATCTTGGGTGCTAAAAATGACTCTTAAAACAATCTTTTTACAAAAATCTATAGGATCTTTACACATACAGTTAACAGATATTCAGTACGATTCAATGAAAAAAATTGACTGCAGCGACTATTCCTAAATTTTATAAACATCTCTTTGCGAGTCAGAAAACCGTACACAGCTTCTATGTTCGGTAGCACATATCAGTGTGAACATCGCTCCTAACTAGTAAACGGAAGAAATCCTCAGCCAATTAATTACACGTTAGCAGATATTCAATCATCTGATCACCTGTTCTGAAAATCATTCTTTCGACCAGCATGTCTGGAGTTATTTCAAAGCTTGTTGAAGAAAACATATGCAATTTTTCGGTTCTTTTATGCTTTCTAACTTTTTTAAAGAAGCACAACATCAAGTAAGAATTACGAGTGAAAACCTTACTCACATTTTAATGCATCATTAAGTATGAAAATGTTTTTTTTCTCTTGCGGCCTGCACTATTGTACACTGATTACTCTTTATCCTCCTTCGGATACTGAATTTGACATGCCTAATGTGTACAATGTTTATAATTTATTTAGTTTCTTAAATGGAATTTGCATTTATTCAATTGATAACTGTTTCGACATATCTTAATATCACTAATTAAAAATGGATAAAATATAAGCAAATTTTTATCTACTGCCGGGCAATGCACGAATGGATAAAATTCGTGAATATTGCTATCTCAATATCTACACTCACTTTCAAAAGTTAAGCACGAAGATGTAAAATGCAAAAAAATCAACAAATACTGCTTTGATTGACACAAAATTCGGCAGGAAAGTAGCATATATATTTATGAATGAAACAAAATCAATAATTATATACAGAAATAAAAACAATATTAAATTTTTGTAAGTTATCAGATAATGACATACTGGAGACTTAAACAGAATTATGTATAAAGTGAAAATAAACAGCATAAAATGAAAAAAAGGACATTAATAGGGTATGCGATCCTCCCTCTGTATACAGATGTAACTTTGTATACAAAGTTTACACCTTGTGGCCATGCATGTCAATCACCGCAGAATTAAGAAATCGCCATTCTTCTTGTAGAGCAGTTTCCAGCTCAATACGAGTGACTGGAGATGGGACACGTGAAGATACAGCACGGCTGAGAGCATCCAAAAGATTTTCAATCGGATTAAGGTCGGGTGAATATGCTGGCCACGCCATACTCGCAATCCCTTCACTCTCCAGGTAGTCATCGACGATGTCAGCTCTATGGAGACGTGCGTTATCGTCCATTAAAACAAAAGTAGGGCCAACTGCTGCAGCGTACAATCTCACAATGGGTTCTAGGACTTCATCTCGATACCGGAGAGCCATCAAAAAACTCCGTTTAAAGATGTGCAGGTCGGTGGGATATCCTAATGAAATTCCTGCCCCACCACAATGTTTCCGCCTCAGAATGCGTGATGTTCGGTGATGTTTTGGGACTGATTGCGTGTTCGTTGTTCACGCCATATCCTTATACGCTTAACATCTGGCTCCAGAGCAATCTTGACTCATCAGTAAACATGACATTGCCCCAGTTAGACACATTCCAATTGACATGTTCCCGGTACCACTGTAATCGTGCCCCTCTTCATTGGACGAATAGAGGAACACAAACTCGAGGTACCCGGGCGTACAGTCCACTCATATGAAATCTTCGGCGTACAGTAACTGCAGATATCGCCTTGCCAATGGACGCTGTAACCATAGATGTCACGTCACACGTGTGGAGGTCGCTTTGCGATTCCGCTTGGCTACAATAGCAATATATCGATCTTCCGCGGGGGTTGTAACCCTTGGGCGACCGGCTTCGGGCCTTTGGACAACTGTCTGTGTGGTTTGGAATTGTTTCCATAAACGTGAAATTACAGAATGATGAACGCCGAAGAAAAGAGCAACATCTGTGATCGACTGTCCTGCTTCAATGCTTTCCACAGCACGCCAGCGCTCAGAATCTTCCATTCGTGTTCCGGAAGTCATAGAAACACGTATGTCTTGAAAACAAATTGTACGAAAGTTTTAAACACCTTCTATCACTTACAATCAACTTCTGTAACCCTTCATAAAGCTGGCTTCTTATAAGACTGCCTTTTTTGCATATTTCTTGACATGAAAGCGCGATTGGCTGTTACCTAACATATTTGCATACTTCCATCTACCGCTGCAGCGAATTGCATCCTCTTCAATTCTGATTGGCTTCCGGAAATTAGCATTTTCCTCTCCGTCCTTAATTTTTGGAAGTGAGTGTATTTAAGTAACAGCGAACAATCTGCATTAGTATATACTAGGTTTTCAGTGTATAAAGTAAATACGAGCCACATCCCTTAGAACGCCCTCCAATAAGATACCTGCCCTTTATGCAGATAATTCTAGTGATCTATGACTTTATTCAGTTAAAAAAATAAACAGCTACATTTATAGAAAAATAATACTACTCATAATAACTATTACTGGATATGCTAAGGCAACGAGAGTCAGCTGTAATTTTCGTAAATTTGCAGTGCTAGTTTTGAACGTTTGAATATAGAAACTTATGCCCGTTGTGTTGTGACGAGACTCTTGGTAAACATTGCAGCAGATGAAAATAACCATTCTTAAGAGCAGATATATTTAATTAGATTTTAAGCTCAACATTCACAAAACATAACACACGGACTTAACAAAAGAAACAAAATTACACTAAACAAGACATGACTGATCGCTACGACTACTTCATTATTACCGCGCTCCCAGAGGATGATGGGAGTGGCGCTAGCTGGCTAAAAATGTAGCGCCCTCTAGTGCGTCAAAAGAGAAGGTATTAGTAAATATACCCGTTACATCCTCCCCCTACACCTCCTACGACCGTCCCGGCGAGGTGGTGTAATTCTGGGTAATTTTGCGTCTTTACCAGGATTTTCATTATTGTTAGAAATTTGTTTTGGAGGTCTACCACGTCTCCTTAAAGGCATTACAGGAGATTGGTTCTGTGTGACATTTTGAAAAGGTGTAAGAGCTGATGCATGATATACACCTATAGGTTCATTAGGTTTGTCACAACTAGCTATGACGAATGATGAAGGTTATTTCTGGGACATAATGATATAAGGACCATCTTTCCTTGGCATGAACTTTGCAGTTTTGCTTTGGTTTGCTTTACTTAATGGGTGAAGTTTTACCCAAACCAAATCATTAGGTTTACACTTAGGACTTGGTTTACGTAATTTGTCTGCATATGCTTTTCGACGATCTTGACTTTTCTCGATATTTTCTTTAATTTGTGACATATTCCTATCAAAACGTTTTAGGTAAAGAGTAAATTCTGGAACAAAATTATCATTGTGAATAACAGCTCGGAGGTCAGAAGTAACATCGTCTACAGTTCTTAATTCTCTGGCAAAGTTGAGATAAGCTGCAGTGCATGCAGTACTTTTTCCACTTTGCAGTGTTCATTGCAAATCTAATAGCAGGTAATTGCTCAGTCCACAATGTATGGTTGTTACCAACCATGAGTGCCAAACAAGGTTTCAAATCTCTGTTTTTACGTTCAACAGGATTTGCCTGCGGATGGTAAACTGGAATTAGACTTTGATTGATGTTTAGTATAAAACACAACTGTTGCATGATTGCACTAACAAACTGAGTACCATTGTCACTCATTAGACGTCGTGGTAATCCGTATCTTAAGAAGACTTCATTGAGTAGTGTTAAGGCACATTCTTTAGCAGTAGCTTCCTTTAATGGGAATAATTCTACCCATTTTGTTGTACAATCTTCAACAATGAAGATCCACTTCATGCCGTCACTCGTTTTTGGTAAGGGCCCAAAAAGATCAACAGCTATGCTTTCAAAACGTTGAGCAGGTACAGGTGTCTGTAACAGACCAGCAGGTTTCTGGTTCGTTGCCTTATATCTGATACATTCTACACAATTTTTTACATAATCGGTAATATATTTTCTCATACCTGTCCAATAATATCTGGATGATATTCGAGAAAAGGTACCATCAGCTCCATAATGTGCAGCTGTGGGTGCATCATGATGTAATTTTAAAATTTGTTCTCTTTCATGGGATGGGACGACTAGTTGAGCCTCTTCCACTTCAGAGTGTGGAGAGTAGCGGTAGAGTACTCCTTGATTTAAGACGTACCCTCGTTCCGTCCAATTTGCAAAATCAACACTTTTGTTGATATCTTCAAAACAATCTATGATCTTCTTTAGTTCAAGATCTTTTAACTGTTCCGTCCTAAGGGCAGCAGCTGTTCTTGACGGGACATCAATAACAATAGTTTGTAATTCACAAGGTTCTTTGTCGTGGCACTCAGGTCGCGAAAGCATGTCGGCCACAACGTTACATTTGCCTGGAAAATAATCGATTTTCAAATTGAAACTTTGGATCTGAAGTGCCCATCTGGCTAACCTGCCAGTGGGTGACGATAAAGTCATTAACCACTTTAATGGTTGGTGGTCAGATGCTACTGTAATATCTGCACCCTCAATATATCCTCGAAATTTGTTCAAAGCCCAGACAACAGCCAAAGCTTCTCTCTCAGTTGTCGAGTAATTTCTTTCAGCAGAGCTTAAGAGTCTACTGGCATATTCTATTGGTCTTTCATCGGCGGTACTTTCTCCCTGCAGAAGAACTGCACCTAAAGCGTAACCGCTTGCATCCGTCCGGATGATAAAGGGCTTCGTAGGATCAACTTGCTTCAATACTGGTGGAGTTACCAAACATTGCTTAAGAGTTTGAAAGGCTCGTTGCTCTTGTTCACTCCATCTCCAAACAACATTCTTTTTTGTCAAATTGCTAAGGGGTCTAGCAATATCGGAAAAATTCGGGATGAATTTCCTGTACCATGAACAGGTCTGCAAAAATGATTGTAACTGTTTAACATTTCTTGGAGAAGGAATGTTTTGTATTGCTGCAACTTTGTCTTGATCTACTTCTATTCCTTTAGGTGTTATCCACAACCCTAGATATTTCACACGAGAGCATGCGAATTTACATTTCTCTCTATTAACACATAACTTAAATTTTCGAAGTCTTTCGAAAACCAAATTTAAGTCTTGAATATGTTGTTCAAAAGTTTCAGACAGTACAAAAATATCATCTAAATAAACCAGAATATTTACAGTAGGTAGTCCGTTTTGGAACTGGTCCATAAGGCGTTGAAACGTTGCTGGAGCGTTTCTGAGACCAAAAGGCATTCTTTTATATCGAAACGTACCAAAAGGACATACAAATGCAGTTTTATCTTTATCAGTGGGATTAACTTCAATTTGGTGATATCCACTCTTTAAGTCAAGGGTAGACATATAGGCAGTGGATCTTGCATCGTGTAAAAGTGTATCCATAACAGGAAGTGGATACTTGTCAGGTATTGTTATAGCATTCAGCTTACGATAATCAATACACAAACGAATAGCTCCATTTGGCTTAGGCACTAGAACTACCGGTGCTGCATATGGTGATTCACACTCTTCTATAACATCATTGGCTAAAAAGTTCGTCAATTTCTTTTCGTAACACCTCTTTCTTTTTTGGGGATAATCTATAAGGTTGCGATGCAACCGGTGGGTGGTCACCTGTGTTAATAAAGTGTTTGACATAAGGAGTTGGTTCTCCCCCTAGTCGAAAAATATCGTCATTTTCATTAAGTAAAGCAGGTAAGCGATTTTTATTTTCTGCAACAAGGTTCTGACCTTCGTCTTCGCGTAAAAAAAGAATTTTAGTTTCAGGTATAACAGGATTGTTTTGCACTGAAACATCACTTGTAAGTGAATTTGTCGGACAAGGACTAGTATTTATTTCGACAGGATTACAACTTGTTAGTGAGGGAATATCTTTTGCAAAAGGTATTCTACAACTTGGTGTATCACCAAAATACCAGAAATCGTTTCGCACGTCCATTGCAATTCCAGATTTCCTTAAAAAGTCAACTCCTAGGAGAGTACGATTACCTTTGGCAGGTAATGTAACGGGGTAGAAAATGTAAATCCGTGTGGAACGTCCGGCCATGCACTGTGATCGGTACTGTAGCTTTAAGTACGACTGATGTGGATCGCTGACCGTCTGCCAGACAGATAGCAAGATCAACTTCCGTGAACTTTTGTCCTCGCCTTGTTAAAAAATTAAACATTAGCTCTCCACCGACTGACTGATTGGCTCCTGTGTCAGCACAAGACTTTTCCTGTAGCTTCATATACTTCGATATCAAGTAAAGTTACGGGAGAGGTGAAACAAGTAAACATATGTATTGCATTGACATGCGTACTGTCCTTCTTTGGAGAACATTTCGATTTTATGAATCCTGGACAGCCACAACCATAACAGTAAACAGAATTTTCCACGTTTCGTGAAGGTATATAACTTGGGTTAGGAATAGTATTTTTGTGAAAACTCGGAGGATCTTTCTTCTCAAATTTATTGAAAGGAGATTTCTTAAGGTCCTGGCCACCTGTATTTCTAGGGAATTTAGGTTTGTGCAATTCCTGTGATTTGAGGGGTTTCGCTACTTTTTGATAAGGTGGTTTTATGTTTTCATACAAGTCCAACCTTTCGGCTAACATGACAGGATCATTGAGTGTTTCCCAACTATGTAAATAATGATTTTTATATTCCGGAGGACATCTTTTCTTAATTTGATCAGCGAGGATTAGCTGTTTTAATTGGTCAAATGAAGTAACTTCTAACTCATTGAGCCAAGCTTCAAAGTAGGTTCGAAGCTCGAAATAGAAATCTTTCCAAGTGGAATGATCACGTTTCTGATGCCGACTAAAAAGAAGTCTGAATCGGTCGGCTGTCAGCTTAAACCTTTGTAGCAATATAGTACGAATGTAGGTGTAGTTTTTAAACATTTCTTCGGGTTCTCTTGCTATTAATTTACCTACATCACCTGGAAGTATTTCAACTAAATGTGATACCCAGTTGTCTGTAGACACATTTAAAAGTTTCATCTGTCTTTCAAACGTGGTTAAAAATAAAGACATATCATCTGTATCGGGGCAAAACGTAGGTAGGACAGTTTTTAAATCAAATCGCATTGGAGTAGAATCAATTTGGTTACTGTCTGACAATTTTGTATTTTGGAGTCTAAGTTTTACAAGCTCAAATGCTCTTTACCTCAGCTAGACGCAGGTTTTCCTTTTCTTTGCTTTCTCTTTCTAATTTCTTTACTTCTGCTTCTTCCGAATTTTCCGATCGTCCACAATATTATTAAAGGTATCTTTAACAAATTGTTCACCATCCTTAAAGACCGCAGATTTAGTAATTTTATCATGTAAACCAATTATTCTATCATTAGATGTAGCTTCGATGCGTAATTCTAATGCTAAGTTATAGAGATCAATTTTCTTACCCTTAGTGAGAAACGACATTTTTGTTTAAATATTAGTGAAATAAAATTATAATTTACCGAAGAAAATCTGAATGTGAATAAAGTTATACCCCTACCTTCTCTTTTGAAGATAATTTAGTCAATAAAATAAGCATTCAGAAAAATATATAATAATCAAGAATTAAAATCCAACAATATTTCTGAGAAAATATTAAAAAAATTACCATCACCTTAATAAATGTTTGGAGAAATATGTACATATAGCAAGAGATTTTAACCAGTTGTAAGAACTTACCAGGTTCTGCATCTGAAATGTATACACACTCTACAACCAATATTATTCACAAGCTTTTGAAATAATTAGAATGCAATAATTACGATGACTAAGCAAACTGTTTTAAAAATATTATACATATATATAAAACACCTTCAATAATCAAAACCATACATTATTTAAATATACTTTCAACTATTCTAATAACATTCTGAGAATCAAATATAAAGTTATACCCTTTATACTATTTAGACTGTGTAACAGAAATGATTCTTAATTAGAATATTTCATTCCGAATCGTCGACCCTTTCTAAAATAATTTATAAGAACACAGCATACAATAAAACTTGCATCGAAAATAGCAATTACCCAATACTTATGAAAATGAGTTGGATCCAACAAAAAAATACCATACACAGAAATAATAATCACCTGTTTAAAGAATGCAAAAAGAAATAGAGAATATAAATATATATACTTGTAGCAATGGAAAATTTACTTATATTCTAAACACTTTTATGCATATATATTTCATTATGAAACCAAATACTTCTATAAACAAAAGAAAAAAATATCAAAGTAATTTCACAAACCATAGTTTTAACCAAAAGGAAATCAATTAGTTACTCTGTCCTTTCAATAAACTTACTTAATCACATGAAAAGGAACAATAATAAACACACCATTTAATCACTTACGTTCTGAACGATGAACTAGCAAAAAAAATTAATAATCAAAAGATCACTTTCCTCATTTACGACACTAAATATTTTTATATCACCAACAATATTTTCATTTTGATTGGACCGAGTCATACGAAGAAGCAAAAACTAAAATGAATCTAAAGTACTTTTGAATTGAATGGCAGGAAGCAATAAATTCTATTTCACTTAGAAATGGCGTTGTATCACAGACTGGAGGTCTGCATGTTTGTTTTTCACAATTGAGGATTTTGTGAAAAGAAATAATTCTATTATTCTTTAACTTGATGGTTCCGAACTGAAACACGACGATGTATCAAAAGAATGCACAAATATTTTTTGAATGTAAACAGAAAAAAAGAAATAAAAATATACCATTTGCGAACGTTGCACACAAATTCAAATTTTCTTTACTGTTGATTATAAACTTTCAACTTAGCACTTTTATAAAATACACATGGAGCGGAGAAAGGCGTCGGATAAATAACTTTCAATGATGAAGCGAAGATATAACATAAACGCACACACAACACTGTAGTTGCGAAGACACGTTGGATTTCAAGTGCCGGGATGACACGTTCCACGCGAGCAGAATATATCCAATGCAGGATGAATGAACATCAGCTAGGGCGGCTTGTAGATTCAAATTATTGAAGAAGGAACTCACAAGAAGCACATTATCCAGTGCTGGAAACAAAGCCAGGACGTGCTGCTGACACGCTTTCGCTTTTGGTTCGTAGAGGAGTTGGGCGCCATTTATGCTGTTGTGTTGTGACGAGACTTTTGGTAAACATTGCAGCAGATGAAAATAACCATTCTTAAGAGCAGATATATTTAATTAGATTTTAAGCTCCACATTCACAAACCATTATAACACACGGACATAACAAAAGAAACAAAATTACACTAAACAAGACATGACTGATCGCTACGACTACTTCATTATTACCGCGCACTAGCCTCTAGACCTGCAAAGTTTGTGCTTCAAGCATGCGCACTGACAAGCTCCGTTGGCGGTATTGGCTGGTTTCCGCTACACAGTATTGGCGATGTATCATCAGATTGGCAAATAAGGATTTGTTGTCTCGCTAAATTTTGTCACGTTGCAGAAGTTAACCCTAAATTAGCAATTTGTTTATTCAGCGTGATCAGTATGGCTGGCAATTTTTTGTGTTCAAGATCTTATTCATTCCGGCGAAATCTACGGAAGCATATTACTAAGTGTCATCCTTCGAAATTAGAGGAATTAGCTCCTACATTAAGAATGACTAAATAATGGCTAAAAATTTCATCTTTAAATTGATAAATCATTTCAAAATAAAAATATTTGTTTATATAACAT
>KK119208.1:14963-53770 GCA_000611955.2 Stegodyphus mimosarum | reverse complement strand
TTTTCATTTCAGCAACTAATCGTTTGTCTCTTGAAAAACTATGCTTCAATGAATTTGTATTTGTCTCCTTTAATTTAAGTGAACGATTCTGTTATACCTGTCTTGATGAAATTTACATATAAAAGAAAGTAGTAACAAATATGTTTCTAGAATAACCGAAGTATTACACACATACATATACATTATTATTTAGCCTTTTACTTCTATTAGGTCCATATAAATGGATTTTATTTTCTGAAACTTGCTCACCCAAGACTGTAAAAAATATTTTCATTTAATTCTGCTTCTTATTTTAAAACGCTTCTGATTAAAAGTATAGCATTACGATTAATTAAGCGTAGAAAAATGCTTCCGAAAAAACATTTCGAGAACATTTTGTATTACATAATTAGACCTATGAGGAAATACAAAAATCGTAATACTGTACGCTTTAGAAATGCCAGTATTTAACAAATAACATTAATAATTTATACTGCTTTACTTTTTTTGCGCGAAAAATGCTTGAATTACTTTTCTAAGAAGTTAAAATTGTTTTCATTGAAATTTCTTCCTTTCTTGCTTTTTTATGCACTAGAGCATGAAGAAACACCTCCAGAAATCTACTTGTAATTATTTATTTAGCTTACGATTATTCCATTTACAAATTTCATCAAAGGTGTTAATAGTTCTCCTAATGTATTTCATTACTAATATCTGTAAAATTTCTGGAAATTGAAGGCTTATAAAACTATGCTAGGACTAGAGATAACAATTTCAGACCCAAAGCTCAATACCAGTATTCGGTATTTTTTAGATCTGAATACCGGAATACCGGTTTTAATACCGGTAGTAGGAATTTTAGAACAAGAAAGGAAACACAGGTGTTTCTTTGTTTTATTTGCCAGTTTTATTAGAGAGAGTAAATAGCACAAAAAATCATTTGTAACTTATAAATTACAACAGTGTATAAAGAACGAAAAAAGTAAAGAAACATGGAACATGTTATGTATTAAATCATAAAAAAAAGTGTAAATATCACTGTTCAGTCTGCGGTACTATTAAAAATTTTTGAAATGTGATCTTAAAAAACATAATGCATCAATTATACTGTCATTAAACCTGAAACGTAATTTTATGCAAAAATTACCAGCTGTCGAAAACGCTGTTTCAGCATCTACGCTAGTTGGTGGTACTGTTAGTAATGCGCGATATACTTTTTCCAAGTATTGCAATCTAAATCCATCATCTTCAAATAAATCGAGTTCTCGTCGGATTGTTTTGGATATAACTGATATCTGTATTGCATTTTGGTGTGTTGTAATTTGTTTAGTTATTGCTAATTCTAATTTTGTTTTCAAGAGACAATTCCTTTTTACTATCGGTATCGACATTAGTGTCATCATCAGCTTCGATAACTATACCGAATCCTTCTGAATGTGAATAGGTTTGTGGGTGAAAATTTCAAGAAACATTTCTATAAACTTGATCAAATTTGATTTGGTTAGTCTCTTTTCTTCTTTTTCATTTCCATTTTCATTTTAAAATCATTATAATTATATGACCACCGTAACGCATTTTTTATTTCGGTATGGCTTTCTTCTGTGCGATTTTTCAATGTAATACATAATTCTTCAGATAGTGATTTATGCTGTTCTTTTTGTGATTGCAAGATGAAATTGATTGTTGCATTAACTGTTAATAAATTAGAGTTTCTCCGACTTAATGCCTCCACAGCCAGTTTTATTGGAAGTAGAGCTGATACAGTTCTGGATATTAAGTCGAATTCACTATCGGAAAACTTAATTTGCAGGTTTAAGTCGATTATTACTTTTTGGATTGAATTTTTCAGTTTCAAAAATCGTTCCATCATTAGAAGTAAACTGATTTAACGTGTTTTGGAATCTAATATTAAAGTTGTTCTGTTTTATTTTCAGTTAGTATATATTTTGTAATAAGGCATTTTTGTAGGGGAACGTTTAAATATCTTAAGAATGTTTCGAACTTTATTAATTATAGGAAACAACTCTTGATGAGTTAACATTTCATTCTCATTAGCAATATCTTCTTCAGTCAAAAAATGTTCTTCTATTCTTTCTTTCTTTTGTATAATACATCTATTACTCCTAACTGAATTCCATGAACATAGCACAATTGCTGATTTGCACTCATCAACTTTCCAACTTTTTTCATAACCTTTGCTAAATCAGTCGTTATGGATACAATATCTTCTTTCAGAAATACTCCACATTTGACTAATTTAGATTTAAGTACTTCCACACATTTTTCGGCTGGCACACTTCCCGAGACATGTGTAAGTCCTATATTCCAAAATGTATTTTCTGAATGAATATTTATATTTAAGTTGTAGAGACATTAGGTTATTACGAAGCAAGAGAAGTGAAAAATATGCAATTCCTTGGCCAGGAATCGAACCACGGACCTCTGAAATACCGGCTCAGTGTGCTGACCATTACACCACGAAGGCACGCTAAGAATGTGGGAGATATACCTTATAAAGTAGCGTCTATTTCTTACACTTGTCAGTTCATCAAATGTAAGACTAAATGTTTCACCCTTTACTTTTAATTGTATTAACTCTTGTTTCAAAGAAATACGAATACCGTTACTGTAGTTTATAACAGTTCTTTTTATAGTGTTAATCGATGTTGGTAGATTCTTAAAACGTCTGGCGGACAGTGATTTTGTTAATTCAGTAGAAGTGCAAAACACTCGAAATGGTAAATCATCTAATGCTGTTACTTATAATTTTATGTTACTTATAATTTTATCCAAATTATCTTTTTTTTTTTCAAAATAATCTAAAATCCCTGATGGCTTGAGCTTAGAAACTGTACTTAAATTTGTATCTTCATCGCAATTAGATTCTTTCCTCTTTAACAAATTTGTATCATGTTTCGTTTTTAAACGTGTATGGAGTCCGCTTGTACTTCCTCCATTCAGTTTAATGACTTTTGAACATTATTTTGCATTGTGCCATCTTACTCTTACATCATATAAATAATGAAACAAAACCGAAGAATTATCAACAGAGGTTTTACGTTCTTTAAAGTTATTCTTACTCATTGCTATGGGTTTATTAATTATGAGTATATAATCAATCGGAAAAATATTTTGAACCCTAACGTATGATATGCAAATGCAAAGTTAATAACAAACTCATCAATTTAAAAAATTTCGGAACTGTTTCAAATATTACGCACTTTCTTCACAACTACAACCTTGTTTTCACACATATGAATATCAGACTAGGAATCGTGCGCATGTGCAGTATCGCTCTGAGCAGTAATAGGACAGGACAGTTTCGGCCCGCCTCCTCGCATGATTGACATATTGTATCACTTTTCTAGACTGTACGATGCAACTTTGTATTCACATTCTAATTAATTTCTCTCGTTAGGAAGACATCTAATATCTAATAAATACCAAGAAAACGGTAATTAAACTTGTGAATACCGATATTACAAAACTGTACAAATGGCTAAAAATACGGGTATTTGATATCCCGGTATACGGGTATTGCAATCCCTAGCTAGGACTGCAGTGTCTTCTCTCATTTTATGAAACGACGAAAACATTATAAATTGAAGCGAAATTTACGACAGTATGAAATAAAAAAAGCATTTAACCTCGAATATCGCAGGTTGCAGCTGACAGGAAAAATCGACGAATCCCTTATTTGTTTTATAGATTCTTTCAAACAGAAAAAATATCCAAAAATACTTTTTAATGTGAGGAAGCTGATATTACACTGCTATTAGGCAAACGTAAATGCTTTCCTTCTCAAACTGGAAAAGGAAAATTCTCTGGTTTATTTCCCGTTCAATAAATCTGAGTTTCCCCTTCAACTGTCAGAGAAAAGGAACAAAATCTCAAGGTTGTCTTTCTAGTAATCCCTGACCTTTTGGCAAAAGTGAAAGGATGTACGTCGAGTCCAATTGTCTTTTGGTTCAATGGGTTGAAAAGCTTTTGTATAACAGAAAATTTGGTAATTCCATGCTTAAAAAAAGTGACAACACATTATAAGGAACTAAAAATACAATCCTTCAATTTATCTTAAAGAAGTAACAGTCAATACATCCTCTCGGGTAAATCTGGGGTTCCGTTTCTAGTAACGTCGTAGTTGATTTATCAAGATTTTTGCATCCAAGAAACCCTGCTGGCTTCACAGTCCCGCCAGAATTAAAAATGTGTTCAGCAATCTTGATTTGTCACATAAAGCCCCTGCAGCTCACACCCTCTAGTTGCTCTTTATTAAGATATATAAGAAATAATAATAAGATTATACACAGTCCAGTCACATTAATGTGACCACCACGTACTTTCCATGTCAGAGTTAAATAACCAATCGCAGAAGGCAGGTGACAGCACAGTGCAGTTGAGCTTATATAAAGGGTGTGTGAGGGCTTCGGAAAACATTTCAATCGTTGGCGTAATGCAGAAACGAAGCGATTTATCCGACTTCCAAAAGGGCATGATCATTGGCTTTCGGGCCAAGGGTGGAAGCATTTCCGAAACGGCTGAGTTTGTGAACTGTTCGCGTGCCGCCGTGGTAAAAGTGTACCGTGCATGGCAAAGTGGGACTGTCCAAAATCAGCGACGTGGCAAATGTGGTGCACCACGGGCCATAGATGACAGAGGCGAACGACGGTTGCGGAGATGCGTTCGGGCAGATAGACGGGCTACCGTTGAGCAACTGACCACCAAAATGAACCAAGGGGCTACCAAAAGTGTCTCCCAAAGTACTATTCAGCGAACATTGCTGCGTCTGGGCCTCCGAAGCAGACGCCTGGTTCGTGCACCTATGCTGACTGCTGTTCATCGACGGCGAAGGCTAGAATTTGCACGCCAGTACAGCAGCTGGACGTCCACTGAGTGGCGACAGGTTGCGTTTTCGGATGAATCGCGTTTTATGCTCCATCGGACAGATGGACGTTGGCGTATAAGGCGTGAAACCTCTGAAAGGAACCACCCTGCAACCATTGCCGGAACGGTCCAAGCTGGAGGCGGGAGCATTATGGTCTGGGGAATGTTTTCCTGGCATTCTCTAGGTTCACTGATCATTGTGGAAGGCACAATGGATCAATACAAGTACGCATCTGTCCTTGCGGACCATGTTCACCCCTACATGCGCATTGTTTTTCCTCAGGATGATGGCATCTTCCAGCAGGACAATGCGAGGTGCCATACAGCTGCCAGTGTACGTGCGTGGTTCGAAGAGCACCAGGATGAGTTTACCGTCCTCCCCTGGCCAGCAAACTCACCTGACTTAAACCCAATCGAGCATCTGTGGGACCATCTCGATCGAGTTGTTCGCGCCATGGATCCTCAACCGCGTAATCTAGCGCAGCTGGCCATGGCATTAGAGTCGGCATGGCTCAACATCCCAGAGAACACCTTCAGGGACCTTTGTGACTCTCTTCCTGCACGTCTCGCAGCAGTCCGCTCTGCGAAAGGTGGTTATTCTGGCTTTTGACAGATGGTCACATTAATGTGACTGGACTGTGTATAAAAAATTAAAAGATATTATACGCCCATTCGCTTTGAGGCGTATAAGTTAGCACCATTTAATTACAAACTAGAAGGCCTTGGGTCCATTGTCCTTGCGGCACTATGGATTCTTAGCAGCTAATGTTAAAAAAGAAACTAATTATCTTACAATGTTTACGACGGGGTGAAAGTGCTCCAAAGCATCCATTGAAGTGATTTAAAAAATGGGCAATTATACATTTTTGGAGTGGGAAACAAAATTCCAGTCTGGCAATATATGTATATGTATGTATGTATACTACATAATATCCTTATCACAGTGTTGGCTAATAAAACTGTTGCACCATTAAAGTGGCATGTCTCAAATGTGCATGAAACGTGTTATCTAAAAGATTAATATACCAAAGCATGCTCACAAAACAATTATGAAAAGGGCAATCGACATTGAGTATAAATAAAAAGACTGCACAAAGGTTTCCTGTTTTTGAAATATCATTTGAACGGTTGTTTACGTAATGTCGTGTTTTGCCTCCTGTAAAATGGAAAAGCTTTTACCAACAATTGTTGGAATTAAATTACAGGTGGATCGTGGCCTATCGGGAACTACGGTTTATAGTTCCTCGACATTGCTGCTGGTTTTGTGACGAATGCTAGTAACTGTCACACGAATATGGAATTGATGAGTTCAGTAGGGCCATACTGTATATCATGCAGGATCTCAATCGTTCCGGTCCACTAACACCCCAAGAGGACATAACATGCAGCCACGTCAGCAAATTACCTCGTATATAGAGAGACAAGTATCCTTACGGACAATGCGAAGATGTCTCCAGCATTGTAAACTGTCTGCACGGTGGCCTCTGTGGTGACGTCCCTTGCAGCAGAGACAGGCGCGCCTGCAGTGGGTGCGATGAATGACATCAGTAGACAGCACGACGTGTTTTCAGAAGATTTGCTTTTACCCCGCATCTAGCGTGCTGTGTGGGTGCCATTGGGTGCACATTCTGGTCAACTGTTGTTCCCATAACCAGCAATGTGGACAGCCGATATTGTATTTCTGACATGTTACGGCCGTAGCTATGGTCTATGTTCGTGGCCTACGTGACGCTCTCTTTCAACAATATAATTCTCTGTCGCATGTTGCAAATGCTATCCTGACTTTCGGTGTTCGACTGTTGCCCTGACCAATACTTTTTAATATCTCTAACCCAGTGACAACATCTGACCATGGGTTACTTAGAGATTGGCGCACCCCTACTCGGCATCTACTAGAATTGATGACCTCCAACACAGATGGATGAATTCTGGTATATATTCCGTCATTCAAGCTCCTTCAAGCTGGATGCCCTACTAGTTGTTGCTGCCAGAAATGGTGGTTCTGTGTACTGAATTCAGCGCCTTATGTACCCTAAACCACCTGAAAATATATCTATGCTTTGCAACTTGAAAGCCATAAACAACTGTCGTTTTAAAATTAAAGCCAGGATACTAAAATATTTGTGAAGCATTGCTCTATCAAAAAACTTTGAACAAGGAGGGTTTTAACTGTTAACATTTACTTATAAGCTGAGTTCTTCAATAAATACATTGGAAAAAAATAAATTTTGCTCTTTATTTTCGTTCATAAATGCATTAAAAATCATTAGAATATTTTAACGCCTTACCACATAATCTGCTTAAAATCTGTTCTGAGTTTTGTGAAAAAACTTTAAAATGACCTCCCCAACCTTTTACCGAAAACGAAAGAAAACACTCTAAAAAATATTACATGAATTTCTGATTATCTGTGTGTAGGACGTGAGTGAAAAACATAGTATCAGTTTGTAATTCGGAGAGCTTCAGATTGCCATTAACTTTGCCTGTTATTTCAAAGTGATTGAAAGCAAACAGAAGCGAAGTTTATAAAGCTTTGTTTATAATGATATTTCAAAATAATATTAATTTTCAAACTGGTGTTTTAAACGGTGTTCGGCGAAAGCATCGCGGACAAAAACGTGGCGGAGTAAACAACGCAAGGCGAAAATGTCGTAGTACAAAGCATCGTCGGAGAAAAGAAAGCAAAGAGAAAACATCGTAGTACAAAATATCGTGGTCGAAAATAAAGCGGACAAAAACGTGGCGGAGTAAACAACGCAAGGCGAAAATGTCGTGGTACAAAGCATCGTCGGAGGAAAGAAAGCAAAGAGAAAACATCGCAGTTCTAAAACATCGTGGTACAAAATATCGTGGTCGAAAATAAAGCGTTTCCAAAAGTTCTCAGTTTAAAAACATCGTCGACGAAAATATCATAGTAAAAAATAGTTCCTACAAATCATCGCATGACGATAACATCGTATATATACGTTTTTTAGGTTATAAAAGTTGTAAGAACATTTTCGAATAATGATCTGGGAACACAAGAAGAAAAGAGGGTTATTTTTACTTCTATATTTCATACCTTTGAATCAACTACTAAATTTCTGCTGAAAAAGTAAGAAAGAAACTTTAAAAATTGAAAATGGGTAGAAAAATAATGCAGCTGTATAGCATGTAATAGAATTTTGAGTTTACATAGTTAATTAGCAAAGGTTATTAATAAATGATCTAATATTTGTATGAAAAAATATGTCTAAAAATGTTTAGAAAAAGGAAGATAAATAACTGCATGACTTTACATCTATATAAATTGCTTAGTATTTAATTATCAAATTATTTTCGTTCATGTTTGTTAATCTGTTAGTGTTTTAGAGAAAATTATATCTTGTTTTCTTTCCGTTTATTCTTAAAGTGTCGTTAACATTTTCGCCCTCTTTCCTTATTGAGCTCTAAAACCATGCATTTACAATTTGTAAAACCTGAAAAGCGCATGTGTGCGATATTATCGTCATGCGATGATTTGTAGGTACTTTATTTTTTACTCCGATATTTTCGACGACGGTATTTTTAAACCGCTTTATTTTCGACCACGGTATTTTGTACCACGATGTTTTAGAGCTGCGATGTTTTCTCTGCGACGTTTTCGTCCGCGATGTTTTCGGCTGTAACCTGTTAAACATGAGTATTCTTAATTTTTTTAATGAAACTCGAACTTTACCGTAACGTTATACAAAGAAACAAGTATTATCCAAAATAGTTTTTTAACTCGAATAAATCGGGTTCTTCTGCAATCCTGCATAAGAGAAGAGTTAGATTTATTTTGTCTCCTATTTCAGTCAAACAATATTCAAGTAAACAAGAGAGTTTATCCCACGACGTTATTTGCTATTCAAATAGCTCCTCGGCCTTAAATCTGGATCTTTTCATTCGCTTTCTAACGGAAAGAAAACTTTTGGACAATTGCCAAAATCGTGTCGGAATCCTACATCACGTCTCCATGATGGAATCACGCAGTTCGCTACATGAGGTTATTTTCCGGGGGTTTGTCGCATTAGGAGCTACTTTTGTGACTGCAGAAAAGAAGAATGATTCTTATTCGAAACACTTGGCCCCGATTAGATGGTAGGAGATTTACTTTTTGGCTTGTGGTATAAGGAACTTGAATAATCCTTAAGAATCCAGAAGCCGTGTAGTTACCGCGTATAAATACTACTCCAAAACTGCACGGCTTTAACACGCGTAGTTTTAATAAATACGTAGTCTACAATTCTGGTGTTTGTTATTTAATGACAAACTATTCAAGTGCTGTCTATTACGTGGAGAGCTACCACGTTCGTCAATGAGTTTCTATTTCATAGCATTTCTGTACATGATATGTAGCCAAGATTGCGGAAACACCTATTTAACCAAATCAATGTTTCTAACTGACAATCAAATCAACTATAAAATTACAAATTTAAGATGTTTTAATCACTCAGTTGCATTTCAAGTGAACTACTATATTATGAATTTTAAAATTATCCTCATTATGTAAATTAAATACGACGTATCGAAACAGACACTCATTCTTTAAAAAGATCAACATACATCTGTAAGATATTAAGCAAGTTTTAAGAATATAATTTTAATTTTAACTTATTACGGGAGCATAATAATACCGAATCTCATAAAACGTAAATGCTGAAACATCTAATTTAACTTGTAAAAAATAATAATATTAAAAATTTAACTTTAATGCAAGAGGTAAAGCCGATTTAATAGGTTTGCTTTATTTGATTACAGAGAAGCGCTCGAGAGCTATCTGTCTAAGGGAAGGTATGCCGTTGTGGAGGACTTTCTAAGGAAAACTGCCTCGCATACATGTTACGCAAAAGGAAAACTACGAAAACAGCCATGCAGCCAGCCCGTTCGCGGGATTGGAGCCTAGGATCGAATTACCAGTGTTCAACGACTTAACCGTTCGGTCGTTGTTGGGGCCCCTTTAACAGAGCATGCATGGTCGCACTTCTCTGTCTTCTTTTCAAAAAAGAAAAGAAATCAGCTTACAAATTTCGTATAATCTCCTTTTTTTTTTTTTTGAGGGCGGTAACGTAGTTTTTTCGGAAGTTATGGAATATTAATATAACAGTTTTATACGTGACTTGAAGTGCGCAAAAGGTTCTTTTATTTTAAATTCAATAAGATGAACAGAAAACACTCCTGGTGCTTACAAATCAGCCAGAACCTATAGCAAGAACTTAAAGCAAAAATTCAAAATATAAAGCTAAATTTAAATAGCTAATAGCCAAACGCTACACAGAGCAATTTAATCACGGGCTCGGACTACAACAGCATGAGTTTGAACTATAAGCAAGAAGCAACGCTGAAGACAGAAATTCTTATCTGGAATAACAAATCTTGTAACGTGGTCTTCAAACGGCAGAACACGCTCTGAGTTATCAATCTCAAACCCTCACTTAAATACACGCGAGTTAATTTGCATTCTCGCGAGAAAAAAGAAAGAGAGAAGTCTCAGTAAGAACTCCAAACGTAAAACAACTGTTATGTAAATTAAATAAATTTCACAAAATACTGTTCTTTATAAGAATATATGTTCTAACTTTTAATCCAATTTTCTTATAAAGAGTCCACAAAATTTGCCAAAGAACTTGATCAATTTATATTTAAAAGAAAATAAAACGAGATCATAATTCCGGAAAATCTTTATTATTATGACGTTTTAGAAAAAGGAACGTAAAATATTTGACTTAAATAATTATCGATATCCGTTTTTCGTATAGTAAGAAAAATTATTTTCGAAAGACACACAAAAATTGACTAGAAAATTCCACAAAAAAAATAGGAAAAAAATTAACAAAAATCAGCTACATTCAAGAAAGACGAATTACTTACATTTCATTGAACATTTTAATGAAGTAAGTGACGTCATACCATTTTGTTTCCCAAGAGAAGTCATGCGATTTTTGAAAAAAGAGTGTGAAATCCTAACATGATAGGGAAAAGGTAGAAATTTCCTTAAATATTTTTCTTAATAAATCATTCATACTTTTAAATGAAAGTGACAAGAGGACTTTTACAGAATGCATTCTACGAAAAGTTTGAGAACGTATTATTAAAAGCTAGATTTCTTAATATCGTTAATTTAAAAATTTGGACATGCAGTGATTAAATAAAGAAATATACCACACTCCTAAATCTATCGATTACCACTTCCTCAATGCATCGCTATACCCACCTCTTAAATACATCGGTTTAGGAGGTGGGTATACCACAAAACCTACAATTATGCGAGAAGCTTAGATTAAAGTATTTCATTTGGTGTATTGATTCTCAAACTAGCCACTGTTGCAAAACCGAGAAAATGTGCGAAATGTCCGATGTAATGATTCTCTGATTTTGTTGTTATTCCTCATGATTTGAATATACAGGTTTTGTTCGGAAAGTAGTGCTAGTTTTTTTTTAATATTTTTCGCAGTTTTGACACATCGACTTAATATTTTGAAAATATGTCCCTTCTGCAACAGCGCAGCGTCTCCAGCGATTTTGCGAATCACTGAAGGCTACCTGGAACGCAAAAACCGTAATGCTCTTCAGCTTCCTCGTAACGGCCTCTTGAATGGCCTGGACCGAGCAGTGTTCCCTCATTTCATGGCCCTTTTCACTCAGGGGAAGAGGAAGAAATCTGAAGGAGCGACATCTGGGCTGTGCGGTGGCTGGGAAGCTATATGATGCCATGTGTGGTCAGGAAGTCCATGGCAACAAAGGCGATTTAGCTCGGCGAATTGTCGTGATGGAGCCTCCATGGTCCAGCGATTGCTGAACAGACGCTGGCAGCTCGTTTTTGTTTTAGCTGAGGTGGGCAGAGTTCAAAAGATTTCGCACTTTCACTACGTTTTCGTCACTTTTTGCCGTTGAAGGTAGTTCTGACCGTTGCTCATCTTCAACTTGTTCTCTTCTCTCCTGAAGAATTTTTCCACTCAAAAACACTTGATTGACCCATGGCATCACTCCCATAAGCAATCTTGATCATGGCATGGGTCTGACTCGCAGGTTTACACAGTTTGACGTAAAACTTCACCGCGTAACGCTGCTCTAACAAACGATTCATTGTGGAGATGACAAGGCACCTTGAAGGGGCTCACCTTAAACTCAATCTACACTCCGTGAAGGCTTGGAGACGACTGGCGACTGGTGAGCTGGTAGGTATGATCCCCCACAACACAACTAGCGCAGTAAGTTCCCCCTCTTTCGCCAAGTTTTGGCGAAGAAAAAATCAGTCCTACTACTTCCCGAACAAGCTCTGTAGTTTAGATCAGGTACCTTTCTTTCTGTATTTTGCATTTAAAAACACCGAAGCATTCTCAGGGGTAGTGATTGTAATCGATTGTTTTCCATCGGGATTGTTTTTCTAGTAAAATTCAGTTATGACTAAGCCAAAAGAAGCGAGTATGACTAAGCCAAAGAACATGACTAAAATAACACTAAGACAAAAAAATGACTAAAACAAAAGAAACGAAATGATGCGATATATGTTTTGATCATTTGTAACTAATGAACCATGGGCCAAAATGTTTTCTTTTAAAAATAATTATATTTCTATAACTGACTAATAAACAGTAAAATGTAAAAAAATAATTTTAGGACCTAAAACAGCAATTTTTTTTCCGATTCTGCTTTTACTCATAATCTTTACTTTCCATGCGTTTACTCAGAATCACTTACTTTCATCAGAATCATTACTCAGAATCACTTATTTAGAATCACTTGCTCTGAATCACTTATTTTCCATACGTTTACTCAATCTTACCGTAGCGCTACTCAGAAATAGAGAATCAGCGACCAACTATACACGCAAAAGAATGAGAGAGAGGTAAAATTTTTATCTGAGAGTTTCTTGTAATTATAAAAATTCAAATGTTACTCAATAACTAACACAGATGTTCTCTTCTTCTCTATTGGAAATGATGTAATCGTACAATAACGTTATTTCATTGCTAAAATAATTTATGATTAAAAATAATTCAGGAAATTATCGAATTCTGGGTACCTAAAATTAAATAATTATTACTTAATGTCAGATATTAAGATATGCGTTTACATACACATTATAAAGACTGACAGATACACATTATAAAGACAGCTATAGATCATATGATTTCACATCTAAATTTTATAAACTTGCGGCGGACCACAAAGAGATGAGAAGATCGTGTTTGAGGTTCTCCACAAATCACTGTTTTTAAGCTGTTTACGATATGTGAGACGACATGGTCTGACATCGCAGACGCAATCAACGCAATGCTCTGAAACTCTCGACTAAGAGACCCGCCGTTAGCCAGATCCTCACATAACGAATACGGTAATCTTACCTACATTAATTGTTCTATTTCCCATATTATTGTATATTGTATAGAAACTTCTCATAAATTGTTAATGTACATATTTTTCATTCAAAAAATGCAGTAAGTAATATGCAACTTCAACAAATGTATTTATCATTAAATGGAGTCACCACAGCAACCTGCCGAAGATTGCCACAAACTCCTAGAATCAAAGATTCAAATGATATTACTCATATGAACATATTACTGTAGATTCCCGATATAATGTCTGACTATGGTCAGCACGACCGTTGTTGGTATTTTTATTCGGACCCTGCTTATCAAAGATGCAATCTGAAAAATTACGTATCTATGCAGAAACCTAAATATAGTGAGAATATAAATGAGATACTTCACAGCATTTACTTCTGCTTTTCGAATTACACATGAATTTCGATCTCGTTATGGTTTTCTAATTCTTGAATAAGCTTTGATAAAAAATATGAACATAAAAATGTCCCTCTCGTACCGATCGCATCCATTAATTATATTTCGTTAATAAATTCATGCGAATTGTACGTATTTGATTACGCTTCTGGTTTCACAATCTATGGTCAGAACAAACAGTTAATAACACAATCAGCGCGTCTTACTTTTTTTTGATATGATGAATTGCACTTAAATTCGATATACTGAGTTACACTGAATTGTTAATTTTCGAAGTTGTGTTTCATTATTGAACAGAAAATATGAGAAACTTGAAATGAATAAGATAGTTTTTATTGAACGTTCTAGAAATTTGTCTAGACGGAATGGCATCCGCATAGGAGATTTCTTCTGGCCACCATCCAAGCACAATTCACCCTACTACGTACATAATTAGATTCTTCCTCGCTGAAAAATACTCCGGAAACTGCTTTCAAAGCTTCAGCTTTTTGACATATATTATTAATAACTTCATCGTCGGCTATGATCCTCAACAAACATAACAGATGAAATTTCACAACCCTCATCAGGGAAATCCGAGAAGATTCGCTTTACAGATGTTGCCTAGGGGCGAATACGATGTTTGTAAAGTTTTAGAAAGGTAATGAGTTTCCTTCAACTCAAGTAACGCTCTGGAGGAAAGTAATAGCTGTTGGCACTTCACTTAGAAAGCGCTTTGAAGACTATGAAACTTTAAATACCCTTGTTTTGGTTCAGTGAATTCCTTCGAGAATGCTGGTGTTTCAAACTTCCTCGAAACATTTTCTGTTTGACTGAAAATGTAATAGCTTAACTAAAAATTTGAAAATCATAATGTTCTGAAATGAAGCTGAACAAACACATGTTTCACTTGAATATTATTTCAAAACTCAAACTCGGAATTTCTGGCAAAATATTTATCATAGTATAAATACATTAATATAAATGGTTATCATTACAAAAGTTGATATTTTAACGTGAATATTTTTTTAATTCTTATATTTCTGCAATTTTTGTACTAATTTACTACGTTTTACGTAACGAAATAATAAACTGTTAACATCATAATTTTACTAACTAGAATAAAGCACATTAGAATTAAATAACGTCTGATAGTTTTTGTAGCTCCACTAATCGTAAAGACCCTATACATTTAACTAAAAGCTTAGCTGTAACTTGCAGAGTTGAAGACTAGAACAGCAGAATAATAATATCAGTATCTCCGAATCGACGAATGTATGATGCGTTTCATCTCCTGTCGAACGAATGAATGCTACGCAGCGGTGTTTCGCACAGCACTCAAATGACGTATGATCTATGACGTCAGAAAACACAATTGATAGTGTCTTAAACGAAAATTTTGAATCCTTTAAAACTTTGACTACGAATTAAAAGAAATACACCGTTTTCTATGCAAGTGTACAAAATATGTCATAAATAAGGAACATTTAGCATTTGGGATTTTTTTGACAAACAGTTTTCAAGCCAATGTCCCAGGCCTAGTTAATTGTGGGATACCTATGTCCGACACGTAGCGATTGACTTACCACAAGCACACCTATTATTCTGGGAAACTATTATATGAAATAGATTTTACAGCGTATGGTAAAGGGTAAAGCATTTTTCGCATAACCCAGCATTACACATTGGGCAACTCATATTCGTTCTTTACTCTATGTTCATTTTGTACACAACAATCACAGCGACGCCTTCATTTGGAAGATGATCCCTAAAACTCAGGAGATTCTATGTACGTTTTAAGTCAGCAGTAATTTTTAAACTTTTGGTGGAACATATATGTACCGTTAGTAGTAAAAAAATTTAAATTGTTCCTTGGAACTGTTAATGAGCGAAATAGTTTTCCCTAATGCTCCCTGAATCAGTTGTGCGAATACTTTGGAGACGAAATTCCGTAATTTCTCACTGACAGCAGACCAGACAACCATTCACTATACTGACCTTCTTTGGGAAAAACGCAGTTCTTCCATACCAATGAAAACCGGAACTTTTGCAGCCACAAAATGCCATGCAGGTAAAATATTTCGTTACGATAACTTTGTAGCATTCCATTATATTTTGCAAAAATTAGAGGTTATTAATGCAATAAAACAAATTGCGCAGCATTTTTTCATCTGAAGAGAATGTCATCTGACGATTTTAGCCCCTTAAACGACTAATCAGGGCTTAAGTCCGCATTAAATTACATTACTTTTACAGAACATAACTAGACATTTTTATTCAAACTCGAGTTTCTTCAGTCGTCTACATACCAAGTTATATGCTGTCGTTAACTTTGCAATTAATCAGTTACGTGGCCGGTAGATAATGAAGTAAAAGCGGTCGGCTATTGCATGTAAAAATCAATTGAACAAAATATATTTTTCTCACTGAACTAAGTAGCCATTTTGCATCTGTGCCGTTTTACAAAATAGTACTTGGTGACTAGCCAGACTAAAGCTCTAACGAGTTTGACAGAACTTGAATAATGTTATCAAAGTTATTTAGAAATCTTCTCTGAAACTGAAATCTCGAAATTTTAGGATCCTATCTGATATTGAACAAACTTCACAAAAACATCACTAATTTGTTAAAGGTGTATTTAATATTACTGGAAGTTTGCTTTGACACTTGCTAGAAATTGGCTTCCATTGAGCAAGTGTTTTGAAGTGTTTTATTCTCACAATTCCGAATTTTATGCAGCATTTTCCAACAAGTAAGGTCAGTTTTATTCTACCTATATAACTACTTATCTATATATAATACCTCGGTGAGAGTCAAACTGAAAAAAAATATCTTCTTCGTGTTCATTATGATCTGTGCAGTATTTTTATAAGGTATTTCTCTCGCCTTCTTAGCATGCTTTCGTCGTATATTCGCCAGCACAGTCGGCGCGAATTAGAGAGTTCGGAGGTTCGAGTCCCGGCGAGGGCATTGCTCATTTTTCTCATGTCTCCTGCTTCAAAAAAATCCTTATGTCTCTACATTTTGTCAATGAATTACCTAAAATTAAATTTATATAGTTATTTGTATTATTCCTGAAGAATTATTGTAATCAAAAACTTATAAGGTAATTTCTCCCTCCTTCTAGCATGCCTTCGTGGTGTAACGGTGGAACACTCGGCGCATATCCGAGAGGTCCAAACTCCATCCCCGTCCAAGGTATTGCTTATTTGTTACGTCTCCAGCATCAAGAACTCCCAATGACTCTACAAACTCAAATTTCTGCATATAAGTAGCAAACGTTCCGTACGTTTTAAGGAATTTAAAGGCAAGAATAAAATCGTCAAATGTATTAATTCAATCTTACGAAACATATTAACTCAGTTTCAAGTGTATTTTATCAAGATTCAAACTTCTAGATACATCTTTCTTGCTTAAGGAGGTTTGTTATTTAGACATACGTTCATATAATATTTTCAATATCTCTTCCACTTTCTTAAAATGCATACTCTCTACTCCACTAAACTTGAAATTAATACTAATCAGAAATGCAAAAGTCCTCAGTTAACAGACGTCTTATGTTTTCTAACGTGTTCCATTCTTTTTATATATGATCGTAATTTTATGGGACAGTGGGCACTACTGAAACCCCTTGGGTCCTCATTGGAGACCGTGAGGTAGAACGTCATATATTTATCTTTTGTCATTCGGGCTATATATAAGATGGAAAATAGAAATGAAACGCATACAAAGATACAGTTTTGCTGGACCAGAAGCATTTTCTCAGTACTTCTTTCTAGGAAAAGAACGGAAACGAACGAAGAGTGGCTTCGTTAAAAATCTTGCTTCGTCCTTGGCTTAGATTATTTTCTCATGTAACTTCCATCATTCTGAGTCTCTGCTTTCTATTTGACATCTTTCTGTTTTGCTTACCCGGGAAGCGCCTTAAACTTTTGTATGTTTTCTCCTTTTTCGTAATTTAGTACAGATATAGAGAAAAAACGCTACTAGGGTTGGAAAATGTGCTAGTATTTACGTACATAGTACATGGCGTTGATGCAAATGGTCTTAAAAGTTTCATTTATAAAGCGTGATAAATTAATTAAAAAGTAAATGCATTATAATTTATGGAAAATATGTATAGTTCACATCAAATAGGAATGTCAACAAAATTGTTTCGCTAGGCAGCAAACGTAAGAATAATCTATACCGAGTTTGCAATATGTACGGCACAGAAAGTTTATTTATTGCTTATAAAAAGTTTGCAAAAATTATCAGTTAGACTTATTATAAACCACATGAATTAGATGTCCTGTGAAATCCGTAAGGTAAAAATATTCTCAAAAATAAAATAAGGATCAAGTTTCAAAAATACATATATCACTCTTAAATCACTGAATTTGTTTAATAAAACTCTTTTTTTTAGTTTGGAAAGTACAGAGCTTACTCCTCGTAAAATACCTTAATCTTGGACATTGGCAACTGACAACAAATCAGACCGCGTAGATGAACAGATAAATAGTCTTATTCCTCGGGGAATGAAACTACTTGCCAGGCTATCTAGACGAAAATTACCTGGTAGAATAGCTTAACATCGAAAGAATAAAAAATATGATAGACATGCATTGTTCTTAAATATCTTCATTTGTCCCGATGATACATGCAATGCATTGTTGCAGTATGAAAGAGAAATTAGATTTTCCCATTAGAGTTTGGCAACGGCCATTTGCTAGTTTACGTGTTGTTAACTGCTACGGCGCTCTAAGGTAAGGTGAGAAAACACTGAAAAACTGAAAAAAGAAAAAACACTGAAAAACTGAAAAAAGAAAAAACACTGAAAAAAGAATACATTTTAAAATTTAAAAAATATATTTCTAACCTTAAAGTTAGAAATATATTTTTAAAATTTTAAAATGTATTCTTTCTAGCATCTACCAGTTAGTTTGCAAAGAATTTTATTATACTGTACGATTTCACTCATTTCGCTATAATGAAAGTGACTTGATCTTAGTAGTAAGCCTGGCGACTTCTCGCACAGGGGGGGAGGGAAGAGTAACAACACAAGGAAAGAGAATAAATTGTCCTTTTATTTCTCAAACACTTTAACAAAAGGGTTCGCAATAACGCTGACTACTTGCGGGGGAAACCTAAGGATAATTCAAAATGGTAACTAGTAGTGCAACACTACACAATTTACTTACACTCACACTTTACTAACACTAACACTTACTTACATTAACTACCTGTTACTTTACACTAACAGCTGCGCTAAACTTAATAAATGCCCAGAATGCGTAGCCGCACTAAGATTAACAGTTCGAGGAGAGAATAGCAACGTGCGCTAACTAGCGAAGTCACGCTCTGTCTAACCTTCTTGCTTCGCGTGTTTAAATACATTCTTAATGTAATTTCCATCCTGGCGAGGAAATGAGAGGTTCCCCAAAATAAAAAAATAAGACACCAAAATAAAATAATTGGTTCTTCAGGCTTAAGGGAAACCTTACAATACCATGAGCAGTAACTCAAAAAAAACGTTAATGAAATCCCTTTCAGCCAATAGCGACGCGACATCTATCCCTTTCTGCTGATTCGTGTGATTGCGTATCTACCAGAATTTACATGCATTCACTTACTCATTCCGGAGTACAAAATATAATTCTAATATGATAATACACTCACGTTTGTGAAATTTGCAACACCATGAAGGACTTACGCGAGTGAGCTGAAATTTTCAGGAAATGCAAAGTAGCGCATGATATGCAAATGATTAGAATTGCAAATCCGTAGCGCATGCGTATGCTGAGCAGCGCCCTCTGAACGGCTGATGGATCCGAATAAATAGACGGCTGTAGCGAGGCGTGTATGGTTATCGGTGGTTATCTGCTAGTGGTAAACGTTAACTCAATCTGTACTTATGCCTCGTCGACGAAAGAGAGCGAGATTTGAACAACTTACAGAGTTTGAACGAGGGAGAATCATCGGCCTTCGTGAAGCTGGATTGTCGTATCGTGCAGTAGCCTCTCGTGTGCAGCGTAACAGCAGCACAGTGATGCGCGTTTGGAAGCAGTGGACGGACGAGTGTCGGACAACTCGGAAATCCGGGAGTGGACCCCGAAATGTGACGTCAGCTCGCGATGATAGACACCTGGTCCGCATGGCGCGGACGGACCGTACAGCTTCCTCTAGACAATTGGCAGCACTGTGGTCAATAGCTACAGGTGTTTCATTGTGTGCTTCATCAATTCGTAGACGTCTGCTGCAGTGTGGACTGCGCGCACGGACTCCTTTATACAGGATCCCCCTAACGCACGACCATCGCCGCCTGCGGCTACAATGGGCCAATCAGCATAGAGACTGGCGTGCTGATTGGCAGCATGTCGTGTTTTCTGACGAATCCCGCTTTAATTTGTGGTACCATGATGGCCGCATTCGTGTCAGACGCTATGCCGGTGAACGCCACCTTCCGGAGTGCATTATCGAACGCCACAGTGGACGAACACCCGGAGTTATGGTCTGGGGCGCCATAGCATATCATAGACGATCTCAATTGCTACGAATTGTGGGCAATCTGAACAGCAACCGGTATATCCGTGAAGTTCTACAGCCCGAAGCTGTTCCCTTCCTTCAAAGCTTGCCAGGCGCTGTATTTCAACAGGACAATGCCCGCCCTCATACTGCTCGGATTGTTAAATCCTTCTTTGCAGCGCAGCAGGTACAGCTTCTTCCTTGGCCTGCGTGTTCCCCGGATATGTCGCCAATTGAACATGTGTGGGATGTCATTGGTCGGCGTCTTGCTCGTGATCCTCGTCCTGTTGCGTCTGCAGACGAACTTTGGGTACGCGTACAAACGATATGGAATGCTCTTCCTCAGTCAGACATTCAAACTTTGTTTGACTCCATGCCACGTCGTGTAGCAGCACTTATTGCTGCGCGTGGTGGCCACACAAAATACTGATTCTGATCTCTTGTTCTTGTTTGTTTGCTTTGAACATTTAATCATTTATTTGTACCACTACCACTTAACTGTATATTAAATTGCATTCAATTATGACGATTCCTTCTTGGTGTTGCAATTTTCACAAACGTGAGTGTACAATACAATCGCATGCAATGGAAAACTGTGCTCGAAAATTATAATGGCCGTCGGATTAGGACTTTCAGGCTTATCAAAATGATATAAATAATTAATTAAATAAATAAAAAAGTGAAATACATGCCCACTTAGACACATACTCGAAAGAGAACAGTGGGTAGTTATATCGTATTTAGAATACTGAAGGTACGAAACCAATATACATTCATCAGAGGGTGATACAGTGTTAAGGATGCCTACTTCTACAGCTTAAAAAAAGGATTTCGCAAGCAAGTACTCACTGGAGAAACGTTCAATGTATACCATGAATTTACAGAGACGATGCATAGGCAGTTATGCACTCATTTAGATCAAAAGCAATCCTGCGTTTGATATTCAAACTCAGAATTATACTAAAATAATGAAGAATTTTCAATTCCTTTGGGGTAAAGTCTATTAGGAACAAATATTACAGCGTGTTTATAAATGAAAGGTGCGGTTTTAAAAATTAATAATAAATCGATGTATTACTTTATATGGGAAAATCTTACAGCATAAGCAGCGGCAGTTCTCCAAAGTTTTAATTCATTAATCACGATCCTTCACTATGTGCACCCTTGGTTACACGGTAACCAATTCTTCTCATACTCCGTGTAACATATCTACCATGACGGTTAGAAGTGCATGCTTTAGCCGAACACAAACTTCCTGAAGGATACGGGCACTGGCGATACATAATCTCGGTCTTTAACAAACCTGTAAAGCAAGAATCGCATTGTGTTAAATCCAGCGAATGGGCTGGCCAGACAAGAAGGTTGTTATCTGCTGTTGCAGCATGTCCAATCAAGCATTGGTAAGAAGATGATTACTTTGAAAATCAAGCGGATCACCATCCATTTGCAAAATGTAATCATCATAATTGGTGTTCAGCTAGGGTAACAAACAGGTTTCCTGTATGTCTAGAAATGAGTCACCGATCCCAATTTCCTCGAAGAAAAATGGGCCATGCAGTTTTCTGGAAGGCTACCACACAGAAAAATTAAACTAAACTCACGCTGTACTGATGCCACTGATCTGGACATTTCTAAACTGAACACAAATAAATCATTTTCCTATAGCGGCGCCATCTTGGAAATTGACACTGCAGCTGCGCAGTAAATATGATAAATATACAACTCGTAGCACATGAGAAATTTGGACAGTTGCCAATGCTTACGGTGTAGGCTTTACACGGGTAAAGTTATATATAAATTTTATTATTAATTTTTAAAACCGCATCATTCATTTATAAACACCCTGCATATTAAGGAAATTTTGTGACTGACCTTTGTAACATATGTAAATGATTATTTTTATTACAATTCAATGGTTCGATTTAGAATTGATCTAACGATCTGAAGTTAAATGCCAGAATGTGAAGTTATTTTGACTATTTTTATTAGAACTATCTATGGCGTTTATTTTTGTTTCTTTAAAGGATAACTAAATAGTAAGCAACTAAATTCTTTTACTAGTAAATATGCCTTCATATCCTATGTCAGTTTTCTTCTAAATTTACTATTCAGTGTGTTTAACTTCAATTATATTCTACTCCTTTTCATTTCCCTCGAACAGGAACTCATCCCAGAGGTGATGCAATTGTGCAAATTAGATTGCAATTTTGTGCAAATTAGGTAGTGAAGAGACTGGCAAAAGATATATAAAAACAGCAGGTTAGCTGTAGTTTGATTTCAAAGCATCCATTAGTTGTTTAGATACTGTAATCTGGCTACAGGTTACTGAGATTAGCTCGCCTTACTGAAGTACATTAGGGATTAATTAAAACATCGCTCTTTGATTAATTAGACTTTGGTGAGAATGGATTAATTCCAGTACGGATCAGGATCCGTTTGGAATTAGAGTTAAAACCTAGGATACGTTTAAATTTCACGTTAATTTGTATATTTTTTTTAACTATCAAGTTAATTTTAATTTATGCCACAATCTGTAATTAACTGAAATTAAAAATCTGTTCTGGATTAAGTCACAAAAGGTGCTTTCTTGTCCATGCCAATATTGCAGCTTGTTTTTGTTAATGCGCTGAGACAGACTTAGTAAGATGTTTTATGTAAGTGGTCATACGATGATGGGTAAAGTAATAGATGCGTTAAATAACAGTAAGTAACCTAAGGAAACAAAGTCTGTATTTTAATTATGTCTACGATAGACAATCCAAATTAGTTGCCAAAGCATACAAACTCTTTTATTTATTTACTGTAACAGTGCCAGATAGAAAGTTCAGGTCTCAAAATAAAAGTCCCCCTTTTATTTTCTTTCTGTTCTAATCTGTTTCATTCATTCTTTGCTCAGAAATAAGCGCACCAGAACTTTATTTTAAACCCACCTTGAAGAAAGTTACAGCGAAATTGATGAAGTGAGGTAAGAGAATGGAGTAGACACTCATTTACAGTTATGCAAGGTGAACCCTATAATGCTTTCTGGGATTTTAGTGTACAAGTGCATCATAACGGAAAACGATGATATAATATAACTAATTATAACGAAAACAGAAACTTTCAAATTTTTTACGGATCTCAAGTCCTCGATGTCCCCTATTCTGACACATCAAGTGACCATCTTTCAATCTAGCTAGATACACCTGCTCTCTAAATTTGCCTGGCCGATTCGTGTGACAAAGCGAAGTTTAAATTAAATTAAATCTCGCGTAAGAGAATGGAGTAAGCACCATGTAACAAGTTCTAACAAAAAGAAAGCACACGATGATAAGGCCACTAATAGTATCTGACAACTGGAATAACGTTCCTTGTTGGAACGATATCACCCATTCATATGTTAGTTAAATTCCCACTAGCACAGGCAAGAACCATAACCTCTGAATGTCAAGTGGAGCTTTTGCTAGTTACTTCAAGATTTAGAGCAACGTAACATATTATTCTTCATATCCATCACGAAGCTGGCCAGTGGCCAAGCGGTAAAGTCACTGAACACTGCTAGTTCCGTCCAGTGTTCCGAGTTCCGGCGAACCCTGGACTATATGAGCGTTTTTTTTAAATTTCTCCATGTATACCCGTCACTTTGCCTTAGAACGTCTTCCAAGACGGTAACTGTTCCCTCAGATAGCTAGCCTTCGAGCAGTTCAAATAGATATGCCGAAATCAAATAAGCCAAACCATCATCAGACAGTCAACGCAAGGCTGAAGCGAATGCAGACAGAACTATATTCCAAGATAGCTATTTGTTGCATACTGAAGCACGGACATATTGGGAATTTAAAATTCCAAGAACATTGAATATCAACAGTATAAATTATAATAAGTAACGTTCGTATTTCCACTATCATTAACCACGTTATTTTCTCTTTTTCTACTTTACACTAAAGTTCCTCAGAAATCATTCTTAAAGTTTAAGAAACAGTTCTTAAAGCCTTTTCTCAAGGGCTGGGACATAATATTCACTGCGTTAAATAAGGCTAAAATTGTAGTTTATTATGGAGATTTAAAATTAATAGTGAATAAAAGAATAAGCTCATTAGTCACTTTCGTTCTTTGAAAAGACTGGAATGTAAACATATAAGGAAGAATATACCTTCTCTTTTAAGTTGTTTTACCGTTTATAATGAAACAATAAAATGAATTGTTTAGTATGAGTATAAAAGAAATAAAAAAGAGGCTTATAATTTTGAGTATTCTATAGAAGATATAAGACAAGCCGTCTGGCTGCTTTCAGCATAACAGATAATAATATAAAACAACATGTATTAAAGAGTTTTTCATTCTGTTTATCCTACGGTGACCGACAGAAAAATTATATTTAAAAAAGATAAGTTTTTTACAAAGGATATTTTATAAAAAGACAGTTTCTGAAAAGATTCAAATGTTAATGGGGAGAACGATGAAAGCGATAAAGCTGTTGATTTAAATATCGCAAAAAGCTGGAATAAAAACATCAAAATAAACAAACCAGGGTTTGTAAACCTGTTTATTGGAGCAAATAAAAATTAATAGCAATCACCTATAACATTCATAAACTTTAACACTTTACAGCCCGCAGAGTTAACGTAAAAGTAAAGACTGCTAAGCAACCTTAAATCTTAAAAATGTTAAACTTTATATTGCAGAGAAAAGATGAGGCGAATAACGTAATAAAAGCATTATCTGACTGCCGATTTATTTACCACACTTAACGTTAACTGGCGTGTGATATTCTGCTAACTTCAATGTAAGTCTCTCTTACAAAAAAAAAAAAAAATCTGATCTGTACAAGACATGACTTTCTAGTCGGGAATATTAAATTATACGCATTTTTTCTTGGATTTCATTTAAACTTATTGGATTGAATTAAATCTACTTTGTCTATAGCGCATGAACCACAATAGAATAAATGCACTCTTTAAAATTCACTGTATTTGTATCCCACAGCGACACTCTGCCGCTAGCTTCACTTAACAGCGTTAGATTCTCGTTCATTTTATAACTCACCAGAATGCACAAAAATTACGTATATCATCTGGAGAATTGCGTAATCTTTGCCACATGTTCTATTCAAATACTATAATGAATCTAAAACGATGTGTAAAAGAAATTAAACAAACAAAAAAAGAGACAGTTTTTCACAGACGATTTAGTAATTCTCATTCAATTAATTTAGTTCTCCCTTCGCAGCAAGGCAAAAATGCATTAAAAATAAAAAAACCCAAATTATCTGTATTAAAAATTACGAACTAAATCTTACACATTTATTTCCTCGAATAAATTCCAGAGTGGATTAAGCACGATTTAATTTGCAATAATAAACGAGGCGTTATCTTTCTTTCTGCGAAGTTTAGTTTCCATAGATTGGCAATAAATCCACTATTCTCCTAAGTTTCAAATGTAAACAAATATGTCCGCCATGAGAAAAAAATGATTTCGCTTAGCCGCACTTAAACAATTTTTTAATTGTTAATAATTCTACACATCCTGCATGCATATTTACTAAAGGCATAAAAACCTTAACCGGGAGATACGAGCAACATAATTCCATCATGTTTAAAGCAAAAAATGCACAATTTACCAACATATAAGAATAAAAAACTGAGCTAGCTGAGCCGCGTAACAGAGTGGATATATATATATATATATATAGTTTTGGTGCGGCTTTTGGCCAAAATAGCACATGTTATAGCAGTCATATGCAAAATTTCAACGTTCTGAGGCTACTCGTTCTTGAGTTATGCGAGATTTGTACATACATACGTACGTACACACAGACGTCATGAAACAAATCGCTTCAGAATCCATTTTAAATCAGTTTTGTAATTTTTTGTAATTTTTTAGAGTTCTTTATTTTGTTCTTACGTACGAATGTCACTCAAAAACATTGTTAATTTGCATTCGATAGCGGTCAAAATATATATTTTCGTTGAAATATAGTACCCGAAATTTTTCGCGATTACAATACTTTCTTTCTCCTTCGTAGAAGGAAGTAAAAATGATCAGGATTAGCGACACCCAAACCACTTTTAAACTATTGATAGTTCTACAAATATTGAATACAGATTTACTAAAGGCCTTCTACAAATCTTAACCGGAAAATAAGAACAAGGAAATTCAATCATTTTTAAAGCAAAAATTCGCAGTTTACCAACATATAAGATTGAAAAGATTGAGCTCACTGTTTCGAGTAGCAGAGTTGGACGTGTATATACATATATTTATATATTTTTGGTGCCGCCGATTGCAACCAAAATAGGAGGTGCACATCTACATGTTATACCAGTCCTATTACAAAATTTTAACGTTGTGAGGTTACTCATTCTTGAATTATGCCAGGTACATACATACATACGTATGTACGCACAGACGCCGCGAAAAAAACTCTTGAGAATCCATTTTAAATCCCTTTTGTAAATTTTTGGGGGAAAATAATTATTTTTTTGTGATATATAATTACAATTTAAAAAAAAAAAGTATAAACATAGTTTTGATTATAGTCTAATGAAATTTCTCGAAGTTTTTAATTACTTATTATGAGTATTAATTACGTCTTTTCACCCAAGTTTTATAATTTCACTAATGTTTTAAATTCATTGGAAAATTTGCTATATCTTTAAAGGTAAAATTTTAATTTATATTTTCCCCTGAGGTATTTTATTATTTCACTTTCGTTTTCAATTCTTTAAATGAAATTGTATTCTCTTTATTTAGGGTAAAAGATTCTAATTGGAATTTACTTTGTTTTTTCCTTAGTTTTGGGACCGGCCAGAATTTTCGAATGAACTATTATAATTGAAATGCATTGAAATGGTTCATCGGCTAATTCTGGATACAGAAAAGCAAGGATTTTTGTAGAGGAGTGATTTCAATTGGTTTCAACCAAAAAGGGAGCTGCATATCTGCATGCTACAGCAGTCCTATATACAAAATTTCAACGTTCTGAGACTACTCGTTTTTGAGTTATACGACATACATGCATGCATACGTACGTACAGGCACCATGAAAAAATCTCTTCTGAATCCATTTTAAATCAAATTTATAATTCGTTTGGGGGAATGTAGTCCTTTATTTTGTCCTTACGTACAGATGTCGTGCGAAAACATCGTTAAATTGCATTCGATAGCGGTCGAAATGGATATTTTCGTTGAAATATGGAACCCAGAATTTTTCGTGATTACAATACTTCCTTTACTTCGTACAAGGAAGCAATAAATGGAACTGAAAAAAATATGTTCATATTAAAGTTTGTTTCTTTGAATAATCAATTAGACTAAAGCACGTGGAGCTATCTTGTTTAGGAAGAGGATTTCGTGCAAAATGTTTCAATGAGACTGTCTTGTATTCAAATCACACATGGGAAAAATCCGAAAATTTACTCAGACAATCTTTTCGCTTTGCGTCCCACCATGTTTCACTGTTAGTGCTACCAGTTCGGACACTCGTGAGTACGAACTTTAGAGAAAAAGACCAGGAGTAGTTATAGAACTAGAAGAAGGTTCCACATGTCTAAAATATGGTGAATCATAACTATAACGGAATTTAAATAATCGATATTTTTTAATAAATTCTCCAAGACTGGTCATTGCGGATTTAACAACAGAATTTTCTGAAAACAACCTTCAACTCCCGATCTAATCTTTGCATTTAAAATATATCCGCAAAGCAGCTGAAATTGTATGTTTCTCCCCTTTCCCAGTTAGATCTAAAGGTTTTTCGTCTAATATATTTTTAAAGTAAAAAAAAAAAAAATGACAGTTTAATTTTCAGTGTGATCTTCGTACACCAGAACTCTTCGTTTAATGAGCAACTCTTTGTCAAGAAAAAGTAGTCTAAAGTTTTTTCCTCAAAATGTTCCATAAGTGTTCTTTCACGACATCATTGAATGTTTTTTCATTGAATGTTTTTTCGCGAAACTCAGTTTTCACTTTGGAGAGGAGATAAGAATGACACGTAACAAAATTTAGGCTGTAAGGTTTTTAACTTTAGTTTTATTATGACAAAGCACACTTGGGCTACCTGCCTACGGGAGGGATGCCTTCGTGAAGGTCTTTCTAAGGGAAACTGGCTCGTATGCACGTTACACATGGGGAAAACCACGAAAACGTCCATGCAACTAGCCCGTTCGCTTGGATTCGAACACTACCAGTGTTCAGCGATATAACCGCTCTAGTCTGTAAGTACGGAGGGATGGTGAATTTAACTAAAAGCCAAATTTATTTTTTTAAATTGCTGAAAGTAGTTGGGCTACCCGTTTTGCAGAGATTTTGCTCATGTGAAGCGTTCATGAGAAATGCTTGAAACAGCTGTTAGAGAGAGATCCAATCTTGCTGCTTTCTGTTTGACTTTTAACCTAATATTTCCTCCTAGACAAGAGCAATATCTTCTGAAGTTAATGGCTTCCATGGTCGACCATCAACAAAATCATCATACACGGATTCTCGAATCATGTGAAACTGTTTCACCCTTTCTTCACTAAAGAACAGGAGCTAGACGCATCATTATGCACAAGTTCGAAGCTTTGTTTCATTTTTTGGGTCTAAGTCTTTCTTCAGTCAAAACTTTAATCACAGGACATACTCGAAATTTGAAACTTTTCGGAGTAAATTAACACATTTATCTTGCATACTACCACCCAGACGGGAAAGTGGTTAGTAACTCACACTGCCGCACCGAAGGTCCCGGGTTCGAATCCCGGAGAAAGCTTGGGTGTAAAGTGTCTGTCTCTTCATAGGAGATAACGGCGACCGACTATTAGGTGCATCTACAATAAAATAAATACCATATCCGCCCTATGCAGTGGTCAAAGCCTAAAATGGCTGGTACCAGCCAATAAAAAAAGAATTTTTTTTCGAATACGCCAGACACTTTTCATTGTATATAGAGACATACGCATTCAACTCTTCGTCTCACGTAAAAAAATGTGTAATTACGGCTCTGATATGCATATTAATATGCATAGTAATATATATCTGAGACTTTAATGTAAATGGCATATTCATTTTTGTGTTTCGTTTATCGTATTTATTATCTTATGCGTACGACAGGCCTTTACATTTTGTGTCCGTTCATTTTTTACGGACGTTCTTGGAAAAGATATTTTTGTTAATATGTATCACTTTAATAAGTAACAAAAGTTTAAACTGAAATGATGCAAATATAATTATTTGAAAAATTTGGGCTAGAATTTGCTTTGAAGTTTTTGAAACGATATTTAAAAAAATATATTGAGAATCGCACTCACGTTCATGCGAAGAAAACTACGCATATTTCAACTCGCATTCAGCATGCGGATACCGCCTTAAAAAGTAATAACGTATGTGAGGTTCACAGAGAAAAATGTTTTAACTAATAACAACATGTTTCGGCTTCCGCGGAGCCACTGAATAGTCGCAAAATTGAAAGAGTTGGAATTCTTGAGTCCAGTGTACAGGAGCTCTTTTGCATTAGTTGTAGTAATCCTGCTTCTATGTCACGGATACAAGTTCTGTACAACAAGCTATCCAGGTCTCTCGGACCACACTTCTTAAATGACTTGTAGATATTGCCACGAGTGAAGCCACTACTAGGAACACCGAAAGTGTCCCACAACAGCAAGCGATTATGCACCTCGGCCTGCGGACTGTCACAGTGGTGCTCCGTCGACATGACAGGAACAAGTACCTTCTCCACCCGCCCAGCTGGGGAAAAAGTGATGAACTAAATCACCTGCGCCACCCACGGCTTCGAGCTCCACAAGTGTTCAAGCTGAAGACAACCCATGAATACAGCGCTCAATCACATCAAGACAATAAACTCAAAAACTGCAAGAAGTCGTCTCTTTTCATTGGCGTTTAGGTTCTGGAGGAGGGTATGCAGCGTCTGCGGATCCACTCAACGCTTACAAAATTTGAAAAAGGCGGAATTCTCCAATCTAGAGTATAGAAGCTTTCTGGCGCTAGGGATAGAGAATTCTGTTCGCATGTCATAGACCCTAATTCTACACATAAAGCCACTTAGGTCTGTCGCACCACGCTTCTTATTTGACCCATAAATGTCGCCACGCGTAAAGCCACTGTTACGACCACCGAATGCGACGCACAAAACCCAAAAGCGAGCAGTAAATCAACCATGACCCTCAGACTGACATAACATCTTAAACCAAGTACATTTATGAAATCAAAGTTCATAACTGTACATTCATCTGTGGCAAAAACTTACGTTTATATAAATGTATCTAATAAACTATCACTGACAGAAGTTTCAAAAAATTTATAATTAAAAAACACAGACTGCGATTTTAGCAAAGCGTAGAAGAAATATTATTTGTAATAGTGAAGCCGTCAAGCCGCTTGAAGTAAAGCACAAATCAAAGTAGGCGAAGTTTGGTCCGAATCGCCTTTCGCGATCAACAACTTTGATATTATTTTTCCCGCTTGGATTATCAATAGTGTTTCGTTAGCTGATGTTATCTGATATCATTCATTTTGAGTATGTATTATCCTCCCGTAATTTTTTCTGAACCAGTGAAACATTACAGGTTAGAAGACTTTTCTTGTCAGATAATTACCTGATTTTCTTTCCAAGCGATTTCTATTGTCCAAAAAGCAAGGTTCTTGGATTAATAGCACAAATACTATTAACAGCACACATTTAGTTTTAGGGGAACAAGTAATAGGTAACGGAAGATGAGGACACCAATACTTTGCCGTCATTTGGGCAGCTATACAAGTGTAAATCTACGCTCCCGCTAGCGTAATGGCAAACCGCACATTGAGTTGATCAATGTTAACGAATTTCGCTTATTGCGCATGCTCAATAGTGTACCGTTGGCGTGGGAGAAAATACTGGCGAATAAAAATAAACAACCCTACACAAATCTGTTCGTCATGTAGGCTTAGCGACTCTTTACGATTGCAATACTTCTTGTGCTTATTGCACTCGCTTCTGTTTCCTTTAATTTTGGTTTATTTTGTTCATAAACATTATATTTAATATCAGTTATTTGTAATAATTTCTTTGGCTTTAATTCAGTCATTTAAACTAGATATAATCCTTAAGTTGTTAAAGTATTTATGAATGGAACTTTTAAGACTTTTAATTAAATGGTAAATAATCGATTGATTTTATTCCTCAGACGTACAATCAACAAACAACATCATGTAATGTTTCTTGTTTTGTAATCCTTCATAAACGAAAATTTGAGGAGTTTACAATCGATATTTACACCTAAGTAATGAAGCAACGTAAACCTAACAAGTTTTAAAACCCCGAACTGTTTACGTCACATAACAGAACACCAGCCATAACCATATTTATCTTCTTTTAAAATTACACCAAAGTCGTAATTGCGCCAAATTCTCTTCTGGGCATGCGCAGTGTGCGTAATTCGTTTAACATTGTTCAACTGAATGTTCGGTTTGCCATTACGCCTCCCGCTATGCTAGAATCCGCTTTAGGTTGTGGTTTGGTAAGGAATGCAAAAAAGTATTAGAAAGTCGCAGGCTGACTTGAATTATACTCTCAAATAAGGTCGAGAACATAAATGCCATATGGTGATGCCAACACACGATATAAGAGAGGCTGAAGACCTTAAAATGCCTCTTTTAAAGCAATAGACTACAATCTATGCTATCTTTAATCTCCTATATGATATTAGCTGGGAAACTAATAGTTTTCCTGTCTCATCAAGAACAACTATTTTACGTATATTTCTAAAAGAAGTGTAAGGTACTCTGAAATTAAAATGAAGACTAACGCAGCCGTTGAGCCAGATATTTTTGATGATATGGAGTTTTGGTAATAAGGAGCAAAACTTGTTAGAAGCTTAAAGTAAAACAATGAATTATGAATATCCTTACTGCATATTTAATATAAACAAATTATGAGCAAACGTAATAACGAATCAAAAACGCTTTTAAAATAGCAAGAAATGTTGCTTTAAAAAGCGTTTAACCTAGAAAAGAATATACATTTTTAAAATATTAAAATTACTTAAAAACCCTAAGAAAGCATTCTTTATTCCAACCGTGGCCTAAGTATACAGTGTTCTTCAGCGGAAAATATTTTTTCTCAGCCTTAAATTGTGAAGAAATAGAAAGATGCTAAAATTTATGTCAAAAATTATACTGGTACCGAATTATACATATGCAACACTTTCCCGACGTGCTTGTTATGGAAGAAATTTTGTTGGAAGCACAAGTGCAGCTAATTATGTAATTGAATATATCTTTGAGTGAAATATGCATTTACGAACAAGTTTTATTTAAATGCGCTTGTAAAGAAAAAATATTTTTAAGACGCTAAGCGTAAAAAATGACTACGATTTATTCCAACTTGAAAGCAAACAAACAAAAAAAAATGATATTTTTAGGAGTAGGAAAAGAATTTGGAAAATGTTTAAAGGAACATGGAAGAAAATTTAACCTATTAAAAAAGAGTAAAGGGACTTGGAAAAAAACATCTAAGGATTTAAGTGTTCAGTGGAGAATTTCTGTTTCCTACTTCTTGTTAAAAGAGTAGGGTGAAAATCATATTATAATTGCGAGGAGGAACCATAAAAGTAAATACTACCATACCAACGAACACCAATGCTTTTAAGAGAATGGGAGAGGTATAGTGTAATGATATATTACAAAAGCATAAGCATAAAAGAAGACTAAAATAAGTAAAAAAATGTTTTAAGTAAATTTCATCTATATGTCTTTTTTAAGAAGCTCGGAAACATTTTTAAGTTCCTTTATCTCAAACTATAATTGCATTTAAATGTAAAGGTGAATAAACAGAAAAATAAAGAAAAACAAATGCACACAATTTGCTTTTATTTCTAAATTGCCGTTTTTCAGTTACGTAATGCAGAAAAATATAAAAGAAAATAATGACGATAATTAGTTCTTCGTGGTTTGAAAAAAAATCATTGTTAAATGTCGGTAATCACTAATGATTTCTCTCTTCGTTATTCATGACTTGCGTTTCTCCAACTTTTGGCGTTAATTTTCTTACTTACTATTATTTCCCTGTTTATAGACGCCTATTGCTAATGACGTTTTTCTCATTATCTTATTTACTGATATTCTGATCATCAGTTAGACATGCGTTGATTAGTAAACTATTAATCTTAAATTAACATACTGCTGAAAAAAATCTGAAAGCTTTTAGATATTATATTACCCTCAAATGGGCATTTTTTAAATTCTGTGTGTTACCTTTATTTATTAAATATCATGTTCTTTGCACTTAAACCACATAAAATTCAGTTCAACAGTAATATCACAAAATATTTAAAAACAACATACATTTAGAATTTTCCATACACAGTCTCACGAACTGGAGATAAAAATGTTTTTTTTTCCCGTACAGTGTTGTCATTGCTCTGTTTGAAATCGTCGAGTTTCTTAATCAAAAATTCATTACAATTTTACAAAATCTGAAATAGATAATAAAGCAAATTCGAAATTCAAAATTCGGTTTTCCAAGTACCCATGTTCGGTTGGAGGACTACGTTATTCGAAATTTGATGACTCTAGATACCGTTGGTTTCTCACAATTCGAGAAACATTTTATTCCTGCAGATTCTTCATAATTTAGTTTCTTTAAATATAATAACGTGGCGATAATATTTGCAGGCAACAGTCTGAAGAGTGAACCAACGCAGAAAGTAAAATAACGCAAAGTGCCATTTTGAGATAAATATCCCTTTGGGCTAAAAGAAAACATCCAATTTTTGTCACCGCTAAAATGTAATTTATAAACACTTTAATTAAAGAAAATTTGATCAAACAAATAATTTGAGCCTTAAAAATTTTCTTGCTGTACTTCATTTCATGTTACAGGTATCTTAAGGGGCATCTTAAGAAGAATGTAAATAATTGAAGTTATTTCACTTAACCATTGTATATGTTTTTGACGTATCTCATGATATTATATTTTAACATATTTCACAAAAGTCAGTTTTAATTTCTCACAATCAGATCAATTAGTTTGAGTAGTGTCTCATTTTGTGATATTATGGCATTTGTGATATTTCGAAAACTGCTCACCAAATAGTTGATATTTCAAAAGCTCACAATCTTCGATCAGTTTCTTGTTTCATTGATTAGCATCAAATTCTACATATTTACCTATTAGTGAGGATGTCTCCGATCATACCATTTCGTTAGGATATACTACACTCAGTTGGTATGCGTAAAGAGTAAAAGCATAATACACTCATGTCCATAAATTAAGGATAATTCGGAGTCACGCGGAAATCGAACTCTAAAATAAATATATCACCTGTGAAATCACTACATACATCTTCAAGAATCATATGCAAATTTCAGGAAGTAACCAGATGACACCGATGGTACGTCACAATGACGAGAGTGTAAGAGAGTGATATATAAGGAATACAGGCAAAGAAGTAAAATTGTTCGCAGGCGCTTTATAAGCATTTCAGTGCAATAACCGAGTAGTTATGACACAAAGGACGCATTTGGATGATCTTTTACATGGTAGAATTATCGGCCGTCTGGAACGTGGGCGTACCCAACTGGAAGTATCAGACGAACTTGGAATCGCCCATAGTGTCATCTCCAGGCTTTGGCAACAATTCCAAGATGATGGTAATGTGAGTAGACGTACAGCACAGGTCGCCCCAGAGTTACAACGCTGAATGAGGACCGGTATTTGGCAGTTAATGCCAAAAGAAACAGGTGGAGCACAGCCTAAGTCCTGTCTCGTCAGATCTCTTCAGCCACTGGTACGACCATTTCAAGGCAGACCGCGTACAGACACTTAGGGCAGATTGGTCTCTATGCTCGTAGACCTGTCACATGCTTTCCAGTTACTGCAACTCACTGTCGCCTGCGATTAGCCTGGAGTACAGCGCATGCATTGTGGACACCGCAACAGTGGGCTTGTGTGATGTTTTCCGACCAGTCCAGGTTTAGCTTGCAGTCTGATTCTCGTCGGACTTTCATATGGAGGACAGCAAAGGTTACCATTTAGTGCACGTGATGGCCATGGATATTCTTACCCTTCCAGACTTATCGTTCCTGATATTATAATTGTTATTAGGTTAGATTATCGATATTCATTCAAATATTCCTTACATGATTTTTGTGTAATCATTTTCGGACGTCGATGGACGACTGACGATATATAATGAATGGAATAACTTGTTGTAAATTACTAGATGCAAATGATTTTCATAAAGGTTTGTTGTATAAAAAGTAAAGTAAATGTATATATGTCTTTTCCATTAGAACTAAGTTCTGTTGCCAATATAATGAAGGAAAAAGAAAAAATAAGGGGGAGGGGAGAATTTATCTTAGCGTTCAATGTTAAAATTTTAACAAGTAATAGTTTAAAAGCCTTTTGTTGTAATTTGAAACGTTTTGAAGAAATGCATATTACCGAGTTACTCAGAATTGCTCCTTTATACTGTTCCACAATGCAACTTGAATGATTGAAAAAAAGAACCACCTTTTGTTACTGATTTGGGTGATTTTTCATGGATTTGTGAGCGTACACATGCTGCTCTGGATTTAAGCTGAAAATGCGTGACTACAAGACACTGCTCTACCGAAGTCCCGTAAAGCGAAACGACTTTTCTAGTGCCATCAAGAGAAGGAAATGAATTGCTTCAAACGAAATGCATTGTGTTTAACCAAACATTGGTTAATAATAAAGCAGAGTTGAATTCACAAAGCTCTGAAGCATCATAAATTTTAAAAAAGATTTTCACAGCTGGTAGCTTCTACAGAATGTGTTCTAAATTTCATTGGAAATAGAGCAATATTAAATGTATAACAAGCCCCGCTCATATGGTATAGTGGTTAGGGGAGTCGACTACGATACCCAAGGACACGGGCTCGAATTCGGGAGAAGGCATGGTCGTAACTGTCCGTCCCTTCATAGGAGGTAAACGTGGCCCTCTGTTAGGTCCCTTCAAAATAAATCACCACCATTTCCGGCCCTAGGAGTGGCCAGTGTCGAAAAGTCAAAATAGTGCCCGCCGTTCGAGGGGGGGGATGAGCAAGCTTTTGACTATAAGCACGCTTATTCAAAAAAAACTTTTTTTACTTCTAATTAACAAACTTTCAAAATGAGACCTCAGTGATGCTATATAAGTACCTCATTCCACTGGAATTCTGCTCCCAGAAGGGATAATTCGCAGCGTTCATTAATTAGGCTAGAAAATTAACTTAAAACACTAAAAATAAAGTAATTGACTGAGTAGTGCTGATTCATTGAAAGGTTCCTCCCCCCGAATTGTGCTGCTGACCGATTTACGAGGTTCTATTGGAAAACAGCTTGCCGTAACTTTAGTAATTTTTTCTCATTTTTTCGTCCGCTTCTCCCTCCAAGTAGACCCCCTATAACCTTTCACATCATTTATTCTATATATTTTTCTTAAAACTTCGCAAACTATTAGTTCTTCTTGTCGATGATAAAGTTCAATCCTAAATAGAGACACCCGTCAGAAATAAAGCCGCATATTTAAGCATTCTACATTTTACATCATGTTCGCACCGAAAAGCTAATTCTCTTTAACAAAACACACGCAACTGGTGTAGAGTCATTATGATTTTTGAAGTAGGAAACGCGAAAAATGATCACTGCCCTCGCCGGATCTCGAACCTGGACCTCTCGAATACGCACCGAGTGTCCTACATACACCTCGAACGCATGCAGCAAACGGAGGAAAAGAGCTTATACTGGAAGCATGATTTTTAATTCATCTTGGAGTAAAATACACCGTAGAATTTTCGTAATTCTATCTGAAGAGATGTATCAGAAAATTATGTATTTTCTTAAGTAAACAATTACTATTATAAATAATAATAGCATTTACTTTTCTTTTAGGCTTTTAAAACTAGCACTTATTCTAAATCCCTACAAGTTACAGCAGTGGAAATTTTACACTACTATATAAGAAAAAATTGTAAAGAAATATTAAGACTTGCATATATTATCGTGAAGAAATTTTTCGAATAAAATCTAAACACCTGAAAACAGTAACAATTTTAAACCACTAGCTAGACTACCTATAGCAAGGAAGCGTTGCGCACTAGCAAAGTTCTTTACGTAAAAATGATGAAAAAAAAGAACGCACAGAGAGTTTTAATTCGCATCTTCCAGAAAAATGGCGTCCGAGGAGAAAAATCTTCAGTCAATGTCAAACATCCACACATTTAATCTACAATCTTTCTAACTAAATACATGGTAATTTACGAGAACCTTTTTTGAGGAAACTCGTAAAGTTGGGAGGTAACTTATATCACTCCTTCATCACAGTTTATTTACATTCGCGGAACGTGAAAGTTACGCCAAATTTAGTTGCTCATGAGGCCATGACGAACCGTTAGCTCTTCACGTGCGTTTGTTTATTTTGCCTCAAGAAACTAATGCGTACATAATTTATTCCCATTTTTTAACCCGAAACCAGAACATCAGTTTGTATTGCCGGAGCTAAAGCACCGAAACTAGGAGCTCTATCGGCTGTCAGAGCTGTAACACTTTTATTATATCAATTTCAATTTACACACAGTGTCTATAAATGTATTTACTTCGCCTATATTTTTGCAACCGTCGATACTAGTCATACGTGACTTATGTCACTTGTCTGACAGTAACATCAGAGCAAGCTTGTAAGGTTTTAGTTAAACTAACAAAGTTTTATTTTAATTTAAATCTTTCTATCTCTTCTCATGTTTCAACTTCCCGTCAGAAGAAGCGCGCGTTTTCAGCTTATGCTAATTTGAAGTAGAGCCAAGTACTATTTAAACCAGAGTGTGAGAGAGCTTTTAGTCTCAGATCACGGTCATTCGGTTCGACGTTCGCCTGACCAGCTAAGCCATAGTGCTTACTACGTGATTGCTTATTGAAATAAATCCAAGTGCGCTAGTATTAGTAATTCTTGCTACGCACCATTTAGTTAGAGGCCAACTCCGCGTATGGTCTCTGAGCAAAGATTAATTTAATTTCTATTTAGCTTTAGTTTAAATTTAGTTGATTGTTCATTTAGACCCAAGTCTGGTCTTTACTTTCTGTATCCCTCCCGAGTTGGGAAGTGGTTGTAAATAATATTGATTTAATAAAAGAGGATTTTAAATCCCTTTTCAAGTGCAGTTATTCTCCAATTCAAGCACAGTATCCTACACCAGAACATAGCTGCATTCAGCTCCCTGTTCCAGATCAGTGCTTAAGGACTTTAAGGAGTTTCAGAAATATGTTTGCCAAGACTACGCACAGAACACTCAGTCCTGACAAGCTCACGAAATATCATCGTTTCATGGAATGCAGGATTGCCGCTGTCGTTGGCAAGAGCCTGAAGCACCATACGGGTGACAGTACAACTTCGCTCAGTTCCGACCCCAATTCAAATAGAAAATACTCGGGAGGACGGGTCCTAGGGCCTACCGATCTATCTTTCCTTACCACCAACCTCTTGAGAGGATTTCGGTTCGGGACATATTTAGAGTGCCCCCATGCCGCACAGACACTACATTTACAAACATTCATACCTTCTTCGGGATTCGGAACCAGGCCCTTCGGTAAGGCAGTCAGTGTCGCTAACCACTAACCCTATTGAGTGACTTGTAATAATACATTTCCAATTACAAAAATGTTATAAATGGCGCAGATATTCATGTTTGGGATTTATAATTTTAAAGCTCTCAGTTTTGCAAAAAATTACGAAATTTACATTTTTAGACATTCCTCCGGTTCTT
>KK119208.1:3925-14892 GCA_000611955.2 Stegodyphus mimosarum | reverse complement strand
ATGTTTGTTTATTCGCGATGAACTCAGTCACTGCTATAGCTATAACAAACCAAACTTTCTACAGTTCTTTTCCTAGAAAAGGTCGACGTCCACTTCTTTTTTTAAAAAAAAAAAGAGCTAAAATAAGCGATTTTAATTAAAAACTCTATCAATTATGATCAATTCTTTGCCACATTTAAATGTAAATTTCGACTAAAATTGAATATAGGTGATATACTGAACGGAACTCGAGTTTTTACGACCCTTTGACTAGAAAGACGATAATCATTAAAATGCCATTATTGCTGGTATAATGAGAGTGAATTAGCCTATTTTTCTACAGAAATTTTGCATCTGCGTTCCATATCGCATGAGATTGAAAAATGTATGGCTATGAATGGTAATTTTTGCATCGTTATTAGAGAAGGATTACAGCGGTATCGTTCTGTTGTTAGATGCATTAATTCAATCTAACTTATGTGGCATCGGGTACTTCCTCTAATAAAAAATAAAACACAAAATGTTTGATTCCCATGCGAAAAACATTGAAAATACTAGAAAGCTTCAATATTGGCGCGTAGCCAATTCGCAATATTATTTTCATTAGTTAAAGATAATTATTTTTAGTTTAAGGAATTTTTTGCAAGATTACCAGGTCATAATTCTAAAGTAAACAGAATTGATGTGGACGCCATATGAATTCCTTTGTACGGATATTAAATTATACACATTTTTTACACTTCATTTACACTTATTACCCAGAATTATTCTATCTTCACTAACCATTCCCTCAAGGAAAGTGGAAAATGATGTCAAAAATTAAATATCCTAGTCAAATTTGTTATGTTTTGCTAAGCTTCTTGCATTTTTATTTTTTCATAACAAGTATAGAACTGATTGTAAACGTGTTTTTGAAACTGTTCTGTGTAATGGAGAATAAATTGTGTATTGATTCTTCAAAAAGTGTTATCATCAATTACTCCAAATCCACGAACCCAAAACGCAACAATACGTATCAGCGTACATACAGATGTCACAAAAAATTAATTTTTAATCAATTTTGGAAAAATGAGTTCTTTATTCTTCCAGTACGTACAGACGTCACACCATAATATGATAGTCAAAATGTATTCCGGGGCAGTGAAAATTGATATTTCCGTTGAAATATGATACCCGAAAATTTTCCCGATTATAATACTCTTTTTTTTCATACAAGGAAGTAAAAACTTTACGAAACTATTTTGCTTTGTAAATAACCGAAATTATTTCTTTCTCATATACATAATCAAAGTTCTAATATCATAGCTTATGTCTCAGTCTGAACACCGCTTAGAATTATACCATTTCTAAATCTTGACAATGACCATATTAGGGTCTCATTACACAGTTATTTTTAATAGTTTTATAACAATCAGAAGTATTAAAATTTTTATAAGTGTTTAATTTTGATAATCTTTAAAGATTACCAATATTAAACACTTATAATCTTTAAAGATTACCAATTATACTCTAAAGATCTTTAAAGATTACCACTTTAAAGATTATCAATATTAAAATCTTATGAAAAGATTTAAATTATAATTTAAAGATTAAAAGGGTTTAATTAATAATAGTTTTAGTGCTTTTAAATAATTATCAGTGAAATTAATAAAACATTCCACATTAGCTGCACTCCCAACTATCCTGAGTCATATATGGGACTTACGTTAATCGGGATCTTTTATTTTTCTATCCAAAATAGGTAAAATTATTTTATAAGTTTAGGACACTATGGTAATAGAAACACTTCTTTTCTTTCATAGGCTTTTCTTAGCAACATCATGTCCTAATCAGTTACATGTTTTTAATTTTTTAATTTATTTAAATACTATACAAATGTATCCCACATACTTTCAAGAGTTATGTAATTAATTTGGTTGGATATGTATGCTTTGGATATTGGTTTGTATTGTACAGCACGTTTGATATTCATACACTTTAATTAAAACGCAGTTACGTACCGTGTTTAAGACTACTAATAACTTTTCCTCCTTGATTAATAGGTAAATATTAGCAGTAATTATCTTTTAAAAATATATTAAAGAACCGTATGGGTGTTGCGTGAATTAATTTAATTATCCATGCACTGAATTTTTATCTTAAAATGTTCTGGTTTTATCCAAAAGAAAATACTAAATTCTTCTTTTAATATTATTATAATAAAAATAAACACAAAATTATTACTTGAGAATTAAGCTATACATAAGTAAAAATAAAATTCATCTTTTAAGTGAAAAGAATACGATTGTTTGCCTAAGTAATTGTCTAATTATGTCAAACAAAAGAGAGCATTGGAGGAGGTGTAAATGTTTTAGTTTTCTTTAAATGTGTATTTTCACTGAAATAAAATTAAATTAATTTGAGTTACACTAAGTACGTAGTTGGCTGACAGAAAAAATTGTAGTCCAGCTCTGAGGAGAGGTTTGGATTCCAGTTAGCTTCTATATTTGGAGATTTAGTGTATTTCATTTAATGTTTTCGAGACTAATTTCACATTTACGCTTTCTCCCACGTAATCTCTTATTTCTTCATCTCGTGCAGAATGTAAACAGGCCAGCAAAATTAATATTCCCCATTAACTTTTGGAGAAAACATTGAGGCTGCAAATTAAAGAGTTAGACATAACCTCGTAAAAAGACAAAATAAAATTTCAACCTTCCCGTCTTCCTACGTGCGTAAAGGAAATTATAGATACAAAATAAATCGTGACTATACAGTTCAGCTGGAAATTCTACTACTGAAAATAATTGAAGGCAAAGAACCACGTATTACAAATGACTGGCGTTTGAAAACTGACTGCCCGTTCTCATGCAATACGCCGATTATTAGCTTTGCTCATCTTTCGAGAAAAGAATTTTCCTTTGTGTATAACATTGTTTATTTGCTTCAGGAAAGATGTTCTATCTACCCCGCTGTTAAATTTAATCATGTTTCTCACAAAAACGAAAGTTTTTAACGATCTTCTTCCAGTATCAAATAAAGAAAACAAAGGAGAGGAAAATAGAAGCTAACTTCATCATATATATAGGAATATGTTACTGTTGTTTTTCGCTTTTTAATGCAACTGCAAGAAAAGCGTAAAAAATGTTTGCAGATGCACCATTATTTTTACAAGAAGATGGGAGTATTAATAATAAGATTTTCCTGAGGCGTAGAATGTGGGCATTAAAATACAAGTTCAGGCATTTTCTTTCTAGCTTCTTCTGTAGTCTGTCTTTGGTAATGAAACACGCTATAGAAATTAAGCAAACAACAATAAAGTTAGCAAATATTTGCCTTGAAAGTAGGTTTATTTGCCGTCTTATCTCATCCGCTAATTCAGTATCTGAAGTTTTAATTATCTAAAATATTTGTTTCCATTTTTTTTCGTTTTATAGCATAAATTTAAGAAACGTTTTCTAAGTAACAAAATGTTCACCTCGAAGAAACGGTTAGGCTAGGTTATGTTATAAGGTATTTCTCCCCGCCTTCTTCGCATGCCTTCGTGGTGTAGTGGTCAGCACACTGGGCGCGTATTCCAGAGGTCCGTGGTTCGAGTCTCGGCGAAGGTGTTGCTCATTTTTCATGTCTGATGCTTCCAAAAATTTCTAATGTCTCTACACTGGCGCCCGAACTAAAAAAGGTGGTGGATGATGATTCTCCACCACCAAGATTTGGCAATTGGGGTCCCTAATCGCTAGTCGTCCTTTACAAAGGGGGAATATATAAGGTATTTCTCCTTCCGCCTTCGTGGTGTAGTGGTTATCACGCTGGGCGCGTATTCCAGAGGTCCGTGGTTCGAGTCACTGCGAAGGCGTTGCTCATTTTTCATGTCTCCTGCTTGTAAATACCTAATGTGTCTACAATGTGAAGGTTTCAAAGTACGTGAAGTTTGGGTACGTGGGTTTGTACGTGAGGTACGTGTCCGTCTGCTTGGGTTTCAACTCGAGTTCAACTATCAGTATTGAACAAAATCAAAGGTCAAAGTTACAGGCATTTCCTTCTTGATGCCAACATAGTGCACATGCTACTTTTTTATGACGTCTAGAGCGTATCTCATTTAGTACCAATTTCGCACCAACACAGTTGTGGCTTTACGAATAGGACTGCAAGAAGGTATTATCAAATATATTTATCCTTTCATGAGAATGAATAACTAAGCAAGGGGCTACATCGTAATAAAATTGTCTCTATGTAAAAATATTGTGCTTGTTCTAAGAAATATAGCATACGAAACCTTAGCGTACGAGAGAACACTTTATCTGCCTGAGCTTAACCTGGATTCCACTAAATTATGTTGTAAAATCATTGGGCTTTTTTTAAGCAGGAAGATGCGAAAAATTGGCGCTAGAAAAACTAACCTTCTTGAACTATCTCACCAACCGAAGCAGTCCAAATATGCAACTCGAAAATGATTACGAAAAGAAATTAGAGACACTGTAGAGTCATTAGGTTAATCTGAAGCGGAAGACATGAAAAGTGAATAATGCCCTCGCCGGGACTAGAACTCTGGACCTCTCGAATAGGCGTCGAGCATGCTCCCAATTGCACCACAAAGGCATGCGGTAAAGAGGGAGAAAATACCTTATAATGTATGAAAAGTACGAAATTAAAAATAAATTTCTTTGAGTTTAGTTACTTGTACTTCTATGACTTTCGAATACTTCTGTGACTCACTATAAATAAATGCCATATTGGATTCATCAATTTGACATCATATTGAGAAAACCCGAAAAATGGTGCTGGAAAGATTAAAAAAAATGTTTTCCTTTTTATTACACAACAGATTTCCCAGAGATTATTTAAGTTCAAACAGAGATAATATATGAAACCTGTATATGAAAATATAAGCAACTCGAGGCTTCACATGACTCGATAAAATAGTAATGTTAATGTACTACTATGTTCAATTTCCAATAAATGATCTTATGAGAATTCAGTTCAGGTTGAAACTACCTCCGTGATATTTTATGTAAGTTATTTAGTTGCTTCGAAGGTAAATTCGTCGAAGTTAAAAGTGTTACTTTTAGAAGAATATTATTATAGTTTTTCTGAAGTAAAAAACTCATAGACATCACGATTACGAATATATCTACGTTTCTTAGATTTAATCCGAAATAATGTTTCATCAGGATCATTTAGAAATGTCATTGTTCTTTTAATAAGAAACTGAGCTTTTCTGATTTTACTAAGAAAAATTCAGTTAATATGTTGCTAGAAGTGGCTAGCTAATTGGCTGTTGGATTTAATTTTTGAATAAGATATTAAAATTTGAGATAGCACAGCCTTCAGGGTATAAACCATTTAAAAACTCCCAATCGAACAGTTCCTCAGAGTGGCTGTTGGATGAGGAGAAAATTATGAGATTCTCCGAGCCCGTAGGTCATATCCATCCAAAGTGAAGATTGCTCAGCATAAAAGTCGTAGTGAAACCATTGGTCTGACCAGTGATTGATTGATTTTCTTCACTTAATTTGTAAGGTTTATCCTAATTTTATTAACAGCTATTTTAAGTTATGCGCCTTTTCTATCTATTCTAATTTCAACTCACAATTTCCTACCAGAATGTAATTTCAGAAACGCAGCTAATGCAAATGAGTAAGAGTACTATTTAAGTCGATGTTTCGACGACTTTGAGAGACATAGCCTGATTTTCCTGACTAGCGCGTGTTTGCCTTTTGGCTACGTTCTCACTTAGCTACCACGCTCGGCCATACTTTAGGCCCTTGCTTGGCTTCGCCGATTTAATTTATTTAGGGGCCAACTACTTAGAAACCTGATAGCTTCGGCTATATCTTTCAGATAGCTTTAGTTAAGCTTAGTTTAGTTTAAATGCATAATTGTTTAAGTTCAAGCCCAAGTGGAGGCTTTGTGTATACTCCGAGTGAAGAGTTGATTGTACTTATTCTCAGAAATAAAGGGTAGACAACCCTTCTTAAGTCTTACGTGTTTATTCTCACACTTAAGCGATTATTCACTTGTTAGTGTTTGTGGGGTTCTAAGATTTAACATTGAAATTATATAAGTAAATCCCCACATTTTAAACAGGCATTAAATCAAGAGTCAATCTTTTTTATTCATGAGCACATCTGAAACTTGGCCATGTGATTAAAGAGACAAATAACCATATGAATTAAACTATACCACCTGTAGATGAATGCTCAAATCTGCTGAACACTGGTAGTTCGATTCAGGTTCGAGACATGGCCAAATGGCTGTTTCCTTCGTTGCTTTCATGTGTTTACCCCTTCGAGTGAAAGCGAACAAGTTTATTTTGAAACTTCTTCTACAAAGCAACCATTTCCTTAGCTAAATAAAGCCTACCAGAGGCCGAGCAGTGAAGTCGCCAAACGCTGATCATTCGGTCCGAAGTTTGAATCCCGCGAACAGGCTGGCTACAGGGATTTTTCGTGGTTTTCCCGTAGTGTAACGTGAATACCAGCCAGTATCTCTTAGAAAGTGCGCTCCGAAGGCATCCCTCCCCTTACACGGATAGCTCTAGTGGGTCTTGCGATAATCTCAATAAAAACCAAACCTTAGATATAGAAATCTCACGTACGTTTCCATAGTTAATTAACCAAACAAAAAACATGTTTCATTCAGCTAGATTTAATTTATATTATTAATAAGGATGTAGAATCATTTGGACTTTTTTGAAGCAGGAGGACGTGAAAAATGACCAATGCCCTCGCCGAGACTCGAACCACGAACCCCTCGAATAGCCTGCTGACCACTATATCACGAAGGCATGCTAAGAAGGCGGAAGAAATACATCATAAGGAAATCGATGAATTATGAAAATAATTAAAATATGCAGTTAAACACACTCTAATGTTTCAGTTTTAACTTCAAATATTCTATTTCGTTTAAAAGGAAGCTCGAAAGTATGAGACATGTTTATAGAGCTAAAATATTAATAGCTTTCTAAACCGATTTATAAAATAAAGCTTGAAAGCATTAGAAGAGTTGATTATTTTTTCATCAATTGATTTGCTAAAGCTCTTTAATGAACTTTTCTCAATATTTATTCACAGAATGAATAAATATCTCACTGTTGGGAACCCGAAGCACGAAATATTGAAGAGTTACGGTCAAAGTATCAAAGGTCTATTGTGAACAAAGACAAAAAAAAATATATATATATTTATTCAAATTTTGCTTTTTTTTACAAAATCCTAATGATTAGCTTTTTTTTTTTTTGCAAAGAAGTAATACAACTCTTCGTTTCGTATTGAGGAAAGATTAAATCAGGCTTTCAGATAAATCTTAATACTAATTTATTTATTAATTTTTAAATAATAAATACATTCAGCGGTCTAAGAAATTAATTAAAGCATACCTTACATACAAGACATACCTTTAAAGTTAAAAAGAAAAAGAAAACTTCATTATGAGGTTTTCTTTCTACGTTTTCATATTTCTTTATAAAATAACTCCTAAACTAATTTAAATCTAAGTGACATGTGTTGCTTAATGTTATTGCTGACTGAAAATACTTTTTTGACTTTCTCGGTGACTTCTTTTTATATTCACCTATAACTATGAAACTTCGGAAGAAACAAAATATTCTCAGTTGCTAAAGTAGCAGTTTTTAAAAAATGTATTTATGGACAAGATTATTTTCATAATTCCCCATCGACATTAATTAAAATTTCAGGTAGAACGAATTGAACGCATGAGAAAATTAATGCTGTAGCGTTAAGAATTTGATATGTTATTTATCCGAAATATGCAGCGTAGGATGGGAAAAGTGTTTTCTTTAACCAGAGTTTGATTTTAGGTTTCTCTGAGTTTTAGTAAGATTGAAAAAGAAAATTAAAAATTAATAATAAATAAAAAAGATCACAGCATCCCAAACTTTACGAATTATAATAGCCTAACATAAAGGTTTCAGATTAAATAAATTATTTTTTAATTTAGTTCTTCTGCTTTATGGAAAGTTGAACTGAGCCTGGATTTTTGCAGCTAGTATTTAGGCCATGACTAATTTATCTGTTCGCTTTCTAAATAAATTTATTGTTATTTTTATGTTTACATAAACTACTGTTCTTAATAACTGCAACGAAAAAATATTTTTGTGGAAAAACATTCTGTGAGTTTGAATGAAATTTACAGAATGCATTCAGTGGATTTGAATGAGTTTACGAACTATGTTTATATCGATAAACTATGCTGAGTATAAAAAAAATTATAATGACTAAAAACGGGGGAATGTAATTACAGCTTTGACACTGTGATGACACTGGCCAAAAACGTAACAGTTTAATGGTAACGTTTATAATCCAATAGCGCCCACAATGGCCACACGAAATACTGGTGTTATAACAAAGGCGCATGCTTGTAATGCAAAAGCTTCTCACATTCTGTGGTGCTAACTCCCGTTCGTGAAGAAAGGAAGCATCGACGCCTAGGAAGATTATAATTTGTTTTATCTTGACATGTATAAACGTCTTTCTAGCACAACCAATTAAACAAAGAATATGTAATTGTCAACTGTTAGTGTGTAGTAGAGTCATTAGGTTATTTTGGTGCTGGATACGTGAAATATGAGCAATGCGCTAGCCGGGACTCGCATCTGAACCTCACGAATACGCGCCGAGTGTGCTAACCGTTACACCACGAAGGCATGCAGAAAGTAAGCAGAAACCCTTTTAAAAGACGACTGAGAATTAGATGACCCTATCGCCACATCCTGGTGGTGAAGCTTCATCATCCACCACCTTTTTTAGTTCGATCGCTACTGTAAAGACATTAGGCGTTTTTTTAAAGCAAGAGATGTGAAAAATAAGCAATGCTCTCGACGGAACTCGAACCTCGAACCTCTAGAATACGCGCCGAGTGTGCTGACCATTACACCACGAAGGTATGCTAAGAAGGCGGGAGAAATACCTTATAGTGTAATGCCGCGAATATCAAATTCGTAGTCTTCGGCTTATATTTTGCAGCTCTTATTTCACGTTAAAACTACCAATAAAAATTGGAATTTCGCGAAATATCGAGACGTATATACAACCTTGGATGCTAAAAACGGCACTTGAGATGATCTCTATACAAAAGTATTTTGTGCCAGTCATAGAACTGATATGAAACCATTTTCTAACTCTTAATTATGCGTTGCAATGGTTTGTTATATAATTTCGATATTTACGAAATTGCAATAATTTTTTTATGTGCTGGCCTGCCGTCGAACACTTTTGTGAATCTTGTAGCAACTCCGTTTAGGAGAAGCAACTCAGGAACGCAGTCTTGCCATTTGGCGGCCAGCTCCCGAAACTTTTCCTCATGTTTCTACATTGTTCTCGAAGATTCTATGGTAAGCTTATATCGAGTGCTATTCAAATAGCTGGGTTAGCTGCAGTGAATATAGTTAGTTTTTTTCAGTTATTCAGCCTCCAAGCAGACCAGTTTCAATTTGTGAGGTATATCTGATTCAGAACCAAGTGCTAAACAAAAAATTATCGATGGACATCGCAGATTTCAAGAAGAATAAAAACCGCAGTATTTTTCTGCTTAAGAGAAAGATAAAACAATAGGTAAAGTCGTTGTCAATGTCACAACCAAAGTCGTTGTGACAACGTGTGTCTCACTAATGTATGTAAAATGAAGAAAGAATAACAATAAAGGTCATTCCAACATAACTGAGCTAAACAGCTGCAAAATATGATGTGCTGCTTTAGATACTAATCGAAGGAAAATTATATACAGCGTTGTTTGATTAAACAGAGCCTTTGGATGTACAGATTGAATCCCCTATCAAAATATTTTGTTGGTCGGTGGTAAATACACTCATCTGCAAACTGAGAGGGATCACTTCTGATTGACGAAAGAGATTATTGATCGAAAGATAAAAATAAAAAATATGATGTTGTAGACTTGTGAGGATTTGAATTTTCCATAGAAAAATTGTAAGGACCTTAAGTTTCACTAACGTTTATTTTATTTTAAAACTTTACTATCATTTCTTATTTTTCACTTCCGGCCAGAATTAACGCGTGAATATGTTTATGCAAATTGTACTTGCTAACGCTTGAGTATTTAAGTTGTGGCTTTTTGCCAAGAGCGTAGTTGAAGAAGATTGTATTAGAGAAAGTGAGCCATCTTGCCACGAGTTTTCGCGCGAGCTTGCCATCAGTTACTGTCCGTCTTTAAGGCCAGAGGTTTTAATCCTCTTGAAAGCTAAAGACGTATTGTAGTTTTCCGCAGTTTGCGTACTACAAACGTAGTAATTTAAAAGGCCAGTCTTAATGTTAGTCATCTGTGTAAAATATTTAAAGTTAGCTCTTATTTAAATTTTATTTAGTTAGCAGTCTTATATTTTTACGTTCAGACCACAAGTGGTTGGTCTTTGTATCCCGGAGTGCGGGAGCGACTGTGAAACGAGGAAAAAAATAAAGGGTAATTTTAACCCTTCTCATCTTCGTCTTTGCTACTCATAGGACGTAGTTTACAGCCAACTCACTCTCCAGACAGGATACGTTATGTTCCCCAAACAATTAAAAACAGTACGAGTCCCGATAAAATTAAATATGATGTTGTAGATTTGTAAGAACTTGAATTTTCCATAGAAAAACTAACGGCTCAAAAGATTTCACGGATTATATTTTATTATTGTATTTATTTATTATTTAATTTGTTTTTTATTTATTTGTTATTATTTTATAAAAAGTTTATTTAAGCAAATACCCCTTAGGTTGAGAATTTTAATGAATTTTGCATATTGTTGTCTTGTCCAAATATTTCATTCAGGAGTGGTTGCCTCAAGAAGGTTGCATCAAGAAGGTTGGTTTTCTACTTCCACCCCAATTTTGAGGGGCAGCACCCAGGAAGGATGATCTGAGAGTCTCCCACCCCTTTCCCCTAACACCTAATGACATAAGAGGACTTTCGGCTCACCATATATTTAGAATGCCCCCATGCTGCAAAGACACTATACATTTACAAACATCCATGTCGTCTTCTCCGGGATTCGA
>KK119207.1:138835-176279 GCA_000611955.2 Stegodyphus mimosarum | reverse complement strand
ATTACGATTACAGTGGCGATGACGATACACTGCGCGCAGTGAGAATTCCATATTCTCACAATCCCCCACAAAGGCACTCCTGACCTCAGCGGATACTCCTGTATGTGTCACCATAAAAAAGTCGTTTTGCTTATCAGAAGGGTAGAGCGTCAAGGAAGTAGTAGAGTTTACATATATTTGCAAAAACACAGCTGTACATTTATATACGGACTGATGTAAATCAGAATTGATTAATGTTAAAAAGAAAACTTCAGATAAAAGACATTTTTACAAGTCGTGAGAGCCTACTCTTTTTTTTTTTTTTTTTTTTTTTTTGCTTAATCAAACAAACAAGACTTCAAAGGAAAGTAGAACTCCTATTAGTCTGTTAAAAAGGATCTGGTAAATAACTTTCTGAGCAAAATATTGTGCAGAAAATTTCATCAAAACCATAAATGTAACAAATTTGTGAAATGGACACCAATTTTAACTTCTGCTCGTACATAAGCTAGTTTAACTTGGGCTAAAGCTTAGAAGATATAGACTATTGATTAAAGGATTTTTACCGTATTGCGTGATGATTCTAAATTCTGCTCCACTCGAATGATTCAAGGAACAGAGTCAGTTGCACTCGAATGATACAAGGAAAGGATGAGCTGAAATCCACAAAAGCATTCAAGCCTGAGTATGTGCAAATCATTCGTACTGATAATAAGTGTATTTAAACACTAGAACTAAATCTATATGAGTTCACTTTTAAATTCTGAATTCAAATCCTAAGAAAAACGTTAGTAGGTAAATTTACATTTCATTGCGAACGTGCGCTCTTGGATCTGCTAAGAGTTTTCCTTTTGTATAGATTCCAATGTATTATTTATTATTTCTTCGTTATCTCTTGAAATCTATTCGCAAAGAATTCTTCTTTCTTGAAATCATGAAATTTTCCAACTTTCCTTCTTCCTATTTAATAGAGCAGCATTAACACTAGAACGCCCGCAAATTTCATCCCTTTAGAACGTCCGCCGGAGTCATTTCGACTCCAATGGGATTTATAAGGTAAACACATAAACGAGAACACAGCAATGAATACATTGTTTAAGTAAAACAATTAAACTTGTAATTAGGGACAATAGATACAAATATTAATTTTAAAAAAGGTTAACTGAATTTACAGTTAGAAGAAAATGAAAAAAAATGGCATGCTTCTCACAAAATTCATATACACTCATGTCCATAAATTAAGGATAATTTGGAGTCACGCGGAATTCGAACTCTTAAATAAATATATCACCTGTAAAATCACTACACACATCTTCAAGAATCATATGCAAATTTCAGGAAGTAACCAGATGACACCGATGGTACGTCACAATGACGAGAGTGTAAGCGAGTGATATATAAGGAATACAGCCAAAGAAGTAAAATTGTTCGCCGGCGCTTTTTAAGCATTTCAGTGCAATAACCGAATAGTTATGACCCAAAGGACGCATTTGGATGATTTTTTACGTGGTAGAATTATCGGCCGTCTGGAATGTGGGCATACCCAACTGGAAGAATCAGACGAACTTGGAATTGCCCAGAGTGTCATCTCCAGGCTTTGCCAACGATTCCAAGATGATGGTAATGTGAGTAGACATTACAGCACAGGTCGTATTTTAAGGCAGACCGTGTACAGATTCTTAGGGCAGATTGGTTTATATGCTTGTAGACCTGTCAAATACGTTCCACTTAGTGCAACTCACTGTCGCCTGCGGTTAGCCTGGAGTAGATAGCATGCACTGTGGACACCGAAACAGTGGACTTGTGTGATGTTTTCCGACGAGTCCAGGTTTAGCTTGCAGTCTGATTCTCGCCGGACTTTCATATGGAGAGTTCCAGGTACCCGTTACTACCAAGAAAATGTCATTGAACGACACCGTTACGGTGGTGCAGGAGTGCTCGTTTGGGGTGCAATTATTCTGGGCTCCAGAACTGACCTGCATGATCAAATTGGAACCATGACAAGCCAAATCTATCGGGACGTCATTCTGGAACAACATGTACGTTCGTTTCGGGACGCCATGAGCGCACAATTTGTGTTTATGGATGACAACGCCTGTCCACACCGTGCAAACATCGTAAGGGAATGCCTTCAGTCGGAGAATATCACCCGTATGGACTGGCCAGCATTCTCACCGGACTTGAATCCAGTAGAGCACTTGTGGGACATGCTTGGCCGACGAGTTGCAGCCCGTCAACCTCCTCCTACATGTCTACCGGAACTTCGGACAGCATTGCTTTTTTAGTGGTGTAATATCCCCCAAGATCAGATCGATAATTTGATACTCAGCATGCCTAGGCGTTGTACGGACTGTATTGCATCGTCTGGGAGACATGCAATGTATTAACAATCATACCAACCATGTAATATTGGTTTTTTGTAAATAGGTTTTTTTGTAATTTGCTCCAGGGAGAAAAAATCGCTATTTTGTTTTAATAATATCAAACATATAGCACCTTTTTTTGCTCTTTACCTTTTATTTAATAAATAAGCTTTACAAATAAGTCAAATTTGTTTTGCTTCTAACTCTTCCTTTGCCTGATTTTACATTATCCGTAGTTTTTGGACATGAGTGTGTAAGGTTTTAGTTAAACTAACCAAGTTTATTTTAATTTAAATCTTTTCTATCTCCTCTCTGCTTCAACTTCCTGTCAGAAGAAGCGCGCGTTTTTAGCTTATGCTAATTTTTGAAGTTCAGCCAAGCACTATTTAAGCCAGAGGTAGAAGCCTCTCGGTGTGTGAGAGCTTTGCCTCAGATCACGGTCACGCTGCTCAACTTTCGCCTGACCAGCTAGCAGTTTAAATTTATAAGCCATAGTGCTTACTACGTGATTGCATTGTAAAATAAATTAAAGTGCGGTAGTATTTAGTATACCTTGCTACGCACCCTTTTCGGTAGAGGCCAACTTCCGCGAATTGCTCTGCGAAGCAACGTTTAATTTAAGTTCTATTTTAATTCATTTAAATTTATTTGATTGTTAAGTTTGACCAAAGTGTGGTCTGTTACGTTCTGTATCTCTCCCGAATTGGGAGGTTTGTATTTAATAGTAATTGAATAAAAGAGGATTTCAAATCCCTTCACGTGCAGTTATTCTCCAGCCCAGCAGTTACATCAGAACATAGCGTACCTTCCGCTCCCTGTTCCAGTTCAGGACTTAGAACGTAAGGATAAGAACCCTTTACAGAATTTACAATGCTTCCAAAACGGATGCACAGAACACTAAGTCCTGATAAGTGTACTTACAATCCTTTTTAAACTAAAATTCAGGAATGTAGTTTTTGCATGTATAATCTAGCTTGCCATGATATTTTCCGCACACCATTTTATTGCATGAAATACAGATATTATTAGTCATATTACCATTACAAAGTTTTATTTCACATTTCCTCCACTTTGGGGTCGATCTTCTCTGGTGGGTTTGCTCTACTTGCATCTCTTTTTGGTTTATTAGTAAGGCGTGTGTTATTAGTTTTGACGCATTTCATCGGCTAACATCTGAATGAACGGTCGTCTTATTACTTTTTCAGTAATTTTTTTAAATAATCCAAGCATTTATAGCAGCTAAATCTAATATATTGTGAAATGTATGAACAGGCCATGTTCTAGAAGGTGCTTTTTCAGTGTGCCAACTGATCAATTACATCGACACCATATTATTTAGTTGCATTATAAAAACTAATTATTTCTGAAGTTTTCTTTTCGTTATTAATACTTATATCGACAGATGGATGAAGGGTACTTAAAATAGTTACATTTTTCTTTCTCTTTCCTTGATATACTGTAAGGTTAGCCCTTGTTTCTTCATGTTTCAAAATTTTAGATTCCCACAGTGCCTCTTGGGAATCTTCCATGGACTTTGGGATTTCTCTTCTTGCCCTGCTGACTGTTCCTACCAAGCTTGTTCCCTTCTTTTGCAAATCTTCAGCTAAATGAAGTGATGGAAAAAATTATCAACTGTGACATTTAGGCCTTTGTTTAGAAAAATTTTATCAGTCTCGTGAAAACGTATTCAGATAATCTTGATCAGATGGATCTTTCCTAGATTAGGGAAAGCATTGAGGAGGTATTTTGTTTTTGCATTAACAAGCAAGCCAAAACATTCGTCCGTATTTATCGAGTTTTGACAGCATAAATTGAGTAAACGAACATCGTGGTTTGCTTGGAACATCGTGGTCTATTGTTATATTTTCCCCCGGTTTGAAGCAAGAAATAGAATTATCAATGAAGAGATTCTAGATTTCAGATATCATTTCAAATGTATATGTTTGCAAGCGTGTAGAACGTGTAGATTTCAAATCAAATCGTAAAAATTCGAAAAAAATCGTAGAATTTCACAAAACCTGTTTCTTCCCATAGTTTCTGTGCAACAATTCAGGCCCCAGGTTTTAGGCCACAAGGAATGAAGATCTATTCCTTTCGCGCCACTCACACCCCGAGCATATAGCATTCCAATAAAGGCAAGTAACTTATCTATAGAAAGAGACCAAGTGTCATTCTCAAAGACGCTCCTTACCTCTACTTCGGTACATTTTTTATATTGTTCAAAATTGTACTTTCTATAAATAACCTCCAAGCACTCAACACACTATTATCCCTGATGTTTCTTTTGGAATGATTTGTTGGCCCACTATCTTGCCGTATAATATTTTGTTTTGAAAAATCTTCCAGAATTTGTTTAAAAATCTTTATACATTTTCCATTTTTTGCCATCAGGAGAAATGAAAGCTTCAGTATTACCTAACGTATCTTCTGAAATTGCCTTCTCACCTCCATCAGAAGCTGATGAATAGTCATTTACACATTCAAAATCAACTATTTCGAAATCCCCGTCTTCAATGTCTGATATTTCACCCCCTTCAAATTCATTATCTGATAGCTCACGTAAAAGATTTACTATTTCTCTGGCGTTAATTCTTTCTCACAAGCTCTTTTTTGCAATATATTCAAACAAACTGAGTAGCATGAACGTTTATGAAAAATATAACACAAATAGCAACGAAATAACTGCGAAAGGAGTCATCTCAGGAAGTAAGCCAGCTGAATCAGCAGGTGCAAAGAACTGACTATTTTTTGAACTTAGGGGTGGAAAGAAGAATGCTACAATAACTGATATATCACTCTTTCAAAAAAACGTACAACATCATAACCCCTAAACAGGAAGGAAATGATATAACTGCGGCTTTTTTCCCAAGGAGTCGATACGACTTCATTGAGCGTACTAGGGGTATAGGCCCATATATATTGTAAAAATTAAGTTAAATATTTCTGGTTTTCTCAAGTCATAGACATCACTGATTCATTAAAAGTCACAGAAGGAAAACAACTGAAATGAAAAATTAGGAAAGATATGGGTGTTTACTTAACGTACGGAGTCCAAAGGACTCCGCCGGGCGTTCTAGTGTTAAATCGAATGGATATCTTTTTATTCGTGCTTTTCAGATCAAATACTTCATGCTTATCAAATCATTCTCAAATACCATTATTAACATTTGCGCACTATGAATTAATAGTATATTTAACTTCATTGTACAGGAAAATTTGGGTTTCGGTCTTCTGCTTTAAAAGTTGTAGTGTTTAATATTAAGCGAAGTTAATGTAAAATTGTCCAATAATTAAATTAACTTCTCACTTGAGTTAATGATTTAAGCCTAAGTTTCTTAAATTCATACGCTTTCTAAGAAGTCAGAGGATTTCAGTACTAAATATTCCTTTGTAATTTAGTGAATAAAACATCTATTCTAGCCTTCCTTTTAAACATAAGCTTTCTTCAAGAAGGAAATGAGACATTTATAGCTTTACATGGTATAATCTTCACTTTGCACCTGCTAAGCTAATCACTAGCTGCGTTCACAGTTTATAAAATGGTTCTTGCCTTGCGGGGTTCAGATTGCTCATCAACAAGTCAGAAGGTAAATAATTAAAGGCTTTAGTAATCAGAATTTGTTTGAAATTAAAACAATTAAAATTTAAAATATTTTTTGCATGCAAGCTCACCTATTCGATAATTATTTACAATTGCTATGGTCACCAGTAGGTATTAATGATGTTCAACAGAGATAATGTTTACTGAAGGGATTCTTATTTAATTTCCATCTTTTAACTATTGACAGTTTAAGTACCAATGCATCAGGAGGTTTCAATGAAACCAGCTCATCGTCAGTTGTGTTGTATTGTGACTTATCTCACTTGTCTAACAGTAACATCAGAACTAGCCCACGAAATTCATCGTTGCAAGGAGTGCAAGATTGCGTCTGTCACTCGCTGCATATTTAGAGAGCCCCATGCCGCGCAGACAATATGCATTTAGAAACATCCATACCTTCTCCGGAATTCAAACCCAAGCTCTTCAGAGACAGTCAGAGTCACTAACCACTATCCTGGTTGGGTGGCGCTCACCTTCAATTTTTAAACCTAAGCGATTGTAAAAAGAAGAAAACTACTTCTAATAAGACAGATATAATTAAAGGTATTACTAATAGTTCACTTAACATATATAACTTATACATAGTCAAAATACTATGATAACTTAAGTTTAATGAACTTATCTTCGACATTTATACCAATTTACAGCTTTTGAAAAAATGGGCAACACTCAAAAGCAAGGGAACCAAAAAATAGCTTGAATCAAATCGTAACTGTTAGTCAGAAACTAAAATAAAATGTTTACAACCAGATCCCATTTTTGTAAATCTATTATTTTTACTTTCTGTTTTATGTCCTAAAACCCTTGGGGAAAATTTTTGGGACTATTGTTCCTTTTACTTAAAGTGTAATTCTACTCTCAACTATCCTGTAAAAATAAATGCTTTTACATCTTTAATGATAAAAAATAATATTTACGAATTGAAAATTTTCATATTATTTACTGGGATCTTTTTTATTTCAAAAACTAGAACTCCATTTATTTGATAATGGGAGAGGATTAGGCTGAAGGAGTGAATGAGGAAGATGATGAGGAGAAGAATGAGAATAATTTATTAAACAGAATTGTAAACTTCACTTCAACACAATGTGACACTGCTGTTAGAAGGAGAAACATTTTGTTTTCAAAAACGGGTGATTATTCATACTCGAACGGTACTTTAATTTTTTTAATAATGATAGTTGTTAATAAGTCCTTTAAAAACTTCAATTTTCCTTTTTACGATTGCAAAGTTTTTTAAATAATGCTTTTATGTTTCAGGATCTGTAAGTACGAGATCTGAGGTTGTGAGCCCTCTGTTATTGCAGTCACATTGCTGAAGTATCAAGCCCGATATTCGTACAAATTAAAAGCATTTATAAAAGAGAAAAGGAATTAAAGAGCAGTAAAACGAAAGTAGGAAGAAAAAATTACATAGAAGAAAAATTTAAAGATAAAGAATTACAAAGCTATTTAGGTTAATAACAACTCATGCCTGATGAAAAATAATTTCACTGTACTTCCTCGAAGAAGTTAAACGTTAGTCTTCAAAACAAAAGCATTTCATAGAAATAGATCTCTGTTAACAAATGTACTCACCTGAAATTTATTCTTCAAATTGTTCTTGAGTTTCAATCAGTATTGTATTTTTTGACTTCCATGCTCTGGAAAATAGATGATTCTCAAATCGTCATAGAGATTGCCTGATGCGAGATCATATAAACTACGTAAAGGGACAAGAGATTTCCTGTTTTGGACTTAAATTCAGGAACTAGGCATGGTCTTCATCAACATATCAGTAATTGTTGTCATGTAATAGCGCCCACGTTTTATCGATCCATGGCTGAAATTCAAAATATACGACACCTTAAAACCAAAAAATCACCTGTAGCATGCCTCTGCTGTTATCTCTATACTTTCTGCTTATGTAAAGAACTTAATGATTTCTACTTGTTTGAGGAAAAGGAAACAGTTTTCATCCACTGTTATGATTTTGCTAACTGAGAAGTTTTATTGGCAAAGGCTAGGAGATCATCTGCCATTTTCAACCGTACACCTACTGGCTTATATAAAACTGCGTTGAACAAAATGCTGACAGATAAATTGTTCTTTCAAATCTTGAGTTCATTGACATGTTATCTTTTATATACTTGCAAGATTGTTTTTTCTTAATCTTGCTGATTGTAGGATTGTTTTTAGTCCAAAGGGCGTTAGCCTTGAAGGGTTATTAATTTCGTTTTGGCATTTTGCGTTGGTTCACTATAAATGTCAGTTCACTTTTAAAATTGTTGCCACCAAATATTAGAGCCCTGTGTTATTTTTAAAGAAATTAAATAATGAATAGTCTGCATAAATGTATGTATGTTTCTCGCCCTGTGGTAAAACAACGGTACCCAGAGCCACCCAGTTTTGAATAACGCAAACCTTCACCGAATATGGGCATCTGGAAGCCCTAATTTGGAATTTGAAATTTGTTTTATTATCGATTTCATATTTTGTAGCATTTTAACGAATTTTTCTTTAATAAACTCAGTAACTTCAAAGCGAGCAATGGCAACACTGTACGGGAAAAAAACATTTTTATCTCCAGCGCGAGAGACTGTGTATCGGAAAATCTAAAGATATGATAATTTTAAAATTATTTTGCGATGCTGCTGTTGAATTGAATTTTAGGGTTTAAGTTCAAAGAGCATGATATTTAATAAATAAATGTAATACACAGAACGTTAAAATAGCCCTCCCCTTTGGGCGTAATGTAAAATCTGAAAGCTTTCAGATTTTGTTTTCCTATTGGCTCTGAAAAAGGCAATGATTTACGAAATCACTTCATCCTTTCGTACTATTAAATGGATGTTTCGTTAAGTGTCTCAAACGCCTTTTCCGGGAGTACCGGTAAAGTTAATGCTATTCAAAAACGTTGAAAGAGGACAGAAGGCTATCGCTATAAACATATTTCAACTTTAAACAGATTTCCGTTGGACATTTGCTTTAACATTCAGGAAATTTTTGTTCACACAATGCACAAGAAACGCTGTTTTTCACACATTACCATCCACAAAGTGAATGATTCAGAGTATACGTGTGTAATGAAAACACCATTGGGCATAATAAAAAGAAATTGCTTCTCAATACTGAAAGATCAGGTCGTAACGTAACTGTTCTTGTCGTGACAACTGTTCTTAAGTTTTATTAACAGTGAGGCTTAATTTAAACACTGATCTGTATGCTTTTGAATTGTGACATATATTTTGGTTCAGAAGAGAATATTATGCAAATTAGAGCATAAGAAAGCTAATTTAAAAGCTAATTCTGCTGACTGCAATTTATACTTATTAAAATAAAAGACTGCCTTGCTGCTTGGGACAATTTAGTGCTATTCTGTATTTTTCTGAGGCTGCAGCCTTTCCTGTTTGCCGTTTGAGATTTGTCAAGTCATTTCCTAGTGATTAATTGAGGGTTCGATCAGGTGTTTTTTTGAGAAAACATTTTTCTAGAAGTTGGAATACTCAAAGGCAGGCAGCTTAATTGTTAACATTGTTGTCGAGAAGTTAATCGACCTATTGAGTTTTGACCTAACTTGAGTAGTAACTTACCAGAAATTAATAAAAATTGAATTTTGCTGAATTTTAAATCTACGTTTGTGTGTTAGCTGATTGTAATCAGCATCGGCATCGAAACTGTATATGAAGTTCCATTTAGTAGACATAGTTGAGTTCAGTTTTTGATTCATTGGTTTGATTTGATTTAATTATATCATGGCAAAACACTCAAGGGCTCTCTGCCTAAGACCAAGGATGCCTTCGTGTCAGTATTTCTAAGGAAAACTGACTCGTGCACGTTACACATGGGGAGAGAGGGAGAAAGAACGGGGGACGTGGGCACTATCCCTTTACCAAATGGTTAATATAGCCTTAAGCTTTGCGATTGGATTGGATTGGACTGAACCTTTCAGTTTATGGTAGAGCAGGCAAGTGCTATCTGCCTGAGATGAGGGAGGATTTCATATAGGACTTTTCAATTGGAACTGGCTCTAATTCGTGTTACGCGTGAGAAAAACCGCGAAACTTCTTATGCAGCCATCTTATTGGTTAGGATTTTAACTCGGCTCAAACTACTAGTTTTACAGCAACTTTGATACTCCCTACCAAACTTTAAGGTGCTACTCTGCGTAAATTATATACGAGAAAACCGTCTGAGTTAGATCAGAAAAATTATATATCTTGATCGAAAATTCGCATGACGATAATGAAATACTTATAAGGTATTTTTTACCTACAGCCGTTCTACACGTCTTCGTAGTTTAACTAGAAGCACGCTCGACGCGTATCCGATAGGTCCAGAGTTCGAATCCCGGAAGAGAATTGCAGATTTCTTCAGTTTCCTGACTTCGAAAAAAATTCTAAAGATTCTACAAGCAGCCCAAAAACTAAAACGTTGGTGGACGATCATTCGGTACCACCAGGATTTGGCGACTGGGTCCCGTCATACCCAGTCGCCGTTTAAAAGAGGGAGTATATAATGCATTCTCTACCTCCTTTTCGCATGCCTTCGTAGTCTAATTGTAAGCACATTCGACTTATATTTAGAAGGTCTCGAGGCCAAATTCAGCTGAGAGCGTTGCATATTTTTCACGTTCCTGCAAAATCTAATGACTCCAGAACTTACACAATTTCCCATTTTTTAGATTAAACTACAACTACAACATGAGTTTTTAATACTCTTAAAAGCATGTATAATGGAAATTCAAGCTGTCTTCGTAGTGTAACTAGAAGAAAGTAGTGTCTTCGGAATGTAAAAGAAATTTCAATTTAAATTGAAGTAAAAACACGTTTGAAAGAAATAAACAGCTATTGTTATCAAAGGAAATACACATTTATTTTTATGAAAAATAAAAACTCTTTGTCAATCTCATACGACATGCGATGTCGTAAGTACCACAATGCTTAACACTGAAAACAATGGAAATAAGTGAGTAAATAAAAGTTAAAACTTAATGAATAACTTCATATTATGTATATGCCTCGACACCAGAAAACAGTGAAATGCCAAAGTGAGTAACATACTAAATATTTTCTCATATTTATCAAATACACTTCAAAACCATTTCTGTAAATAACATACGGTTTCGAAAAAGTAGCTGCAAGTAGCAGCAAAAGTAGCTCCTTAGATATTGATTCTGGACATATATTTACAAATTTCAAGGCTTTTCGAAAGAAGATACGTTACGTGATTTGAATACGGCAAAGCACATGAAGGCTATCTCCCTAAGGGGTGGGATGTTTCCGTGAAGGACTTTCTAAGAAAAACTGGCTAGTACGTATGTTACACATGAGGGCAAACATGAAAACGAACCTTTCAGTCAGCTCGTTCATCTGGACTCGAGCCCGAGACGAACTATCAGGATACAGCAAACAAAAACAGTTAACCACTCGCCCACTGATGGGATCTTAGAGTAAGCCAGATAACCTTTCGATAAAAGTGTAAACATTTGGAATGGCTACAATATTGAATTCAAACGTGAAATATAACTTTTCATATGATATCTGCTTCTCAAAATGCCCAATAAACAAAACTGGTCATTATATTTTAATAAATTAAATGCGCAATTCATGACATATTTGAGAACGAATGCAGAGTCCAAATATTTCTTCATTGCCTATGGACATATTTCCTCCTTACTTATGAAGAAAGAAGAAAACAGAAATTACTCGTTTTGACGATTAATAGTTCCATAAAAGAGCACTCTCTAAAATAGGTTAAAGAGTATTCCCTGATAACTGGATAGCTGGGCCCCTGAAACCATTAATTATTAATGTCTTCTTAAAATTTTCAAGTGAAGGTACAGAACATCTTTTCTAATTTATTAAACCGTAGTAAGCCTTTTATTATTTGGATATTTTATTCTACTGCAACCACATAAAAGTTATATTTTTATTTACAAAATCTTCCTAATCTCACTGTTGAAACTGTTCTCATAAAATTTTTTGTCTTACATTGCAAAACTTCGTATTTGTCTGTAACATTAACATCACTCAAGTTGTTCGAAGAAGAACATTTTATTTAAGTTTCGAAATCTGCATAACTTCAAAACCGATTCTACTGAAATTAGACTAATATCTTTGTTAATCGTGCATTTTAATTTCAAGCTTGTGCTAGTTCTAAAAAAGAAAATGAAAAAACACAAAACTCGCATTATCCTCCTATCTTTAGCCTGATGTCATGTGGAACCACGGCAGCTTCTGACCGTTAAATGTATATAAACATTTCTTGATCAATTATTAGCGCTTGTTTCAATTTCGATGAAAATATTTTCAAAAATATTCAAGCTTAAGCAACTGTTAAAGAAATTATATTACAATAATTGTAGATATATATTGAAAGCGAAACTGATATCACAATAATTTCCTTGCGACATATTTGTTGATTTCAACAGAATGTTGCAAAGACGTTTTCTAAACGAATGTAGAATGCATAAAATAGCTAGACTGGAAATCATTCATGTGACTCGTAGCAGGTTTATGCATTCATCTTTCGCTCATGGTTCTTCAAGAGCAAGTCTAAACGAATACAAAACTATATGCAAAAAGAAAAACTGATGTGAAGAAAAAAACACTCAAAAACTTATCATTATGAATCTCATATATTTACAAGCATAACACTAACTTCTTACAGACTAACTAACGTAACGTACACTGTTTCTTCTTACAGACTTAAAATATTTAATTACAAACTGCACGTATTTGAAAATAGTGTAGTACAAATTCGCGTGGAACCCTAGAATAACAACGTAAATTTGAACACATAGTATCATATATTGTTGTAAGGAAACTCCAGTGGATAAATTATGGCAAAAGTGATGTTACTTAATTACAACAGCCACTATCGATTTTACTTTCAGGGGCAATTAGGATGCTGATACACGTTTTAAGATATATATATTCACTACGCTGTACTCTTTCAGTTCTGTTCACTTGGAATTTCAATAGGTTTAATCTCATTTATTAAACTCGTGCAGAATTTATTAAGTGTAACATCCTAATGAGTTAAAGAATATTGGAAATGTTGAAGCAGTGCTGAAAAACTAAGGAAGTTATCACATGTCGAAATGCAAAAGAAAACGTTTTAAAAAGTAAAAAATAAAGAAATTAATTTTTTGCAACTATATCGTTAAATAATTTAAAACAGAATCAATTTGAACCTACCAAGCTTTCAGATAATGCAATCAGAACAAGCTAACCTCTCTACTCTGCAAACAAGTAGATGAAACTTAAGTTTCTAAGCCTATATACGCTGATTACGAACTTCGGTCATCGGAGCCTAATTTGATCTCTGTTTACTTGATTAATGACTCTAACTCAGGAAAGCGCAGTTGCTTTGGAGCTAGTTAACAGGTAAGCGAGAAAATTTATGTTGATACTTCCTGAAACTGCAAACCTTTCTATACTAATACAACTAACCACTCTACGCGCATATTTTTGTGCTGACTTGTTAAGGGCATTTTTAAGTTCGAGCTGTTTTACGCAGAACTGGAATTTAAAGCCTTAGCTCTCTGGTAATAAAGTTATTTAACTGAATTATTTGAGGGATATAAAGTTGTAGAGACACTAGTTTATTTCGAAGCAGGAGACATAAAAAGTGTGTCCTCGCCGGGACTCAAACCACGGACCTCTCGAATACGCGCCGAGGCACCACAAAAGCATGCGAAGAAGGCTGGAGAAATACCTTATATACTGCCCTTTTTAAAGGACGACTGAGGATTAAGAGCCCCAATTGCCAAATTTTGGTGGTGGAGAATCATCATCCATCACCTTTTTTTAGTTCGGGTGCCAGTGTAGAGACACTAGGTTATTTCGAAGCAGGAGTCATGAAAAATGTGCAGTGCCCTCGCTGGGACTCAAACCATGGACCTCTCGAATACGCATCGAGCATGTTGACCACTACTCCACGAAGGCATGCGAAGAAGGCGGAAGAAATACCTTATAAAGTTACTGCAGAATCGAAGTCTAAGGTTTTTAATACTGAAGAATAAAATATTTTAAAGCTATTACAAAATGTTTATTTCCTGAATCATACCGAATTATTAATTCAATGACATATTATGACTTACAAAATATTTTCCAATATGACTTTCTAGCATTTAATAGAATGCAACTGTGGTCCAAGGATGAGTCCTGTAGTCCATGAAACTGCTCTAGTGTTTCCGCAACTCAAAAGCAAAATTCGAAAGATGTATTAATATCAAATGAATGGTAAAATAAAATATTCAAAATAATTAATGAAATATATTTTAAATATGTATAACATGAGTTTTTATTTCTGTTGTTGTTACTTAACATATTATGAAGATGATCCGTTTTCAATGCAAAATTATAATAAATTTTTTTTTTCCTTTTCCATATAAAATGTGGACAATATTGATATAGTTTCATTGCTTTTCTAATACTTCTTTTTCTGAAGACGGTAGCGATCCCACAAAAAAAGTATTGCTTTAGGGGTTCCATGAATTAACAAATTTTAAAGACTATAACATTAGGCCATCCATTCAGAAGCAAGCAGAGAACTAGAAAAGAGACTGTAGTGTCAAAAAACTTAGTATTCGACATACCGGTTAAAACCTTTCGAAAATTATTCATTTGAGAAATTTCTCGTATGATATTTTTCACACAAATTTCTTACTGCTAAAGCTCATAGCTTCATGTTTTTTTTCTTTCCTTTGGATAAAAACCCCATCTAAATCTCTGTCAAAGAGAAGCTTTGAGGACACTACGTGTTTAAGTCCCTGATTTTTCGGACCGTAACTGTAAGTAGAACCTCGAAGCATTGCTCTAAAAATCAAAACACTGTTAAAGGCAATACATTGTAAAATCGATCTAATGCGCCTCGCTGCTTTCTCTACTGAACCGTAGATATACCTAGCCCTTAACGCCTGAGTACAAAGCCACTAAAAATCGGTTTTACAGCTTGGCAAACGTTCTTAGTAAGTACGGACACGTCCGGTATTGTAACTTTTATAAGTCGAGGAAAGGAAACACAAATAAAAGAACTGATATGTTCAAGGAACTTTGGAACCAAAGTGACCGTAAAAAAATAAAGGGGAAGGGTCGCAAAGTGTCGAATCATTTGCAAAGGATTGGAGTACAATCGCTTTATGGTAAGGAAAAGTGAAGTTTCTTTTAACGCTCGATAATTCTTTGGCGCACTTTCAGAGATAAAGTATATAGAATTATTATCGAAAATATTTCCCTTATAACGACTGGCTTTAATTAAGAATTCTAAATATTCATTTTGTCAAAAAAATTATTTCTTTAATCTTGCTCTCAAATGTTTGATGCTTTTTAAGCTGTTCCACAAAGCTAATTTTCAAAATGCAAGCTAAGTAAGCACACAGTTTTAATTTAAACTTTTCTTCCAAAGCAAAAATACACAATCTGTGTAAGAAAGGGCTGCTTTCGTGGAGGATTCTGTAAGGGCAATCCGCTTTCTACACAAGGGGAGAGAAATCTTCTTGCAGCCAATCCATTGGCTAGGAATTGAACCAGAAACAAAAAGTGTTAGGTTGCGACTTATCTCCTTTATCTGATTGTAACATCAGAACAAATTCACGAATTTTCTCGGGGTCAAGAGCGAAGAATTGCGCCTGTAGTTGCCTTGAGCTTTGAGCACCCTGTAGGTAACAGTCCAAGTTTGCTGAGTTGTATAAACATATGAAATACATTTTCATTACATAAATTATATATTTTAAACTCTACATATGGATAGAAGGTTTAATTTCAATGGTTATTTTAATTCTCTTCTTCTTCTTCTTTTGTAGGTTGAGTTTGTCAGGTATCAGACACCTCTGCTAAACAGCATTTTGAGTCAAACCCAATGCTTCCTAGCTCCATTTGTTTGGGTCGCCCACTTTGTTTATTAAGTCTGACAACCCCTTAATAGAGCTCAGGTGTAACTCTTTAGCACTGAGAATACCTAAAGCAGTCAAGCGAGTGAGAGCATCACACTCATATATAATATGGCGGGCTGTTCTCGGGCACGCTTCTGTTTTTGTGCTCCGGACATTCTCTTTTTGATTTTGGTTTTATCTAGAGAGGCAGTCATGCTTTTAATAGCTTCCTACCACTCCCCAAATGTTGATTGAGTAACTTGAGTAGAGGTCATTTCTACCTCATTGATGAAGAATTCATTTCTACTCCTTCGATTGCTTTCCTCTGGGTTTCCTAGTTTTGAGAAGAAAGGTGTACCTCAGAGATTTTGCTTGCAAAAGCAGAAGTTTTAGTTATATTGCAATTTTCAGCCATACATAAACTAGAAAAGAAAGTATAGGATAAAAAAGATCCACACAATATTGCCTGTTGCTGGGTTAAACGAAATACTCTAGAAGTTGCCAGGCACTCTAGAGGCTTCGTTAAGACGCTATAACGGCAGCGTCATTCACGCTAGGGACAAGTCGCATAACACCAGGGTTACGAAAGGTGGCTCGCGTTTCTTATTATTTACTTATTATTCGAAGCTTATCCTATCAGATAATACAGGACATCCGGCTATCCACCACCTACAGAAGCGCCTGGGTAGCCACTCAAGCCCCAGGCCAATATTTACTAGCATCGGACATTGAAGCATTTTACCATGACCCCGAAGACCGGCGCTCGAAATTCAGAAGCACAACAGAGATTTTTGATAGTAGTATCTAAATGGAATGAGATTTTAGGCGCAGTGGGATTCTTATCCCTTTTCCCTTCGTCGGGAAACGAACATGAGTTATGAAAAAAGTACATTGATGTTACCTTGACCTCTATACCACAATAACACTTGTAAGGATGTCCATTGATTCCTTTTTATTTATTTAAAGAAAGAGAAATCTTCGTGCACCACAAAGTATCACACAAGGCTTACAAATCGTAAGTAAAAAAAATCCTATGTAATAACATCAACTTTCAATAATACAATGAAATCAAATACAAAGGGTTAAACACAAACAAAAAATATAAATATATAAAGAAATTATTTTCAATGTTTAAAATAAAAATCAACAAAGTCATCAAAAGCTCGATAGATGAAGGTGAAGATACAAAATCATAACATTTCGGCAGCCAATCAACTCCAATTAATTTTAATCTGCAGTTCAATAGATTTATTGCATTATCAGGCAATGGACAATCAAAAAGCAGGTAGAAAATACTTTGTTGAACGCCAAGATTGCAATTACACAAATTAGAAGATGTCAGCATAAATCGTTCGAGACAAATGTTGAGCTTACCATGTCCAGACAAAAATTGCGTAACGTTAAAATTGAACAATAAGTCCTTACTTTTCAGTCTTTCAAAAATAGTTGGGAAGAATTTTTTTGTAACAGCTCCCTTATCAGAAGATATATAATCACAATTCCATTTTTCAGTCATTTTAGCTTTGACTTGTTCAATCATTTTAGCTCAATTATTTAGCTCAATTATTTAGCTCAATTTTTTAGCTCAATTATTATTTTAGCTCAATATTGTTCAATCATTGAGCTCAATCGTACTTTAAAAAGTACGATTTTAGAATATTTACATCACCATTGATATCGTTTTTATTTGCATTCTTAGCAAGCTAATCAGCTCTCTTATTTTCATAATTACCCGAGTGATGACGGACAAATAAACATTGTAAAAAAACACTGAAATACCCTTTCTCTGCAGCTGTCCGAGAGATTTCTGTATATTATCAATAATATCATTACAGGATGAGGTATTTTTATGGCACTCGAGAGAAGAGAATCCATGCAGATTAAGTAGCTGGAAACATGTCCCTCCTGGCTAAATATCCACATGATTGCAAAATTAATACTGAAAAGAGCTCAGAAATAAAAACAGTACATTCATTTCTAATACGAAATAGATGATACTCAAATTCAACACCATACTTAAAAATAACATAAGCAAAACCAACTTTATCATCAATCCTACTACCCTCAGTATAGCACACAATTGAGAATGAATTTTCATCAGTGTCCATACTATCTAGAATCTATACTGGTTGTCTTGCAGAAGGATGAGGCAGAACAGACAAGCGATCAAAATGAAAACTGGAGAAATTTGCAAGACTGTTCTTGTAATCTATACAGATCAAAATAAACAAATCCAACGGTCGAAATCCGGCAAGAGAGAAAACAGCATTATAACTAATAGTTCGGCAACCCCTTATAACCCGCAGTAAGATTCGTCTTTGAACTCGAAGCAGACGATTAGAGTTGATTTACTTTTTTAGGGACAACCCAAAGCTCTACATCCATATGAAATAAAAGGCACAATACCTTGTTTATAAATAATTGCGCTAACATTCGATTTAACACCAAAACTATTACATGCAATTCGATTCAGTCCACCCTGAAGTCTCTCACATTTATTAGAAATGTAGGAAATAAGCTTTTTCCAGTTTAATTTGCTGTTCAACAAAACACCTAAATATTTAATTTCATTTACCCTCTCAAGGGGTTATCATTTAAAAGCAATTGATATCCTTCATATGTAGTATGTTTTCTATCAATGAAAATAGTCTTGGATTTTTCATGGTTAAAGTTTACCTTAAAATTTATTGACCACTCATAAATGAAATCTAAAACAACTTGGGCTAGATGAAAAGCTTTATGCATTTCCTTTCCTTGAACACATATCAACAAATCATCTGCAAAAGGCAATAACTTCACAACTGAAGAAATCAGCAAGTTCCAAAGATCAACTAAAAGATCATTCATAATAATAATCCAGAGTTTGGGACCGGAAACAGAGCCTTGTGGACATCCTCTCTGGGGTCGACGAACTCTTAAGGTTCCACTCAGAGAAAGCTCGACCGCCCTATCTTTTAGCAAATCAGAAACGACATTAAACACATTATGAGGTATTTTCATTTTTTTCAGTAAATTAAGAATAGCAGGCCACCATGCATTATCGAAGGCTCCTTCAATATCACGAAAAATTAAAATAGTATACAAACCTCTCGTCTTGCCTCTCTGTACAATGTTGCTAAGACACAGAAGTCCATCCTCTGTACACCTTTAAGCAGTGAAACCATATTGGTCGGCACTAAGAACATTTTCTCTATGTAAATGCCAAGTAATTCTGTTAGTAATTAGTTTTTAAAAACATTTGCCCAAAGAAGAAAGAAGACAGATACACCTAAGGTTATTCACATTTGAAATACTGAAAGTTTTTTTCTTGGGTATCACAATAACCAGAGCATTCTTCCAAGGTCGTGGAAAAGCACCAAGACTCAAACATATATTAAATAATCTATGAAAACTCCGGGAAAAAGACAATGAAAGTATCTTATAGTTTCGTTGGGAATAGAATCTGGGCCAGGAGCTTTGCCAAGCTTTAAATTACGAATTATATGATCAACCTCGGCCTGAGAAAAAGGAGGATCAATCTAACACGTATATTCACTGCGAGCAGATAAGCGCCACTGAGTATGAAAGTCATTATCAAACCTCACATAATCAGGAGGAAATGCTTTACCAAGAATAGCGTCGATAGTTTCCTCTAAGAAAGACGTAAAGTTACCGATCGAAAGCTGAAGGCCCGAGATCTCGGTCTTTCTCATAAAAGTTTCTTTAATACCGTAAGTGTCAATTTTTTTCACACATTCTAATTATTGATGTCCGAAAGAAACTTCTTCCAAGACTCTAATTTGGCCTCAAGAAGCATTTCATTGTATTTTTTCCTCAAATCAAGGTATTTCCGCTTATACAAGTCCCGTATATCATTGCTAGAAGTCCTCTTGAACCTCCGTCTAGCAGTGTTAAGCTAAACGTTTTCATAATTTAAATTTCCAATGACCACCAAGGTACTTTTCTAATACCAGTTCTTCTAATAGACATAGATTTAGTACATTCCCGAAAAATAACTGAAGTTCTAAAATCAACAATCACATCAAACGAGTCAGTACTTGAGCAAGAATCCAAACTATTTATGATCAAAGAAATATACTGTGAACAACATTTTTCAAAATATCTCCAGTTTGCTTTTTTATATTAAACAAAATTCTACTAGCAGCAATAAAAGAAGCAGCAGAAACAGACAAGTCGAATTCAATCATTGCATGGTCTGGCAATGATTCACAATAAGACAGACACCAGCGGGTAACATTTGCCAGCAAATTAGCTTCCATGATTGTGACGTCTATATACACTCACGTTTGTGAAAATTGCAACACCAAGAAGGAATCGTCATAATTGAATGCAATTTAATACACAGTTGAGTGGTAGTGGTACAAATAAATGATTAAATGTTCAAAGCAAACAAATAAGAACAAGAGATCAGAATCAGTATTTTGTGTGGCCACCACGCGCCGCAATAAGTGCTGCTACACGACGTGGCATGGAGTCAAACAAAGTTTGAATGTCTGACTGAGGAAGAGCATTCCATATCGTTTGTACGCGTACCCAAAGTTCGTCTGCAGACGCAACAGGACGAGGATCACGAGCAAGACGCCGACAAATGACATCCCACACATGTTCAATTGGCGACATATCCGGGGAACACGCAGGCCAAGGAAGAAGCTGTACCTGCTGCGCTGCAAAGAAGGATTTAACAATCCGAGCAGTATGAGGGCGGGCATTGTCCTGTTGAAATACAGCGCCTGGCAAGCTTTGAAGGAAGGGAACAGCTTCGGGCTGTAGAACTTCACGGATATACCGGTTGCTGTTCAGATTGCCCACAATTCGTAGCAATTGAGATCGTCTATGATATGCTATGGCGCCCCAGACCATAACTCCGGGTGTTCGTCCACTGTGGCGTTCGATAATGCACTCCGGAAGGTGGCGTTCACCGGCATAGCGTCTGACACGAATGCGGCCATCATGGTACCACAAATTAAAGCGGGATTCGTCAGAAAACACGACATGCTGCCAATCAGCACGCCAGTCTCTATGCTGATTGGCCCATTGTAGCCGCAGGCGGCGATGGTCGTGCGTTAGGGGGATCCTGTATAAAGGAGTCCGTGCGCGCAGTCCACACTGCAGCAGACGTCTACGAATTGATGAAGCACACAATGAAACACCTGTAGCTATTGACCACAGTGCTGCCAATTGTCTAGAGGAAGCTGTACGGTCCGTCCGCGCCATGCGGACCAGGTGTCTATCATCGCGAGCTGACGTCACATTTCGGGGTCCACTCCCGGATTTCCGAGTTGTCCGACACTCGTCCGTCCACTGCTTCCAAACGCGCATCACTGTGCTGCTGTTACGCTGCACACGAGAGGCTACTGCACGATACGACAATCCAGCTTCACGAAGGCCGATGATTCTCCCTCGTTCAAACTCTGTAAGTTGTTCAAATCTCGCTCTCTTTCGTCGACGAGGCATAAGTACAGATTGAGTTAACGTTTACCACTAGCAGATAACCACCGATAACCATACACGCCTCGCTACAGCCGTCTATTTATTCGGATCCATCAGCCGTTCAGAGGGCGCTGCTCAGCATACGCATGCGCTACGGATTTGCAATTCTAATCATTTGCATATCATGCGCTACTTTGCATTTCCTGAAAATTTCAGCTCACTCGCGTAAGTCCTTCATGGTGTTGCAATTTTCACAAACGTGAGTGTAGTTTAATCCTTATTCCGAATAAAAGGTAGGGCTGCAGTCCTCATTGATCACATATAAGTTATAGGAGCTGATAAAATCTGCAAGCTTGTTTCCTTGAGCATCACTGTAAGGACTAAACCACAGTTCAGACTTACTATTGGAATCCATACCCTAAATAAGCTTTGTAAGCTCCTTAGCTTGGAAGATCCGACTTATTTTCTGTAAATCAGAGTCAATACATCGGAAAGGCTCAAAATAATATGAAAAAAAAATATTTTGTGTCTTTAAAAATAATGTCAAGAGTCACCATATTATAATCCAAGAGTCTCAAATCCAAAACGCAGGCAGAAATCCGGCTTGAACAACAATAGAAGCCTTTAGGACTTCTGAATTAAAATCATAATATAACCTAAAGGAACTCGAAAAGCCAGGCATAAGGCCATGATAAGAGTGAGGCTCTTGAATAAAAGAAACAGAAACATTATTTACCTCCATATTCAAAACAAGTAGCTGAATTGCTGCCTTACATCTATGCACATTAATTTGAACAAATTTTAAAATAGAATTATGACTATTATCCATAATTTGTTCTTGATATATTTTGACTTCTTATAAGTTCATGACAAGACCAACTTTCAAAAAGGGCAAATGGCTAACATTTAATTTTCTTTTCTCATCTTTTATTTTTTGATTATGTCTAATGCAATTAATACAAACTTTCAAATTCTTATGTGGGCAATTTTTACTTTCATGTTAACGTGCACAGAAATAACAAGCCCGAAGATTTTTACAATGTTCAGCACGATTATTTCATCCTAGACAGTTAAAACACCGATTAATCATGATAAAATCGTCCACAGCACACATACTCCAAGAAATTTTTAATCTACTTCCCTGTAAAATACTTCTACGCATGTCTGGATGCACTTCAACAACTAAGTATCTCGTATTTTGATATTTCCTTAATATAAATCGAATTCGAGATTCATTCCATTTATTATCAGAAGCAATAACATCTGGATTTTGATTTTTAAAAACATCAAGAACATTTTCATCCTTTATCTCATTAGGCAAATTTTTTATTAATATCGCGGGGTTCTTCCCTCTGGAAGGAAAGGCAGTTAATTCCGGTAATTTTACTTGAATTTTAGATTGTAGCCTTTTAAAAAATTTTCAGAGGGACATTCTATCAATACCTTGCCCTTTCCAATGTTTTTTAGATTAAGACCACCCAGTTTCTTCTCTAGAGGATTAATTTCTAGTTTAAGAATCTTTTTAATATCCTCTGACGAACGGTTTTTCGAAGAAACGACAAGACCACAACTTAAAGAACTTTATTTCTCATTGTCCACAAGAGAGGACAGCACAGCTCTAGCATTTTAGCTCTTTCGTTGGTTTTACGAAAATGTCTTTAAGACTTCAAGTACAAGCTTCACGATAACCCAACGACTTAATACGTTCCAAAATTCTTAGTAATCAAACACTTTAACTCACTCACCGCATGCCTTGCCATGTCTTAGGGGTTGTTCGGGTTAGTAATACACAACGCAATGAATTATGGTTTTGATATTATTGTAGGCAAATTATTGTAGCAGTTAGTATTTAACATTTGGTGACGTGACAATTGCCACAGAACATCTGGTGCCGCGACATTAGCACAGAAAAGTAATTATAATTCTTTTAAAAAAGGCAAATTTATATTAATAGCTATATTTGAAAATGAAGAATGCATGGGATAAGATTATGTGTATCTTAGCTGATTATCAAGTATGGAAATAATAAAATCTTAGATTAAAGCAGATGTCCTGTCAGTTTTTGTCAACTGGCAAAAACCTATAAAATACTTAAAATAGTTCATGCAATTTGTGACTTTATTCAATTTCATTTATGAGTAGGAAGGATTGTTTTTGGAAAGTCCTTATACTTGCTTCTATGCTTCAAAAATAAAGTTCGTGTAAAAACTCATTCGTGTGTAAATCCACTGGCGAGGTGAGAAATACAGCTAATGGAATTGTGCGTAAGACTATCCTCGAAAAGATGTATGCGTTACAATTACTCACGCATTTGCATCTTACTTTACTAATTTATGTGCTTGTCAGTCATTGTAGCTATTATTCTTTAATTTACACATTTTAGTGAGCTGCCACTTCAATTATTGTAAGGAATTCAGCCTTATAAAATATTTCATTTAATTTTATGTTGTAGAGTCATCAGGTTATTTGGAAGCCGGAGAGATGAAAAATGAGATCAATTCTCTCTCCGGAACTAGAACCACAAACCTCTCGAATTTGCGCTGAGCGTGCTGACCACTACAGCACGACAAGGCGGGAGAAATACCACACTTACTCCCCATTTTAAACACCGACTGGAGATTAGGGGATCCAGTCGCCAAATCCTGGGGGTGGAGAATCATTATCCAGCACCTTTTTTTGGTTCGGGAGCCCCTGTGGAGTCATTGGGTTATTTAGAAGCAGGACAGATGAAAAATGAGCAATGCCTTTTAGAAGCAATTGGGTTTAGATTTTTTTTTTTTTTTGAGTTTATTCTTAACTAAAAATGACTATTGATGGCTTTATACTGTTTCAAGGAGAAATCTGAGTAGACACCTAGTTTAACACAAATACAGGTGAAAGGGAAAAAAAATTCTTTTCTTCAACAGATTGTGATCTCAGAGATGTTTTGCACAACTGATTAATTCAATACTGATGATAAAATATATTTAAAAACATTCCATTACTTACATATATGTACACGAAGCACACGCTATGAAAAATATAAGTTTGAATACAAGCTAACATGAAAATAACAGAATCCTTATGAATGCTAAAATCAAATTATGTATCCTAATGTAACAAATTACAATCCTAATGTAAATTATGTATCCTAATGTAACACTTCTACAGTATAAAGAAATTCTAAATGAATTCTAGTCATTATCCTATCTCCAGAAAGGGGACATCTTCTCACATTTCAATTTCATAAGTCAGCACTTTAAATAATTTGCAAACTTTGTAGAGACATTAGGTATATTTGAAGCAAGAGACGTGAAAAATGAACAATGCCCTCACCGGGACTCGAACCACGGACCTCTCTACGCGTCGAGTGTGCTGACCACTACACCACGAAGGCAGGCCAAGAAGGCGGGAGAAATACCTTATAATGTAAGAAACTGAAATTTAAATCGCTTGCATTTCCTCAGCTTTAAATGCAATTTAAGGTCAGTTACATTTTTAAATGCACAAGAAACACAAATTTTGCAAATGATACATTACATGGTGGTTATTTTATTTATTACACTAAAAGAATAAAATGAAGTGTATCAGAAACTAATGTTAAACAGCACAAATGCAATAACTTTTCAAATAACTAATTTTTTTCACTAATAACCAATTCATTTATGGAACATGAATGAAAAATCGCACATGTCTACTAGTTATTGTTTCTGATGTACGTTTGTATCTGAAGCAGCTAAATTCAAAGAATAATACCTGCCAGTTACGTTATAATATTTCCACACAAATTTGCATATTTGTTTGAGCTACAAACAAAATAAAATTTTCTACTAAATAAACAGCAATCGTTCGCATATCTTTCGTTACGTTATCTATGTTGTCGCTAAATTCGACTAGTTCATAAAACGAAGAATATAGTGATCAGCTGAATCTGCTAGTTTGATAGGGCTTCTTAATCCTGTCCTACTCACATCTCGTAAATAAATTTCTGTACTACACATATTTTAACCTTCTTTTAATCTAATACCAAGTTATTTGAAATTAAATAAATGTAACTGTTTTTGACCATTGATATTTGCTGAACGTAGAAACGCAATGGGTGTGGCACAATGTAGTCTACTAATATATAACAGGCTACTAATACATATATACTTATAAAATATAACTATTATATAACAGGAATCCGTAAAGTGGACCAAATGTTGGAATAGAAAAAAAAGTGCTGGATAAATTCCTTGACAATAAAATTTGAATTTGTCTGAATGAATTAAATGCAGACTTCTGCTTTGACAATCTTCGTTTGTGCATATATTTTCTTCCAATTCACATTATACGCACTTAAATTATTTTGGCGTTTATATTCACAGCCATTAAATCTTTAATATATTTGAGAAATTATGTAACCATTAATCAATTCTCAGTAAGTACTGAATGCAGAAGATGAAAGCACATTAATTAATATGTAAATTATCCTTGTAAACATAGATGTAATTTGTAACAGAAAAGGAAGGTATAGTATCTTCGTATACCTCATACGTCGAAATGATAATTTCTTATTGCAAAGATATACTATATCTACGAAGAAGTGGCTCGTACTGTGCGCTCAAATGTCATTCGAATTCGAGGTAAATTACGAATCAGCAGTCGCGTGATCAAAAGTCATTTTCCTTTGAGCTAAATGTCTAGTATAGGGAATGCAATTATATGTATTTAATCAATTATGTCTAGCAATAGGTTACATTTTACCGGAATTAGTTCTTTCTGGGTTTGGCGGAATTTTAATAATTTAGAATATGAATTTGTTCAAGATTTAACTGGTTTTTCATTAGTGATATCTAAACGTTACTCATAGTCAATAGGTTTTACTTAAACAGGAGACATGAAAAATGAACAAGGTCGAACCTGGACCTTTTTACTGCGCGGCGAGTGTCTGGAAGCTGGAAAGAGGGAGAAAATACCTTATATGCACCTGCCTTTAAAGGGCTATTGGGGACTAGAGAGTAGGGAAGACAATCGCCAAATTTTGATAGTGGTAAATTATTATCTCGCATATTTTATTTCGGGACCCATAGTAGAGTCAATACAGGAGACATAAAATTGAGTGTGGTGCATTGGCCGAATCCGCTACCCAGCGCTATTGCTCTAATCTAGAGTTGAAGACTCAGGTGTTCGAAACACTTGCTGACAGGCGCTTGGGTAGAAATCACATCCTGTATGGAGCACGTGTTGAAAGTGGCATAGATTTTTGGCATAACGTTGGTGAAAGTCAAAATGGGAGATAAAATCTTCATGGAAGAGCGATAGGGAGTTTTACGATACATGCGTTAGTTGTTTCTCCTACGGTGTCGATGGTGTAAATGCAATAAGCGGCTGTTTCCAAGATGAGACAAAATAGGCAATTCAATGCTGCATGCTAGCGTCTAGGAGACTAGAGCTTGAATGAATGGGAGGGCGTTGACACTGGAGGCATCTTAGTGAAGAGAATGGAGCGCTACTGGTTACTTGGTCAGCTAGTTCAATACGGACCCTGTATTCCAGAGTTGAAATGAACTTATTACTCATGTTATAACAATAACACGAATTTTAATTGAAAAAAATAACAGTTGCCGTTCATGACGATGTGGGTCCTGGTTACATTCACTCCAGCAATTTCAGAAATTTGTTAAACAGGAATGTGCGAGAACAACAGCATACACGAGGAGTCGTAGTTCTAATAGGTCAAAAACGTCCATAACTCTAGGTTGTACCTCTTTTTTTCCATCAACACCATCCTTTCTTTCACTGCCCAAACTTTTCTGACTGACGGTGTCGTTACTACCCTGAACCCTGGAGGGAGACATCCACACGTGCATAACAACATTGTCCACATTCCGACTCCAGTGAAAGACTTATTTATCCCAGGAACTGTTGAAATGACCTTGTAAGCTGAAACCGGAATAATTAAAAAGGGACATCGCTGCAAAAAGAATTTCTCCTCTCCTGCGAAAGAGGGATTACTACATTCGGAATTCTGTACACCTGCACGACCTGACATAGAACATCTATGCAACCTTGTAGCAACTCAAACCGCCGTAGAAGAATTTTCCTAGACTATGGAAGCGAAAATTCACAGTGCTTTTCATTGCTTCCAGAGCAAACGTGGTAGCTATTTAAGTCATAATAGACCCTTCAATCATTTTACCTTCACTTATTCCTAATCACCGTAATTAATCACTTATACCGTAATCACATATTTCTAGTCACCTTAAGCGTAATGGCAAATCCCACGTTGAGTTGATCAATGTTAACTAATTTCGCGTACTGCGCATTCTCAATAGTGTACCGTTGGCGTGGGAGAAAATACTGGCGAATAAAAATAAACTATCCTACACAAGCCTGTTCGTCATGTAGGCCTGAGCAAGTCTTTACGATTGCAATACTATGGACACTTTTTTTTGTGTTTATTAGACTTGCTTCTGTTTCATTTCATTTTAATTTACTTTGTTCATAAAACTTACATTTAATATCAGTTATTTGTAATAATTTCTTTGGCTTTCATTAAGGAATTTAAACTAGATATATTCCTTAAGTTGTTAAAGTATTTATGAATGGATTGCATGGTAAATAATCGATTGCTTTTATTCCTCAGAAGTACAATCAATAAACATTCAGCTCAAGCACAATCAATGAACAACATCGTGTAATGCTTCTTGTTTTGTAATCCTTCTTAAACGAAAATTTGGGGAGTTTACAATCGATATTTACACTTTAAGTAATGAAGCAACGTACAACCTAACACGTTTTAAAACCCCGAACTGTTTACGTCCAGATAACAGAACATCAACCGTATACCAGATTTATCTTCTTTTAAAATGACTCCAAAGTCGTAATTGCGCCAAAGTCTCTTCCGGGCATGCGCAGTGTGTGTAATTCGTTTAACATTGTTCAACTGAAGTCTGCCATTACGCTCACCATAATCCTAAGACAGAAAACATAAAAGAAAAAGTACAAGAAAAAACTAAACTATATTATTCATATAATCTACCAGAACTCATGATCTAGAAAAAGTAGTAGGATTTAATGTTTTTAATTTCATATTTTACATTGTTAAGTAGCAGGTTTATATTATGACATATATCCGATTCCTAATATCATCTGTAAAAATTAGAAATGGAAAATATATCTAGATTATAACCTTAAAGTAATAAAACTGAATTTAATGTTATTAAAATATTTTTAGCATTTAGTGGAAATGTTTTCGATATCATAAACGTACCAAAATTTTTAATTAAGGAATGTTACACCCCAATTAATCCCAAAGAAATATTTCTGAAATGTATTAAATTCAAAGAAAAATAACATCGAATTATCCTAATTTGTGTTTTACATAACTGCTTACGAAAAAAGGAAGAAAAGCTTTTTAGAGCTTAAATATAGAAAGAAAATTATTACAAAATAAATATGTATAAGAATGTTTCCTTGCGGAAGTCAAACGTTTGGTAGTTAATTTTTTAAAGTAAATATAAATATCAGCTAAATATGACTATTAGATCCGTGGCATTGAAAACAAAGTCCAATTTTCAATGTTTACAAAACCAGTTTTTTAAACTTGGATATACTATAACAGGAAAAAAGGTGCTCTTTAAAGCATTTTTATTTGCGAAAACATTTTGAACACGTAAACTATATTTGTTAGTTTACGGTAATGGACACGCTGTGTATCGATACAGCGTGTATAATAATCGATGGCCCGTGGAATAATCAAATAAGACTGTCATTTTTGCATAAGTGCAAAAAAAAAAAATAAAAAATGTAGATGAGGCGTCGCATTCTTATGTAAAGTGAAGTTTCGGATAATTTGTGCGGTTCCAACATTATTAAATAAAAATAAAAAATGTAAAAATTTTAGCTTGTTCATCTTCTGTTTAATTACTTCATATTTTACCTAAAAACAGGTTTCCTTTTTGTAATTATATTTCTTTAAAAAACAATCATTATTTTTCATGATATTTTCTAAATACATCAAGTTTCTATCGAGTTCATTTCCGTGAAACATTATAATCGCAACAAAAGATTTTCAAAAAACCTACACTTTTATAACAGTTATTTATTTTAATATATCTCTAAGATAAATTTATAGTTTCTTTTTTGGAGTTTGCATTTGAATCCTCTTTCTTTTTTACTTTTCCTGACTGAAAAAAAACATTTTTTCTAAGCATTAAGACCCATTTAAAAGTGCAATGTTTCAGAGGCTACGTTATTTCTAGTCTCGTATTACGTAACTTTTATGATTAAGTGGACTGAGAAATGTAGTTAGTCATTTTACCGATTTTATATATTACATTTTGTTTCCACTTTTCCGTAGTCTGACATAAAATTAATTTCACTAATGGAAAACTATTAAGCTTCAGATTAGTTTAAATACTAGTTTTTGCGTTCTTTCTGTCATAATAATTCAGAATGGTATTTTGCTTAAAACGCATAACTATTCCCGTTTAATAACCAGAAGTTCACTTGAATTACTTTTGTCGCTTATTTTGCAAATGAAAATAAGCTCTTTAGAACAAGGAAAGATCATTATGAGGCAAAAGCTTTCCGATAAAACGAAGTATAATGTACTCGACTCTTTTTTCTTCCTTTGTGCCGATGAAATCGAAAAGAACACACTAATGTCTTGTAGAAACGCTCAAGTTCATTATTTCATTTTTGTTATTCTAAAGTATCTAGTTTACCCTTGTGCAAAAACTCATTCTAAAAAAATACAAAAAAAAGAAGTATCAATGAATATTTAAAACGTTTCCTTTTCATTTGAATTAGAAAACAATTTAGAAGATAGGTACTGACGTTTACCGTTGCAGTTTATGTTTAAAGCTCTGAACTGAATAAAGTAGAAAACATAAATTTTCTATGATTAGTCTCAAATGATGTTTTGACGCTCTAAATCTATGTTTATTTCGGAGGGGAGATTTACAAGCAAACATGTTTTTTAGCCACAAAGAGGCTATTAATTTTGAAATGGGATATTGCTTCGGTCCACTATAACGCAAGTCACTTTTCAAATTGTTCCTATCAAATGCTATCGCCCTGTATTAATTTTAAAGAAATGAAATAATTAAGAATGTGCATGAGTGTATGCATGTTTCTAGCACTGTGAAAAAACGACGCTACCTGGAGCCCTCAAATTCTGAACAGCGTAATCCTTCACTTGCATTTATGCACCTGCAATCACGAATTTTGAATTTCGAATTACTTTTTACTCCAAAGGGGCTTTGTCCCTGAAAGACTATTGTTTTCGTTTTGCGATTTTCCCTTGGAAACACTGAAATTCACTTTTCAAACTGTTGCCACAAAATGTTGCAGCCCTGTATTATATTTAAAGAAATGAAATAATCAAGAATCTGAAATTTATGTATATTTCCCCAAATGTGATAAAACAACGGTACCTAAAGCTCTCCAACCTTTACAACGTACGTTTTCCCCCGAATTTGAGCATCTGAAAGGCCCAATTTGTTTTATCATATATTTCATATTTTGTATAACTTTCACGAATTTTTGATGAAAAAACTCAAAAGATTTCAAAGCGAGAAATGGCAACAATCTACGAGGAAAAAAATCCTTTTTATCTAAAGCGCGCGGAACTGTGTATTAGAAATTCTAAAGATATATTCATTTAAAAATTATTTTTCAATATAGCTGTTGAACAAAATGTTATGGTTCCAGTGCGAAGAACATGATATTTAATAAATAAAGGTAATACACAGAATTTTAAAAAACTCCCTTTTGGACATTTAAAATCTGAAACCCTTCAGATATATATTTTTTAAAATTTATATTACCTGTTTCTTGTTTTCTAAAAGTTTTAATGATTTTTTATTAGCAAACTCAACAAAGTAAAAAGTAGCAACATTGCTTGGAGCTAAATATTTTTATCTCCAACGTGCAAGAATGGTTATCTGTAATTCTAAACATATGCTGTTTTTAAATATCTTGTCACTTAGCTGTCGAATTGCATTTTATGTGGCATAAGGGCGATGAACATGATATTTAATTAAAAACATTTACACAAAAAAGTTACTAAAGTGGCAAAAAAAAATTAGTAAGCCATCATACTAAGAAAACAGGACGGTGATATGATTAACCGAGAAAAGACTAAAAAAAAATTTTAAATTATGTGCCAGTACTTAACACAGCATGAAAAATTCTAAACATTGCTACTATGTGGTATGCTACTTTTAAAATTTTGGGGTTTTGCTGTTGAATTGCACATCGCGTAGGTGCAAAGAACACCGTGTTTAATATTAAGGCTAAAAGACAAAAAATATGGTTTGGCAAGAGTGAGAGCAATAGCAGAATTCTGTCTAAACAATTTAAATTAACACATTTAAATTTTTTTCGCTCTCCAGTTTGTGATGAGTGAGCAGCGGTATTCTATACGTTGCGTTAACGCAACTTCTTTCTCATACAAGGTCTGTCTCGAAAGTAATGCGCCCATTTTCTTTTAAGAAATGTCTTGAACCGATCCGGACAAAGTTCTGTTGTTTTGAATCATCACAATCTAATATCTCAGATTTCATTTCATCTCGTTAAGCGGATAGGCAGCTAGGTGTTCACACATCGTGAAAAAGTTTTAGGATCACTCTAAAGAAGAGTGTCCGTTTGTTTGTTTCTCTGTTTATGCTGTTTATGTGTAATTCACAGAAATCTGTAGTTTTATAAGGATCTTGATGGAATTTTGTACAACAAAACAAGAAGAAAGTCACAGTCTACCTAAGATTTCGAAAACGCAATGTAGGTGATTCACATCACCGTTCATAATGTTGTCGCGTTTCCCCTATCATTTCTTATTAAAACCATTATATGGCACCATGTTCCTTTACCCTTTAGAACAGTAAAGAACCTTTAATACAGAATCAAAGGTGCTTTCTATTAGCTTTCTTTTAATATAAAGAAGAAAAAAGGTAAAAAATATGAAAAAAGGTTTTCAATATAATTCATATTCAATTCATTATATATTAATTTTTTTAAATTTTTTAATATAAAGAAGATAAAAGGGAAAAATTATGAAGAAACCGGTCAAAATGGATAGTGGTTTTCCAAAAGCTCATTTCCAATTAAGCAGATAACCAATTACAAATCAAACATCAGTTCTTTCTAACCGGAAAACTGCCTACTTAATATTTCGAAAACTTACTCCCATCCCCCTATGTGAAGCCTTTTCATTCTGTGTAAAGCTCAAGCAAAATCCGTTCTTCAGCTAGTATATAATAACAGTAAAGGAAATTGATAATTTTTTAAGTGTAAAGAAAACATAAAAAAGTACTTGATTAAAGTAATTGACATTATACACGAGCACTTTTTATATATTATAGAAGTACCCGATACCAGTTAAGTTAGATTAAGAGTTGCATCTAACAACAGAGAGAACGATACCGCTGTGATCCTTCTCTAATACGATGCAGAAAATACGATACATAGTCATAGTTTTCATAGTTAGATACATAGTTTTCAGTCTGATGCGTATGGAACCCACATAAAGTATTTCGATAGAAAAATGAGCTAATTATCTCTCCTTATATCAGCAAAAATGGCACGCAGTTTTTAAGAATTTTCGTCTTTCTAATCCAATAGTCGTAAAAGCTCAAGTTCCGCCCAATATTTCATCCATATTTAATTTTCAATGAGGATGAGGTCTTGGAGCCCTATGTTCGCCTTTCCCGGAGTGCAGTGTCCCCTGAGTTCATCTTACAGGACGATAACGCGAGGCCACATAGAGCTCTTTCGGTCGACGAATTTCTCGAGAGCGAGGCTATTCGCCGGATGGGCGATGGATATTCGCCAGCCGAGTCGCTATACAGCATGTCTGGAACGCTTTGGGGAGGGCAATTGCAACTCGCAACCCTCCATCAAGAACCATTCAGGAACTGAAAACCGCGTTGCTGAATGAGTGGGAACAGTTGCCACAGGTGCTGATAAACTGCCTTATTTCCAGCATGACATCACGCTGCGAGGCCTGTATGGCTGTAAGAGGGGATCATACCCCCTATTAACGCATTTCTTTTGTATCTTCTGCAACCGCTGTTTCAGACCTTCAGACTTCCATGAGTGTTACACACAAACATGTGCGTCTGTTATAACTGTTGAATGTTTATTTTGTTTGTATTATATCAACCAATGTTCACACCAAATTTTATTAAAATCTGTCCAGTAGTTCTGGAGATCGTAGATCAAATATGAAAATTCTCTTAATTTATTTCACCAGTGTATTTCACATTCTGTACCTAAGTGACTAGTCTAATTAAATACATTCCAGTAGTCATAAAAACTTAAACAATTTAAATTTTCCTGTTACTATTCAGCGAACAAAAATTAAATAAAATTATATATTTTTATTTCGAATATTACTTGGTTGTTATTTAAGGTAATGTGGCATTTTATTGTGAGGAACTGTCATATTTCCGAGGGTGTGTTCTCAGGGTGTAAGTGGTTAGTACTCCTAGCTAGCAATTAGACTGCCTTTGTGTGACCTAATGTTCTCTTCAGTGACGACTGAACTAAAATGTGATGAAAGATTACCTGTGACCGTTTGAATTTCATCACAAGGTCCCTTGCCTAATCCTAATCGCCTTTTAAGTGGAAAATAATGTAAGGATTAACTTGATCTTAAGTAGATACTTTAATTACAAAAATAGTTTTTAACTGTTTTTGGTATTTTATGTTTTTTTGTGTGTTTCATAATTTCGAACGAAGATATTTTAAGTTTTTATGCATTTTTTCCTTGCCGCAAAGTAAGAAGTAAATTTATTAAATGAGAAATGTATCTCTAATGAAATGTTTAGAAGTAAGTTTAAATTAAGTGCAACAAAGAATGTGAATAATTTAATAGGCCGTACAAGGAAGTCATGTGGTGTTCACATCAGACTTTTTTTAAATATCACAATTAACCTGTAGCGATCACCAGTGTAGTATGCTCGCTTTGCACTACTTGGTACGTAGTTGCCTGCTCGTGTCGTCATCTATTATCACTAATGAAAAGTGCAGAAGCCCACGAATTTACCATGCACTTGAAGAAGATAGGGACCTTGGAATTCGATCCTGGACCTGTTGTACGGCAGTCGAATATTATACCACTGCTGTAATTGAGCTTCTGTACGACGGATTCTGATATTCGAACTGCTTTGTGATGCGGGCATTTGATTAGTTCTCCAGATCTCTATAAACCTAAGCGCAAGTTCTGATATGTTAACGCTAGCAAAACTACTGGAAATGCAGCTACAAATGAAAGTTCCCCAAACATTATTTTAAAAATAAAAGGAGGACTGAAAGGACAGTCTTCCAGATGAAGAAAATGTAATAATGAAATAATAGTCATCAAACATGTATAACTATCAGCAGCTGCAGATAAATATATATGTTTACAAGTTAAGAAAAATAGTACTTAAAAGCATTTTGAGATTCGCCAAAGATTATCTAACGACGTACAGTTTGGGAACCTTCGTTCTAGGTACTAGCCAATTATAGAAGTATATGCTCTGTGTGTTTTTTTCCATTAGAAGCACATTTTAATGTGCATAACATTAAAAGCAGCATAACAACTAAACAAAGGTTTAATGGGTTACCTCTGAGGACATCTGGTGTAACAAAAATCGTATCATTTGTTTCAGTGTGATTAATCAGTTCGCTTCAAGTTATGCTTGTGAATAAGCATTAAATTTCAGTTCTTTATTCAATATTTTGTTCAGTATTTTATTTCGGACGAAAGAAAAATATTATCTGATTTATTTTGAGACTGCTTATGATTTAGCCTGCTATAAAATGTTATTTTGAGTCTACAAATATCATTGTCATTTAAACTTTATTTATTTATTCTGTTTCATGAGTTCTCATATTTGTTTCTGCTGATTTTCGATCTCGAATTAGCAGTGTTTAATTAATTAATTTACAGGCCACCAAATTGAAGATGATGCATCTGTGTATATTTAAACAGTATTTATTTTACTAATCGTTCTTTATTGCTAATTTATTAGTTTGTTTTAAGTAGTTTGTATTCCATTTGTAGTTGTTCTTACTCTTCTTACACTAGTTTTTCAATGATTTTATTCTGATCTTGCTGGTTTGATTGTAAACTGTTTGTTCGGATCCTATTATTTTGCCTATTTTAAATATTATGCAAAAGAGCTAATTTTATTTTAATTCTATTCTAAATTCTCAAAATAATGAGAGATATGAGATAGAAATTATATCGTAGATCTATAATTGTATGTATAATTTTTTTCATGAAAAAAATTGGCATGCAAATCTCGTACGTTTTGTTTAATTTTTAGTACATGTTTTGAGTTAAAATGTCAGTTTTATTGCAAAATGTTTAAATTCAAGAACTTAGAAACTTTTTAAGATTAGACGTTTTGTTATCTAAAGAATACTTTGCATAAACTGATATTTCACACAGATTTTTTTCTTCATTTTAAAGCGGTTGTAACTGTAAATTAATATCATACTCGGTTACTTATGAAATTCTATCCTATAGCTATCCATACAACCACTGTATTTTATGTTTACAGCCTATATTCCTTTTCTCTCTCTCTTATATATATATATATATATAATGTAAAACCCTAAGCTTGAATTATAATAGTCGCGTAAATATCCTTTTAATTTACTTATTTTAATCCTTTGTCTTAAAAATAGTAATAAGTTTATAATTCTTTTTGAAGTGCATCATTTCAAAATCAGTCCGAGTCATGTAATCATTATATAACGCTCATTCAGCAGGTACTTAACAAAAACACCGAGGAGAAAGTAAAATAATTTGTCAAATTATAATTAATTATTCATTTTAAGGAAATCAACAGCAGTAAAGCGATACTAAAGCCCTCTACTGAGAAATCTAGTAATAATCTTTACCATTCTTATTCTAATTTCAATACAGTATTCTTTATTCTTTTTGCGCTTGCATCGGTACAGTTAATGCTTTATCAGCAGTTTTATTTCATTACCTTTTGTAACGCTGTGGATATGTGTATGCGTGTTTTTAATTAAGGAATACTCTTCTTCAGTTTTGAACTAATATAACTACATATATTTTTTATTAAGGAATACTGTTCTTCAGTTTTAAACTAATATAACTACATATATTTTTTTCAAGAAATTACGTCAGTGTATGAACCGCGATGGAAACATTTCCTTTGTAACCATCCAAATATCATCATGTATGACAGACTTGAAACTGAATCATATATATATATATATATGCAACATGTTAAAGAAAAAGGGCTACGTATTTTATTTCCTTCATTATTAATCTTGTTATGCTCTTTAAAATATAAAGCTTCTTTAAATTAAAAAGAGAATTTTATGAAAACTTTCCTCAAACGTCTGTGGAGGGTTTTGGTTTGGTTTGTTTTGATTATGGCAAAGAAAGCAAGGTGGAATGCCGTTGTGGAAGACTTTGTAAAGTAAATTGGCTCTTGTCTAAGTCCCATATGGGAAAATCCCCGAAAACAAGGATCGAACTACCAGTGTTAAGCGACTTTACCACTCGGCTGCGTGTGAGCCAAATTGAGGACTGAGCTTCTGTAAAAAATAACATCTGATGCTTTATAATATAATCGCCTTATAATGATGCTTTGTAATATAACTGGAATGAAAATTCCCATTCCTTACATTTCATTTGTTCATAGTCTGTTGAGCAAAAATGTTTAATTTATTAAACTAGTATACTCCCCATCCTTATTTCTAACATAATTCAACAATGAGAACAGATATGGAGGGCATTTGTAAAAATGGAGTAATTAAAATAAAGCTCTGGTTTTCGTTATTAATGATTTTGAACGGTGTAAAACAGCATTCGTTGTTGAACAACATTCTGTGATTTTTCCTTTGTTGCAGATTTCTCTGCTGCTGATGAAGAAAGACTTATATCTATTGCCTTCTAAATGGATATAGTTCTTGGCTAAATCTACGCAAACAAAAGGTGTTGCTTTGCTAAATGTAGGATTCTGTTATGTAGTGATTTTAGTGAGTTTAGAATTATGGATTAATGTGTAGTTAATTGCAGTTTATTTGTTAATTAATTACTGAGTGAGTAAATTATATGCATTAATTTATGCTTATTCTAAATTTTTCTTCACGAATTATGCTTATGCTTATGTTATTGAATCAATTATTTTTATGCGAGTTAAACAGAGTTCTCATTCTTACGTTACGCGTTCGTAAGTAATAGCTTTCGGGGAAAGGAGACAGAAATCGGTTGCCGTA
>KK119207.1:120744-135917 GCA_000611955.2 Stegodyphus mimosarum | reverse complement strand
GCCTATTTTGTGAAGAGTTATTGTTGTCTGAGAAAAGTGTAAACAGTAGAAGTTTGGTATTTTACAAGTATTTGGAATTGCGAATTTATGAGAATTTTGGAGAATTTTGATGACAAGGTAGAATTTGTTGTGGTGTAATTTAGGAAATGAGGATAATTACTCTTCTGCAATTTTTGTACAGGCGTTCAAGTTGTTTATGTGCTATTCTGCTGTGAAAATTATTCAGTGAGTAGTTTAACTGGGTTTTGAACCATGAACTTAATTGTTATCTGATTAGGGAATTTGATTTTCATTACTTTTCTAGCATTTGTTACTGGATCTTAGTTCTTGATTGAATTTTTTTGCAGATTTAAGGTTAATTCTAATTCGTATTTGAGTTTTGTGCTGAATAAGATCATTGGTGTGACTTGAGAATGAATACTTATACGGGTGACTTCAGGTTGCTGGAGCAGTTTTTGTGAATTTGGTATTTTGAGTTTTTATTTTAGTATATATTATGCATTTTCAATTTATTGTCAATGTTTTTAAACTCACAAGACTTGTTGCTTGTAAGCGTGGGTAGAGACACTGCCAGGTTTCAGTGTGGATTTTTCCTTGGAGCTTAGTGTACAGATTTGTGGAGTTTTGGGATTTGAGTTTATTTTGGGATTTGAGTTTTAAAACACTTCCTCCTTGTTTGAGATTTTCACGTTTATTCCTTGCAGGTTTTTGGTAGTATCTTTGGTAATTTATTTGTGTTTATGCTAAAGACTGCATCTCACAATTGCAGTGCATGCACTTTTGTTTCTGAACAGACTGCTGTCTCGTTTTCTAAATTGGGTTTTGTATGTTTCATTTTTGCTTTGGGCGTTTTTGTATAGATGTTGCTCAAGACTGCATTTTTTCAAAGCAGTGCACATCCCCTAAACAGCTCTTTTGCGATTTTGTTTCATACTGACTAAATTTTTTGTGGGTAATTTTTGAACACTTTTGTTATTTTGAGATTTTCTATATGTGTTCTTTAACTTGCTTCGGTTCATTCTTGACGTATTCCTGTGACAATTTGTTTAGATTTTTTTTTCCTGTAAATGGGTTCTTTATGAGTTTTGAGTACATTTGAAGTATCTAGAATTTTTCTGTTGCTCTTGGAAGAAATATATAACTTTTTTTTTCGATTTCTTTAATTGATTTTCTTTGTACAGTGGTATGCACACGTTTGAGGGTTCTCTTAGTTTTACTCTTAGTATCCTTGGTCGTGTGTTGCTTAGAGAAATTTTGTTTACATGTCTGAGCATGTGAAGTATTATCTTGTGGTCTTGGTAATCAACAATCTTGTCTCAATAGCTCGTTTTTTTGGGGGGGGGGTTATCAGGGCTGGCCCGTTAGCTCACTTCATTTAAAATCTAAATTTGTTTTTTGTCTTCTCCCAGATCTTAAGCGCTTGGGATTCTTTCGGTTAATTTTGACAAGATTGTTTTTTCTCAACACTCCTCGTTAGTTCTTCCATTTATATTTTTTTTTTATTGCAGCACTACCAATTATGTTTTGACTGGGATTCTGTGAGTTACTTCGGCGCTGTATAGTTGCGGTTTTGTTTTATTCCACCTTTCTCGTATTTCGTTTTGGGGAAAGCGGTGGTTGTGAACTTGGAATTGGTTCAGTGTTTTGTCTCTTTAGCAAATGGAGACTCAGGGCTTGTATGCAATGGTATACAACTTATAGTGTTTTAGTTTTAGAATTGTTTTTACTTGCATTGAAAAAAAAATATGTTTTTGTGTGTGGAGCACCTGTATAGCTCTTGATTTTGTATTCGACACCTTGCACCAGTATATAACGTTTAGGTGTTTATTGTATTTTTATATGTATTCTTATTTGCATTGTATACTCTTATTCTAGCATTGTATGGGGGGATGTTATCTAACATTATTACATATTACACTTTATTATTTTTGGGGTGTGTCATGGCTGTTTGTCAACGCTTTTCAATTTTGGTCCTTTGACAACTGTCAGTTGACCTCCTGAGGCTCAGGCATATTGAACGCTGTTAGGGGTGTTTTGTTTTTTTTCTCGTCTACTATTGACAATTGGGATTCACTGACATTCTGGTATTCTTGCAATATATAACTTGTTTCTAAACCCATTGCCCTTGTCTCTTTTATTAAAAATTTTTGGCCCGCCAAAAATTTTTTTCCCGGTTGGGGGAGGGATTGTTATGTAGTGATTTTAATGAGTTTAGAATTATGGATTAATGTGTAGTTAATTGCAGTTTATTAGTTAATTAATTATTGAGTGAGTAAATTATATGCATTAATTTATGCTTATTCTAAATTTTTCTTCACGAATTGTATTGCTTATGTTATTGAATCAATTATTTTTATGCGAGTTAAACATTTCTCATTCTTACGTTACGCGTTCGACAGTATTAGCTTTCGGGAAAGGAGACAATGGGAAATCGGTTGCTTTCTGCGTAATATTTGAAATTTAAAAATACTTCCTTTTTATTCACATGGTTGAAATTTATACCTCTTAAAGAGAAAAAATTTACTCTTCTTATGAACCTACTTTTATGACTGTACGTTGCCCCGTTGGAGAATTATGCCCATTTAATTGCTAAAATTGTTGAATTTCGTGTCAAAAAATTGATTCTGCTATAAGGGTCGTTTCCGAGCACTTTTTCGTCAAAGTCATGTACTGCGTCCGGTTGCGTGGTAGGTTTGTCGCATTCTTTCCCTCACCCCTCCTTGTTGGCGAAGGGGGTGGCGAGGTTGGAATTTTTTTTTGGTGTGAAGAAGGAAAAACTAAGTTTTCGCAGCACTGTTTTGTGTTTGGCGAGATTTGCATACTAATTCACCAAATTTGGTGATTTTCGAAAATTCTGGATTCTGGACGATTAAAATCGTCATGCAAGGCCATGCTCAGCCCTTTTTGCCTTGGATTCGCAGCTGTAGAAGCACGTTATTTTTTCTTCCTCTGGAAGAGCCGGAGATGGGAAATAAGATAAAGATGAACATCTAAAAAATCACTTGAAGTTTACTCCTCCGCACTTTACCATCCCCGTGTTGGAGTCGAGAATGTTGTTTTTCCTCATCGAATTAATACGTTGAAGAGACTTCTCGCAGTCTAGTGGATGCAACTTGAATCCCGTTATCCGGATCCTGCATGATCGGTCACTTAGATTCGAGTACTACCATCAACTCGCATGGATGAGAATAGACGGAAAAGGGAGGAACCCTTAGGAGCTCTTGTTTTGCTGCACGAATGCACTTTACCATCTTCATAGTGTCTGATCCAAGTGTCCAGATTTCTCGCCGGACTCCCTCGTTCAACATCTGCGAAGGACTGGTCGTCGGCAGAGCCTTGTTCAACACCTGTTATGAATGGGACATCCGGAAAAAAAAATCTATAAGATGAGTTAATGCTTAATTAAATTTTCAATTCTTCCCTTCAAGTGAGTTCAACCTTTTGATTGTTAATTTCACCTGAAATTTAGTACAGCTTGCAACCTAAATTCCGTGAACATGTTTCCTAAGTAATAAGGCTATTAAAAATATTTTTAAGAGATTTGATTATTTGAAGTAAATTTTCCAGTGATGAATTATTAATGTAAGGAGTAATTATATGTGTATTTAATTTCCAATTAAATTCTATTTAACTTTTAGTCAAAGGTTTTTCTGCTGGATCTTAAATCCAGGCTGTGTATTTAAGCAACTGCTGCACTATTAATCTATTTAGGACTTTTAACTTTAACTTGGAATGTAATTAAAATTTATATATAATGAATTAAGACAGGATATTAAATTTGTTAACTTATCTAAATTTTACCTTTTTACTTTAAGTTGTTACTACTTTTGGTTGAGGATTAACTTTAACTTTTGCAAATTAAGGAACGATTAAAAATTTAAATTCTACTTTACCTTTAATTGAGTAATTGAATGTAGGAATAACTGCAGTCATTTTTCTCCAACGGGTCTACTTGAGTATGTAATATTTTCTAACTGCCTAAGGGATTGCTAAATTGATGTATGCAATTTTTTTTACCTGAGTAAATTAAGAAATTTCTTGAACTAAGTAATCTCTGTCAATATTGGTAAAGACACCATGCTCGGTGATTCATTAAATTCCTGTGTATTTTCATGCTGGCCAGCAGAGTTTGATAACTGCATATGAAAAGTTAATATTATTTTTTACGGTGTAAATTTTTGATTTATTCATCTCGGTGCATATTTGAAAATAGCAATATATATTACATTTCTAAATGCATTATTTTAAATAGTTGTCACCCTGGTACCATAGATCTCGAAATTAAGTTGAAAGATTGAGTGTCTTCCTTATAATGCTGCAATAAATATCCTTGGTTATATATATATATATAATTGATTCAGAGTTTTTCTTATGATGACTTGTGTGAATGTTCTTAACACCAGTACTCCTGCTTGGTCTTAGGGGTTGTTCGGGTTAGTATTACACAACGCAATGAAGTTTTGTTTTGATATTATTGTAGGCAAATTATTTAATTTCAGGTTTTAATTGTAACAGTTAGTATTTAACGTCTGGTACCATAACACCAGAACATTTGGTACCAGAACAATTGCACCAGAACATTTGGAACAGAACAATTCATTATTGAATTTGTAGCTTACCTATTAAAACATTACATATGAATTATTTTAGTTATGAATTATTTTATCATTTTGATGTTTTAAAATATAACGAATGCTCGAAATTTTGACTACATAAGCTCCATGTGGAGAGTTATCTTTTATTTTCTAATGATTACGAAACAGTGCTGAGATTACTTTTATAAAATTATCTACATTATTTTATAGTCTTGCAAGAAGGAGTACTTCTAAAATCAGTTTGAAAAATTAGCTCTCTAGTTACTCTTTTCAAATAACCCGCATATATAATATCTCCATTTGAGGTTTTTACATACACAGAAAAACAGAAAACTTTCACCTTTTACGGAGATCATTCTTTCTGGCTTGATTAAAAATTCTTTCGGTACAATAATGAATATGTCCTCCGAAACTGTGTTTTTCCCTTTCTTAAAATTCTGTTCGAGGAAGGAAGTTCTTAATAAATACGGAAGTTTTTCTTTAAAACTTAACTTGAATTAGATTTTAAAAGTTCATTTGTGTGAGATTCAATATCATTTATTAACATTAAACTTCGTAAAGACTTTTTTGAAATATTCCTATATTACTTTCAAATTTCCCATTTCGAAGGAATTATTCTAAATAGAAATTTTGCACCTTTTCCCCTTGCTATTAATCTTCCATAGCAGAAAGTAAGTTTGGAATATTACCCTGTGAGCTGTTATACGTAAAAATGGAATACTTGAAGACAAAAAGTGTGTTAAGTAGTTTTGTCCAAGAAACTGAATGCTTATTATTTAGCAAGGTGTTTTTCTGAGTATTATACTAATTTTGGACATAAATGATGATAAAATTCTAAAAGATAGGTGTGTTACAATTGTCAAACCTCCAAATTCTTATGTACTGAGGATACATATATGCAGTATAAAAGTACAACAGGAAATAACTTAGATCATAAAATGACCAATGCAAATTCTATCCTATTTAGCTTCTAAATGAGATCTGGATAATCTAGATCAGGATCCCGCAACTCCTCGCCTCTGTTTCTGTGACATGCTTGGCACATTTCAGATGCCACTTCATTATTATGTCAAAACGTGTTTTACTACGTTTAATGTACTAATACACGTATGCGTTTAATGTTTTAATTATCAGTGAATAATCATTAAATTATACAAATATACATAAACTGAAACAAAAATATTTTATATTCATTAGTAGTTGCAATTAAAAAACAAAATTAGTAACTTGATATTTATTTTCAAACATTACGTTATGTGCTCTCGATTTTAAAATATTTATTGTGCCCTTAATAAAAGTTTGCTAATCGGTATAAAAATTTTTGATAAATATGTATCACTTAATGAAACAATACATTTTGATATCAAGAAGAACGGTGTCAAATGTGCAGCATCTCTGAGGAAAAAGAAGTAAGTTTTTCAAAGTATAAAATTTTATCATGAGTAGCAGTAAAACAAAATAATACCTATGATTTCATTCTTCCGTGCATATGCGTAAATTATTTTCTGCTGCAGTTCTAATACAAATATTATTATTCTTTTAAATCCGTCACAGATCAGGTCCATCGATAATCATCGATGGGGTGAAGGATGAATATGTCAGTAGATATATTAGAGTTAGAATATCATTGTGAATAGTAAAACTTTATGAAATTCATTAAAGCTTTGATTGAAAATCATCGGGGATGGAATGTAAAGGTTCCTTCTATCTCTCATATTGTCTAAAAACATTCTTACCAGGGAGATTTAAGTTCTTTTCCTCGATGGAAAACTATAGTAGTTTATGTGCACTTTGTAACTGCAATTGGAGCGCAGACTCTTGAGTGTGGAAGCATATTATATTAGTTATATTTGTTGCTAACATATCATTAAGCATTTTTAAAGTGCTTAAAATCATTAATTACTTTAAATAGGTGAAATACCGCCCTTGACTCTTCTTTCCCTGAAACATAAGAAGTTGCAATAATGAATATTATATAGCGGTTCAATATTTTTAACCAACTAAGAACGTGAAGATGTGATCCCGCTTTTTCCTTGAAACAGTGATGCCCAATTCACTTCGTACAAGGCAAGAAATGAAGAAATGAAAAGTGGGTGAGACATTTCGGCAGTTAGCAAAGATATTCTGTGTAAGATAAAAAAGTTTCATGTGGAAGTATCTAAATTCAGCTCTTAAGGGCGTCGATTTGGAAGTCGTCCTGAGAAACTAATGAAAAGGAAAAGAAATACATTGGAGGATACTCTTAGGTTTCGTATCTAAAAGTTCTGGATGGAGCTATGCAAAATCATATTGTTATGATTGCCGCTCCATGACAAATGCATAATTTGCCTCTTAACAGTGCTTTATTATCCTGCTACCACTTAACACTTTAAAGGCTGAAACGCCCGAGATGGTCTTACATTTAAACGACCACAGACGCCCCAAGCGGCTGAAATTGAGATGTAGTTTTGTAGTTTTGTTCCCTCAGCCTAAGGTATACAGTAGCACGTGCAGTTTCCCCAAAAGTATTGTTTCAGTTTATTTCAGACAGCTTGTCCTAAAAGGTTAACGGAAGCTTCTTTGTTAGGAAGTAGAAAAGATGTCATTTAAAATTTTCACACCAGTTTGTACGTTAATGGGAAGGAACGGGTGTTTCGCATTTTAAGCGTACAGGTTATCGAAGGCTTCGGTTTTCTAAGGGTTAAGGGCTCATGATAAATAACAACAATAAAAAACGTGAAAAAAAGAATTTCTGAAGGGTATTATATTTGAAATGGGAATGGAAGACAACCAAATGATGTTTTTGCGTATCTGTGATTTTTAATTTTAAATCATTAGTAAAGGATGAAATAGCTATGCTTGGAAATTTTCTGTTATCGTAAGTGATTGGTTTAGTTCATTTTTGTACTTGTCTTTTAATTATGGATTACGATAGATATTGATGAAACAACATCATAATAGGGTAAAATAACATTTCATAACGTGCAACACAAGTTTAGTCACTTATTATACATATATTCAATTGCATTGATCTATGGCTCAGTGAGGTCTTCTTATAAGCACTGCAAATCGTGTTGTACACGAATTTTCATAATTTATTGAAATTTCTAGCAGCCAATGAAGAGCAATAGATTACAATATATGAAACACATAAATTAGGATAATACTGTACTTAGTTCGCTGGATTACTTTACATAAATTTAATTTTTATTTAAGCATCAGATATTGTTTTAAAAGAGGAAATTGCATAAAAGAAAAGGTCTGATATTAAAACTCAATACTATTATGTAGGAATTAATAAGTTTAAGATATGATGTGTGTAAAGTATGAAAACAATGATTAAAGAAATTTAAATATTAATGGCATAATATAGGATGGTAAATTATTCAGTTTATTTATCCATATATTTCTTATCCAATTTTATGCTACATACGGAAGAGGTTTTATTTAAATAAAGAGAAATTTATTCAAAACACTGGAGCAATAATTATTAGTCTATTAACACAGACGGCATAAAAAGTATACACTCAGGTTTAACAAACAATTGATGAAAAGAAACTTGGACACAGGGAATAGGCGATTCATCGAAATGCGCTTATTGCACACAAACTTGACAAATATTCTGGCATGTTTCTTTCTTCAATTTTAAAGAAGATACTGCAAAGCTCTTATGTATCTAGTAAATAAAAAATACAGGTTAAAAAAGGAATAAAAATTATCAAAAGGGTTGAAATTCCAAAGTTAATATACATAGCATTACACTATTATAATATTTTTTTTTATTTATTAAATACATTCCTTATGATTGAATCCTGCAAATAAAAAAGAATAGTATAATTAGTAAAGTACAAGAAATAGTAAATGATATTAGTGAAACGACAGAAGTATTTTTTTTACCTTGATACTGGATTGTTTGTTATTGATGTTCGACATTTTTTTAATAAAAAGATGCAAGTACTTTTATTGTTACATTACTGTATATTACGCATGGAATATATTAGACAACTAAATAGGTTATCATTGACAAGGGAAGTTTCATCGTAATATACTTTAATTTAGATCTTACAATATCCGCATAAAAAGTTACAATTATTTATTTCCTAGCCAATTAAAAACACAATTCTGATTACAACTGCTTAAATATAATGGTTCAACAGTTTCACATGTGATCTGTATACAAATGCCATATGGCAACTTCGGAGAACCAATGTCATGTCAGGAAACATATTACTGTAATATATTTCCTGACATGACTGCATTGTTGTTCAGACTGCAGTGGATGTATACGGTAATACAGTTTTCTGTTGACATAGATTTCTGTTGACATGGACAGATATTAATGAAATGTGGTATGAATATATGTTTATAACAGAGAAAGAAGTAATAAAATAATTTCTGAATAGAGAATCCAGAAATTATTTTACGTACGCATGATTATCAGTTAGCATTTTAGTGCAGGGATGTTCGAAACCCCCGTTGTGATATCGAAAGGGAAATGAGTCTAATATGGGGTATTTTGAAATCTCTCAGCCAGATAGCTCCCGCATTGGAGGAGTGACGGCAAAGAGTGATGGAATTTTGGAGAGGGAACAGTTGAGGCCTCCCTGTGACATTCGAACCCAGTCCTGCAGCAAGGCACTTTTTCAACCTCGTGATTCAATCAATGCGGCGAATATCCTGACTTTCCACTTAATCATCGACTAGCTGAGTCCTATGTGGACGAGCTTTGTCTTCCATTAACAGGAACCAACATTACAGCTTCACCATTCTAATGATCCTTTTTCCTCAAGAGGGAGGGCTAATATCGTGTTCCAGGCTCTCTTCGGAAAGAGATACCCCGAAAACCAATGTCCAGATTGAATCTTGACTCATTTGTAAAAAGCACTTTGAAGTAATAGTTCCCTACGAATTGCTGCCGTAGAATATAATTAGATTTATTTTGTATCTACTCGATCCCTTCTGCGCGAGCATGTTATCGCTTTAGAAAAGCAAAGAGTATTGGTAACATATCGATATGTAGTAAGCACAGGAAAGAGTAGTATTTAGGTTTTACTCCCCATATTCAACGAATTAGTTTCATTTTTGTTCTGTATATACACTCACGTTTGTGAAAATTGCAACACCATGAAGGACTTACGCGAGTGAGCTGAAATTTTCAGGAAATGCAAAGTAGCGCATGATATGCAAATGATTAGAATTGCAAATCCGTAGCGCATGCGTATGCTGAGCAGCGCCCTCTGAACGGCTGATGGATCCGAATAAATAGACGGCTGTAGCGAGACGTGTATGGTTATCGGTGGTTATCTGCTAGTGGTAAACGTTAACTCAATCTGTACTTATGCCTCGTCGACGAAAGAGAGCGAGATTTGAACAACTTACAGAGTTTGAACGAGGGAGAATCATCGGCCTTCGTGAAGCTGGATTGTCGTATCGTGCAGTAGCCTCTCGTGTGCAGCGTAACAGCAGCACAGTGATGCGCGTTTGGAAGCAGTGGACGGACGAGTGTCGGACAACTCGGAAATCCGGGAGTGGACCCCGAAATGTGACGTCAGCTCGCGATGATAGACACCTGGTCCGCATGGCGCGGACGGACCGTACAGCTTCCTCTAGACAATTGGCAGCACTGTGGTCAATAGCTACAGGTGTTTCATTGTGTGCTTCATCAATTCGTAGACGTCTGCTGCAGTGTGGACTGCGCGCACGGACTCCTTTATACAGGATCCCCCTAACGCACGACCATCGCCGCCTGCGGCTACAATGGGCCAATCAGCATAGAGACTGGCGTGCTGATTGGCAGCATGTCGTGTTTTCTGACGAATCCCGCTTTAATTTGTGGTACCATGATGGCCGCATTCGTGTCAGACGCTATGCCGGTGAACGCCACCTTCCGGAGTGCATTATCGAACGCCACAGTGGACGAACACCCGGAGTTATGGTCTGGGGCGCCATAGCATATCATAGACGATCTCAATTGCTACGAATTGTGGGCAATCTGAACAGCAACCGGTATATCCGTGAAGTTCTACAGCCCGAAGCTGTTCCCTTCCTTCAAAGCTTGCCAGGCGCTGTATTTCAACAGGACAATGCCCGCCCTCATACTGCTCGGATTGTTAAATCCTTCTTTGCAGCGCAGCAGGTACAGCTTCTTCCTTGGCCTGCGTGTTCCCCGGATATGTCGCCAATTGAACATGTGTGGGATGTCATTGGTCGGCGTCTTGCTCGTGATCCTCGTCCTGTTGCGTCTGCAGACGAACTTTGGGTACGCGTACAAACGATATGGAATGCTCTTCCTCAGTCAGACATTCAAACTTTGTTTGACTCCATGCCACGTCGTGTAGCAGCACTTATTGCGGTGCGTGGTGGCCACACAAAATACTGATTCTGATCTCTTGTTCTTGTTTGTTTGCTTTGAACATTTAATCATTTATTTGTACCACTACCACTCAACTGTGTGTTAAATTGCATTCAATTATGACGATTCCTTCTTGGTGTTGCAATTTTCACAAACGTGAGTGTAATTTGCTACAATGCATATACGTAAATCTTTGTTGTTTTCAATATATTCGCTTCATACGCGTGTAACTATATTAGGATTCATATGCTGCTTTGTATTTAACTGCAGGTCTTAATGTAGTGGTTTCATACGTATGTTACTCTAATATGTTGTACATGTTTATTGTTATATGACGTGTGCGCCATTTTCTTCCGTTCGTACGGTTAAGAATTTTAACATAAATCTTAACTATCGATAAATATTAGCAAAATGCGCCTTTAATGTTTACGATTCATTCCTTACCGGTAAATAGGGTAGAATTAGTTCTTTGTGAGCTGGGTCTTTTGTAAAAATTAGTATTATGTAGTTATAATTATTTTCTTCTCTAAGAGACGACACTGTATTAGAATAGTAACCAGCACAGTATATAGCAGATAATATATGCAAATTTGTTCTTAACGAATTGGTTTCAATTGTAAATCACAATAATATTTTGAATTTATCTGCTTATATATATGTTTTATGCATTTATATGTTATAACGTAATATTCATATACTCATTTGCACCATATTGTATTATTTTGCAATGTGCCTCTATAGAGTCATATTGATTTAGTAAGACAGTATATTTTACAATGGGATGTGTAGGATTACTATTACGGAGGCCTAATGGCACTAGGTATGTGGCCTAATGGCCTAATGCCTTTTTCTATCTGTTCTTATTTCAACTTCCCGTTAGAATAAGGGCGCGTTTCAGCGTTATGCTAATTTGAAGTGGAGCCAAGTTCTACTTAAACGAGAGGTAGGAACCTTTCAGTGTGCGAGAGCTTTTAGTCTCAGACCACTGTTACTCTATTCGACGTTCGCCTGACCAGCTACTATTTAAGTTCTAAGCCGTAGCGCTGTTATTCTATTACTTATTGAAGTAATTCTAAGTGCGTCAGTATTAGTTAAATCTTGCTACGCACCATTTAGTTTAGAGGCCAACCTCGCGTTTAGAGCTCTGTGAGCAACGATTACTTAATTTCTAATTAGTTTTAGTTTAAATTACCTGATTGTTCAGTTTATACCCAAGTGGCGGTCATTACTTTCTGTATCTTTCCCGAGTTGGGAAGTGGCTTTATATAATTTGTGGTTTAATAAAAGAGGATTTTAAATCCCTCTGAAGTGCATTTCTTCTACCAATTAACCACAGTTTCCTACCACAGAATATAGCTGCATTCAGCTCCCTGTTCAAGATCAGTACTTCACGTTTCACGAAGATGTTTGCCAAGAATATGCACCGAACACGCAGTCCTGACAAATTTATCTTGCAACGTAATATTTGTACTATAGAAATCGCACATAGTAATTATGCAACCTAGAATTTTTGGATCATTTGTATATTACTAGATCTTTATTACTATCCATTTGTCCATGTTTCGACAGATGGATTTACTCCCTGTGATGGTATACAAATCCACTTGGTTCGCCTCTGTGGTCGTAAGCCATCTCAGCAGCGCACTCACTCACTCACCTTCAAGGATCAAGGATCAAGGAAGTGCAATTTACGGAGTACTTAGGCAAAATAACGCCTGCACCTCCACATCATCATCAAAAGAGGAGATGCTCTAACATGGTAAACATTTTGAAAAGCCAAAAGCCTTAGGAATAAGTGCCTTCACACTGAGACAAAAAAGGTAAAAACTCAGAAGGACTAATTTTGCGCCAAAAAAGGGCAGGATTATTTAGATAGGGGCAGTCATCATATATTAATTTTGACTAGATAAGTAAAAGGCTGATGTTTCGTTAAACCTTGATAAACTTTACTGCAACGTCAATAGCGAAGAATACACAGGATCCTTCAGGGTCCCTGGGGAGACCCGGTTACGAGTCGAAAAATTCACTCACCTTATATACTCCCCCTTTTGAAAGGCGACTGGAGTCTAGTGGACCCAGTCGCCAAATATCCAGGTAGTGACGAATTATCTTCAACCACCTTTTTAGTTCGGACGCCAGAGAAACAGTTAGAAATTTTTGATCGCTGGAAACTGAAGAAATCTGCAATGCCCTTGCCGAGATTAGAACTCTGAACTTCCCGAATACGCATCGAGCGTGCTTCCAGTTACATCACAAAGACACGCGGGAAGGAAAGAGAAAATACCTTATTCCATGTTTAAATAAATGTGTAATAACTTATATTATAGTACTTCCAATATATTATAAATATTTTGTTACTTAATTATCTTATGATTTTTGAGATACAAACGCAATAATTAGAATAGAATATACACTGCTCAGTTAAAACAAATGGGGGGGACAGTTGCATACCACCCGTTCTATTGGGCCCAGTAACGAAATTCAACTTGTGTTTTTCAGGTCTCGAAAGCGTAACTTAGGATATATATTAGATTTATATATAGATTTTTTTCAATATAGGTATTTTGGCACAAAATAGGACATTTTATGGATTGACATGCCAGTTCCATATTTCGATCCGAAGACTCAAATTAGGCCAAACTGCCTAGTTTTGTAAAAATCGCACGAGTAGTTTTTAAAACATTAGCTCTCAAAATTTTAACTTCTCAATGTTAATTGACTTTGGTATACATTTGTTAATACCTCCTTTTTTATTAAACTTATTTGATTATTCCTTTCACATTTAGAAATTTAGGTTCATTTCAAATAAAATTCGCACATTTTTTATGATATATTTTTTTTAATTTGTATTTTTAAATGATGCTTATAAACTTTTCGAAAAACATTTTGAATTATAACTTATGAAATTTTTAACATCATTTTAAGTAGATGTATTTCTAGGCACACCTGCAAAGAGTTAGAGATTTTTATTAAAAATTTTCTAAGATATACATGAATTTATATATTGGCGCGTTTTGAAATTTGGCACATTTGTTAAGCGATCATATCGCCAAATGTAGTTTACGCATTTCGTTAAAATTATTTGAAAGTATAAACGATGACTTATTTTTCTGCTCGTGTACAATGAAAAAAATCTGGTGTGTACACAACATGACTTCCTTGTATGGAATATTAAATTATACGCAACTTTCCTGCGTTTCATTTAAACATACTGAATTAACTAATAGAGAATTTTGAATTAAGTCTACTTCGTCGATAGCGCATAAACCACAATAGAATAAATGCAATCTTTTAAGTTCAATATATTAATTTACCATAGCCACACTACGGCGCTAATACACGTAACAGTGTTACATCTCATTCATTTTATAATTCAGAGGTGCAAAAATTATAGCATCTGAGGAATTACCACAAGTTCTATTCAAATACTATAATAAATCTAAAACGATACGTAAAAGAAATTAAACAAAAACACAAACAATTTTTCACAGATGATTCAGCGCCTGCTTACATAATGCAAATGCTCTACTAATTAATTCAGTTCTCACTTCGCGGTAAGGCAAAAATACATAAAAATTCAAAATATTTTTATTAAAAATTAAAAGACATAGAAAAACATAAAACACCAAGTACAGTTAAAACAATTAAAAAAAAATTTTTGTAATTAAAATTACAATTTGTAGGCAAAAACCAGCTAATAACTTAAATGATAATTCCAGAATGAATCAAGCATAATTTATTTCGCAATAATGAAAGAAGACTTTGCTTTGTTGTTGCGAAGCTTAGTTTCTCTAGATTGGCAAGAAATCCACTATTGTGCTAAATTTCAAATGTAAACAAATAAGGCCGCTATCATAACCAAGAATTAGGCTTAGCCGCACTTAAAAAACATTTAAATTGTTGATAATTCCACAATTATTGCATGCAAGTTAACTAAAGGCATAAAAATCTTAACCGAAAGATAAGAACAACATAATTCAATAATTTTAAAGCAGAAAATGCACAATTTACAAACTTATAAGAGTAAAGAAACTGAGCTCAATGAACTGAGTAACAAAGTGGATATATATATTTGGTGCGGCCGATTGAAACCAAAATGGGAGGTGCACATCTGCATGCTATAGCAGCCCTGTATACAAATTTTCAACGCTCTGAGGCAACTCGTTTTTGAGTTACGCGAGATAAATATATACATACGTACGTACGCACAGACGCTCAGATTCTCTTCAGAATACATTAAATCAGTT
>KK119207.1:108355-120712 GCA_000611955.2 Stegodyphus mimosarum | reverse complement strand
GGGGGGGGGGGGAACGAGTCCTTTATTCTGTCCTTAAGTAAGGAATTCACTCAAAAACACTGCAAAAAATGCGCCAGAATAAACATTTGAATTTTTCCGTAAATGCCTCACCGAATTTTGCAAAATTCAATATTTAGGCATAATTTGATTCGTAGTATCGAAGTACGGAAAGAATTAGAATGTCGTTTTAGAAAAAGTCCGATTTTCTGTCAAAATACCTATATTAGAGCAGTGCTGTATATAAATCTAATATATATATACTAAACCGCGCTTTCGAGAGATGTGAAAAACGCAATTTGAGTTTTGACAATTGGTCCAGTAGAACATGAGATATAGAACTGTCTTTTTTTTTTTCGCAGTGTACAATTTTTTCTATTCTAGAATTGGAAATCCGTTCCGGACGTGTTTTCTTGTATTTAATAGCATTTTTATTATTTCGTAATATAGTATTTTCAAGAATTTTAATAATTTCTGTATTCTAAAGCAGTAATGTGTCCCTTAGCAGGAGAAAAGGACTGGACAGGAATAAGCATACGGGACATCAGAACACTGCCGTATTGTGATACAGCTACTGTCCCGTGATCCTACTGATCCAGAAGCATCCTACGGATGCCTCTCTGGACAAACTTCCTGCAAAACTTTCATGGAATTATTATTTAGAAGAATTTGTATGCAATACAAAGACGTCTTTTGACAGTTGCTGCCAAATATCTTGCTCTTGTTCCGAAATGTATTTTACAATATTGTTTATTTTGTGATGAAACGTTTTATTAATTTGTGATATATTATCGAAACACTAGTTCGCTTGTAATTTGGCCTAACGCTGTGATGTGCTTGTGTTAATGCACATGAGAAAAGATAGTGTTCTGGAAACCTCTTTCGCTGCAAACACAGTTAGTTGTCTGAGGAAGAGAAATTCTTTAGTAGCAATAAGTAAAAAGGGGTCATTTTTAGATACGAATTGATTTATACGGGGGTACTCAGTATTTTTTCCTGTTTTTATTATGTTGATGAGTTCATGTATTCTCCGGCCTTGGGAAACAGAGTTCCATTTGTTCTTCCAGATTTGATTAATTTCTGTGCTTCTTTTCTTAGATATGATTTTAGGCCATTTTAATTTCGCATCTCCAGAATCAGGAGTATTAGTTGCTTCTTAAACAAGGGAACCGGCGTTTTTGTTTCCTTCATTCCGAGCACGTGCTTTCACCTTACTAAGCGAAATTTTAATTTGGTTATTTCTTGGGAGAGATCAAAGATGTCTTGTACTATTGAAGGAAGGTGTTTGAAGTTAATTATCGTACGTACCGAAGAAAGATAACCTGACTGAATTGTGAGCTAGCCGTATTTATTATTAATTGCAATTGGTATTGAATTTTAATGGCTAAAATTTCAACTTGAAAAACTCTTATTTCTGGACATATGCGTCCTTTTCAGGGTATTAATGGCTTTTCGGCTTTAATAAAAATACAGGCTGACACCCTTTTTGATTTATTTTTTATCTATCTGTAAATCCTCTAGGGTATGCACTGATATTTGCAGACTCTTTAAAGTATATTTTGATGTAGGAGAATTTGCCGGGAGAGGAGAATATGAAGGGTTCGAGAATTCAAAATTATCCGAATAGTAAGTTTGTTCCTATACGAAAGATTGATTCCTAAGCTGTAATATTTTGATTTCGACCCTTCTAGCTCCGATAGAAGATATAAAAGAAATATAACGGAAAGTACGCACAGTACAGCGTTAGAAGAGGAAGTTAGAAGATTTTTCAATGTTAAGGAGAAATGGTTGTTGAATGGTACTGAGCTATTGTTTCCTCCTTTCTGTCATAGTAATAATTGTTTGTATCACAGATTCAAATAGTCTTTTCTGTGCATGGGTTTAAGCTTTATCATATCCCCTTATTCTTCTCATGGAGAATATTCTTCCCCTTTTTTATGTTTCTATTATAATATCTTGGAGGTGATCTATTCAGTTGAATTTTCGGTCTACTGTGATTCAAACAAATTTCAATTTGCTTACAATCTTTACATAGTTGGTTAAAGATTGTGGGAGAAAGCATGATATTACCTTCGAACTGTTCTCTTATTCTTCCAGAGATGGTGAAGGCTGTGTTGTCTGCGAATGCAAAGTTTTGTATGATTTGCCTATTAGTGCGATATGATAGAATTAAAGATAAGAATCCACAGATCAGCGGCCAAGGATCCTTGGGGAAATCCTGTTGTATGGCGCTTTCCTACTGTTCGCGTATTATGGGTGATTATACTTCTCTTGTTGAATAAAAATGTGCATAATAATAAAGGTGTTTCCTAGGATGTTTACCTATCTGAGAGTTTGAAGTATGGCATGCCACCACACGGAAACAAAATTAGAGTAGAGTGAGATAAGTCAAGACAAACAGAGTAGAGTGAAGATTTTATGATTTATTCTACTGTACGGTCCTAAATATTTCGTGTACAGAATGAGATGTAGACCAATTTGGCATGAAACCACATCGATTCTCGCTAATTATTTCAAATTTATAAAGGTGGTGCCTTATTCATCCGGCAATGGCTCTTTCCAGAACATTACCGATTGCTGGCAGGAGGATGATGGGTCTATATATGAATAGGGATTTGCTGGATCACTGTTTTTTTTTTGGAGAAAACGATATGTCCTGTCTTGAAGACATCGGGAAGACTCCTAGTTGAAGAGATTTATTGAATGAATCTGTAGAAGTCAAGATGAGGCCTTTTGAATTAGTTTTATGATTTTGTTATTCATCCCGTCCAGTCCTGTACCTTAACACAATCTTGTCAAACTTGTTTAATTCCATTTATTAGTTATGTGAAGTAACAGTCTTCTCGTATATTAAAAATTATTTTGACTATTCATGTGCTTGTCGTTAATACACATTTAAATGTTATGCTTTGACAGAGTATAATGTCATGTTAATAAAATTTAGTCTTCGCAAAATTTGCACAGCTATTTAAGGTTAAAAATACTACTAAATTAGTTTACCTGCGTTTCTTTCCGGGACTCAGGCCGCTTGACCAGACTATGGTGTCTTTTCCAATTCCAAACACTTCAGCATAATCACAGTCCATACCAGGGAGGTTAACTAGGCACGAGCTTTTCCTGTAGGTAGCAAAATAATAATTCTTAACTAAGAAAGCAAGCAATCAGCTTTACAGTTTAAATGTTATCGGTAACTGAAATAATTTACGTACTCTTGAAATACATCTTGCATTTTCAAGATGAGTAACACTTGTATATTCGTTGATAGAGCAGTCAAGTTTCAAGAAAAATATTTGCTGCCGACTAATTGATTTCAAAGTGCCATACTCAAGAGCAACAGATTCTGCTTTCGAAACTTAAATTCTTAGGTAAATGTCACTGCTGAAGGCTTTCGTATCAAACTTAATATAGGATTTCGTATATAATGAATTTTTTTATTGCAAGGAGGAAAAAAAACAATATGTTACTGATAGTCCCTGCAGGGTTAGATTTTAAATTAATAACCTGTTCTAGAGTTATTTGGTGTTTAATATTTCAATGCCACTCATATTCCAATATAGAAGACTTTCACGTCTTCTATATTTTAGTGCCTCTCAGGTTTCAGTTAAATTTAAGACTGTTATATCAACTTACTAAATGGTACGGTACTTTTCTAAATGGTTAAACGGGCTTTCAAGTAGCAGCTAACAAAAACAATTCAGCCAATTTTCTAAATGTTATATGAACTAGGTTTCTAAACTAAAAGGAATATTTAGAACCATTACGTTTTTTGAGCCAGGAAACCTGAAACATATGCCGTTCCCTTGCTCCGATAAGAACTCCGAAATCTTTGATTTCTAGCTGGATAAAAATATATACAAAATATAATTAATCCTCTTTCCATTTTGTCTCTTTTACTTGTGGAGTTCCACCTTTTATCTAAAAACTAAATGTGTAGGAACCTTCTGAACAGAAAAGCGAATAATCGCTTAAGTTCGGAGACAGAGATGTAAAACTCAAGAAGGGTTAATTACCCTTTATTATTTAAAATAAGAGTATACAGTCGGCTCCTTTCTCACAGCGTACAGCACAACCTCCACTTGGGCTTGAATTCAAAGTAACAAGAAATAAATCTTAACTAAAAAGATATAGCCGAAGCTATCAAGATTCCAAGCAGTTGGCGATTAAATATCGAATGAGCTGGCGAAACTATCAAAGGCCTGAAATACGGCCGAGCATAATAATAGCTTCATGGACCTTATAAGAGATAGACTAACCCAGTGGGCGGAGCGCGCGTCCTCCACATGTCCGCAAGAAGGAGTAGGGACGATCTAGTTTACTTTAACATTGAAACCTATGGCGTTTGTACCAGATAACTGTTTTTAATTATTAAATGCGATACATTGTATATTGATGAGATTATGAAAGTCACAGTTTTTTTAAGTAAGATTTAATATATCTCATTAAAGCATTTTTTACTGCATTTTGCGCATTATTTTCATGCATAATTCTTGTATAAACATGTTTACTTCGGTAAAACGGTAAAAACTCTAAACACAAAATATATAAACTTACTTTTGCATACAAGCAAAGTAAAATTAAACATGATTGATAGTACATGATGCTTTGAAACAAATAAGGTAAAATATCTGATAATATTTAAAAAAAAATTTAGAAGTATTTTTAGGCAGCGGATTCTAAAATTATTATAATATTTCAAGAGGATCATTTATTTGATTATATGATCATTAATTATTCACATTACAAGATGATTATTTATTTTAATAATTCATAAACCTTTCTGAGTGCAATTCAAAAAATAAAATAAAGTAAAATCTAGAAGCACTCAGATTTTATACTACGCCCAAAGGGACTTTTTTAACTTTTTGTGTATTACCTCTATTTATTGAATATCATGTTCTTCGCACGTAAACTACATAACGGCAATATCACAAAATATTTGAAAACAACATATCTTTAGAATTTCCGCGCTGGAGATAAAAATGTTATTTTCCGTACGGTATTGCCATTGCAACTCATTGAGTTTGTTAATTTGAAATTCGGCCTTCCAGGTGTCTATGTTTGGGTGGAGGATTGCGTTATTCAAACTTTTATGTCTCTAGATACCGTCGTTTTTTCACAGGGTGAAAAACATACATGCATTCATGAAGATTCTTATTAACTAATTATTTATTATTTAATTTCTTTAACTATAATACAGGGGGATAATATATGATGGCAACAATTTTCAAAGTGAAACGGACATTTATAGGGAAACAGCGCAAAATGCCGTTTCGAGACTAATAGCCTTTCTGGCCTATCGCCTCTTTTGGGCTAATAAATTAAATTCGCAGTAAATAAAAAAATCTTATGCAGAACTAGAAATAAATTTAAAAAATAATCGCTATAAAATATTAGCACAATTAATTATTACAGTTAAATATTATTTTAACATTAGAATAAATGCATAAAAATTATTAAGGTGTTAAAATCGCTATTATAATTGGAATAAAACTCTATTATCGAAATTATGCTATAATATTCACCTACAATTTTTTAAAAAGCAGCACAATTTAGAATTTTAAACAAAAACTTTCAAAAATTCATTTTTAGGTATTTTAGTATTTTTTACTTATTTACACCAATAAACACATAAAAATTTAAGAGAAAATTGTTCGTTTGAAATTTTCTATTAGTTCAGATTTAAAATACTATTTTTAGAAGTAGTAGTTACAAATTTCTTTATAGCATAGGAAAGCTAAAAAAAAAATATCCTGGCCTGAAAGCATGCAACAGCTTTATGATTATTTGGACGTTAATTATGTTAGATAAATATGTTAAATTTTTAAAACTCAATTTGAAAAATAAAAATACGTAAAAATTCTAATTTGTGAAATGAGCAGCTAAAACCAGCTTTTTCTTGACAAAAATACACGCTGCAATAGCCAACCAATGTTAAGTTTCTATAATCGTCCCTACTCCTCCGGATGTAATTAAGGGGACAGTCGTGAGTGCGTTAGACGAAGGAGAAAACCCGTTTGGGTTGGTCAATTTCTTATAAGGTACATGAATAGCTTAGAGAGACGTAGCCAAAAGGCGAACTCGCGCTAGTCAGAAACTCTGGTTCTTTAACGAAGTCAGTGGAACTTTGACTTAAATACTAATCTTATTTATTTGCTTTAAACGCGATTATGAAAACATATTCTGGCAGAAAATTGTAAGCTGAAATTAGGATAGATAAGATAGTAGCTTTACCTAAAAATTAACTGTTAGAAATTTAGGATAACCGTTACATCCTTACTAATTTAGCTTTTAAGAACATTCGTATGTAAAAGAATTACTTGATGCTAATATGGTTTGAAATGAACAAACCTCTTCGCTCAAGTAATAGACCAATTACTTCCAGTCTGAAGCAATGCCTTTGGTTATCACCTTTACTCAATACTGTTTTTACCTTCGAAATTAGTTCATTTTACAACACATTAAGCGTTCATTTCAGGTTGAAGGAAGTGCCACTGCTTTGAGAAGCTCTGGGTAGATATTAGAAATTAAGCTACATTTCAAATGAAGGTTTGGTTTAAATCCGCTTAAAATTCTGTACAAGGCACAATTAGGTGGAAAACGAAATTCCTTTTTCACCTTCAATACATTAGTTTAAGCATAATACTTAAGAAATTAACTTGCAGTAGTCGTAAATAATTAAGCTCCTCTAAAGTCAAATTACAGCGTAAATAACATAAAAATAATGTATCGATTAAAAGCAATTTGTTAAATGGTAGGTATGTTTACTGAATGGACAGGCAGAACTGAAAAAGAAGACATAGAAGTATTTTATACTGCAAGTACAATTAATTATTTTTTTGAAAATGGATTTTACATTTTGAATTTAATTAAATATACCTTCTGAAATCCTTAATGCTATTTAAGTACTGAATATTTTATAATCTGGAAAATAACTACTTTCTAGGTAAGAGTCTGAAATAACAGCCACTCAAACGGGATAGTGGTTAGCGAAGCTGACTGCCTTACCGAAGAGCCTGGGTTTGAATTCCGGAGAAGGCATGGATGTTTGTAAATGCGTAATGTCTGTGCGCCATGGCGGCGTCGGTAAATATGCGACGAGCCGAAAGTCCTTTTGAGAGGTTGATGGTAGGGGATGAGGGGGTGAGAGAACCTCGGTCCAGTCTTCCTGGGGTGCTGTCTTTTAAAGCTAGGGGCTGAACTGAGCAAAGTCATACCGTCCCTTATATGGTGTTCAAGAACGACAGGTGCCATCTTGACCCTTACCACGATAAATTTCCTGCGCTTGTTCTGATTTCAGAGCTGATGTTACTGTCGATCGTGTGCGATAAATCGCAAACAAACACAAAATGATATCCAAATAAAGAAATCGCAAGAGAAATCGAAAAAAAAAAATACGAGAATGAAGGAGATTTAGCAGGATGGGCGATGTAAATAAAAATTCTTTCCAGTACTTCGCGATATTAAAAATAAATAAATTATTTATTTGGGAAATTTTAAGAGAACGGACGCAATTAAATAAATAATAAAAGGTTGTTTGAAATATTCATTAGTTAAAGGTACGAAAATAAGGCTCATAATTGGTAAGTTGTAAATTAAATAATCTTGGCTGTAGTCAGAAAGAGCATAAGCATCTCAAACATGATAATGCCAAAAAAAGATTAAACTTATCTTCTGAAGAAAGATTTTGATTCCAGACGGCGCAGACAAATGCAGGCAAGAGTAGGAATGTAGGGTTTTATTTTAACAAGTACTTCCATTTCCCATTAGTAATTATTTAAGAAATACTTGCTTAGAGAAAATGTAACCAAAAAACTGCATCTATCAATTTGAACTATAAGAAACCGAATTATAATAAATAATTGAATAATTGAACTATAAGAAATGTAAAACTCATTATCTTGTTTGAAAAATGATTTTTCACATGAATGTTAATAAAGAACAGAGGTTTAAGGTTAAAAACAAAAAAATCCGTGACGATAAATATTCTTGAATTTATCAGGAAGAACATTTCGTGCTGTGTAAGTAATAAAAAAGCATTAGAGAACAATTTTTGGCTGAACGGAACTAAGCTAGATTAGAACAATAGAATGAGAAAGAATGCATATAATTTGGTTAAGCTGTAACTAATCCAGCACAATTTCCAATAGCTGGAATAAGGATTTTTAAAATTAAGCTGAAAATTATTTCTTTACTTTATAATGAATTGAAACTTAGAGATCGGATGATGAGAGATTCTTAGAGATTAATTGTCATGATTTTATTCATAAATATATACCAACTATTAACTGGCTTTCATTTATTTTAGAGATGAAGTTTTCCTTAATACCGTTCTGAATTTTCTTGCACGATTGAAATTTTAATACTTCTTTCTCTTTTTACATTTCATTATACTGCTTTATAATTTTGAATTATCTTGATCTTACTGTTTAACACCTCCGAGTTTGAATTTTCATCCATCTCATGGACATTATGGTCGTAAATCAGAAAAGGTTTTAGAGTGGGTCCTTTTATAAGAAATCTTTTCTGTTAACTTAATTTTGTTTGCTTGTTTTCTGTAATGAATTAAATTTTTGTTTCTGCCTATTCGCAATTAGTCAAAAGCTCAGCTTCACGCAAGAAACAATTCCAATTTCAATTTACATGAGTTCCTTAAATTTCCGTTTTAAATTGGTTTTTTCCAAAGTGCGTCATCTAAAATTTAATTCTTCTCGTATGACTCCAGTTTAATGTTAATAACGCATAGACTTACACAACGCAAGTAAAATTGAAGTAAACCTCAGTAGTAATATTACCCAATAACACATTCGAAAAAAAAATTAAACAATCAATTAGAAATTTAGAGGAAACATAAGTTAGTTAAATATAAGTTAAATCTAGTATCGGTATCGTAGCCACTACACTGTTCTCAAAATTGTCATCACACACACACACATATATATCTATATAAAATTAAAATATATAATCTATCTTTCAAATATTACATTAATAATATCCTTTTAACAACTCCCGTATTCATTCTAAAAATAACTATAAGCAATAATTTCTCCCTGCAATTCTGAAAAAGATCCGACATTTACCCTCTGTTGCGCACTTTTCGATGAAATCTGAACCCAACATTGGGACATTAGTCTATCATGGGATCTAAATGTAATACGGTATAAAAGGTAATTGCATCAGAACTCTCACTCTCTTCGCTATTCTCTTCTGCTGCTTTTCGTTGTGTCGTCTTGCCGCTAGCCACGCAGAGTTTACTTTTCTAATTTCGTCCATTGTTTAAGATGTAAGCTGTACAAAATTGTGGGGTGTAAGCACACCACCCACAGTGATGATGTGCATTATCATGGAATAAAATTAGTTTCCAAATGGCCAAGTCTGGAAGATTTTTAGTTTATGCATCCATCTTACTAACTTCACAGTAAAACCTTTCCAATGCCAATCCGTTGCACCTCACTTTCATCAAGCCATTTTATTACAGTAACGACCATCTTATTACATATATGCTTTATAACACACTAAAAGATAAAAATGTTACATAAAAGCAATTAAGTATGTTTTACATACAGTATTAATAGAATAAGTGTGCAAAAGAAGATAGAAATTAAGCCATGAAATTCTGCAAACTTTTAGTAATCTGATAAATAAGAGACTGAAAATAATTTACTTAAATTATTACCTGTCTCTTTCTATACGAAATATGAATAAGAAAAATTTCATTTAGAAAGGGTTTATTACTATTACACAAGCATATCAAAAGAGCAGTGGGTTATTGCACAAGCAAATTAGCTTATTAAAGCTTGAATTGATATTAGAATTCATTGCATAAAAATAGTTTTGAATAATACACTATAAATCTTTCTTGTTAAAACGACTCATTAAATGCAGCGCAATCAACTAAAGGTTATCAAAATTGTTACTTTTGAAGATGATACGCAAAAAAATGAGTCGCTTTGTACAGAAAGTTCTGATTACTCTTTCTTATTTGATTTACACCTAGAAACCATATTGTGTCTTCCTACATTTTATCTTTCTGTACTTCTGCATAGGAAATTAAATACATGCCTTATTAAAACAAGAAGCAATAGCCAGGAATATTTTACTTTCTACTTCAAACTGGCAGAAATTCTTTTATGTTTAATTATGGAAAATCAGAACAGATCAATGGAGACCTTTCAAGGAATGATGTATAAATCACATTTGGAAAATTCAAATTGATTGTGAAAAAGAGAGAACTTTCTCTCAGAACGAATTATCAGAAAGAATATTTAATAATACTAGTAAGAACATATATAATCACATGAGGTAAGTTTTGGATTTTAAAATAATACTAAACACTTTGCTGAAATAAAAATGGGATCTACTCTAACATAAAATTTCTGGAAACAGTAAATTTTCAGGACTTTTCCTGTATACAAATTGTGCAATGAGGAAAAAATTGAAGAAATTTATTCGATCCAAAATTGTATTCCAATCTTCGCGTAAGAGTTTTAAATATATTATTAAGATATTTACCGCTATTTGAACAGTATTGTGGTTTCTAATGCATTAAAATACGCATACTTACTTCAACTTTTCCAACTTATCGTCAATAGCTTGAAGGAGAGTTTCGATCTCATTTAACTCTCTTCTCTTGTCGGCAATCTCCCTTAATGATCTTTGAAGAATCTTAGGGCTAACAAAAGATAAAAGAGTATTAAAAGCCAAACGGAAAAACTAAATTAAAAAAATTGAGGATTTATTGCTAGAACGAATCTTATGATGCAGCATTTTAAATCCCAAGATTCCTCATTAATTGTTTTAACATCTAACGGATGTAACGAAAGTTTGAGATGCTTCAAGGTTGGTAGCTTTCTACAAAAAATATTTAAGAACAGAGAAAAACTTCATTCAACTAGAAGATATTTTATATAAGAAACTTTTATATCTGTAATTGAATTAGGTTATGGGAAGTAAATATTCAGCAATGTTAAGCTAAATAAATTAGAAGTAAGTTTATGGAGTAATTAGTAAGTTAAGGGACCGATGGATTTTTTCTCGGAATTAAAGTGTGCAGAGTTTTATCACAAATGGTAAAACTGCTGAAGAAATGGTTTGTTACCAAGTGTCAAAGAGAAGCGGATCAAGTGCTGACTAACCATTTGAAGGAAATGTGATACCTAAAATCGCCTTAACCTTATATCTCAAAGATTACGCCATAAATTGTGGCTAAATTGTTTGCTCTAGTTTTATGTTTTTGAAATTTTCATAGCTTATTTAACATAAGGAAACACGAAATTCATAAATGTATTATTTTTAATGATGGTAACATTAATACGTTAAAAAGGTTTATGCATTGTATTACAATTAAAACTAAATGCTCAGATAAAATTTAAGCAGACAGATATGCAAAATAAAATTTTGTTAATTTTTTGTGCATAAAATCTTACTATTCGGAAGGAAATAATAATTATATGCTAATAAATTATTCTATTAATATATAAACATTGAATTAAAGGCAATTTAATTTTTAACTCTGTAGACGCGCATTTTGCTTGCTTTCGTTAAATAAAATTTAATATCGTAGAGTACACAAATCATGCTTTTCTACAGGTTTTGACAGGTTTCTACAGGCTTTTCTACAGGTAATGCTTCTCGGAATAAAATTAATATGGGTAAGAATGAAATGGACATTGTTTTTCGAATACAAAACTCAAGATATAATATGCCGCTATCGGGAGTACTTTTTGTAACTTAGATGTTTCTCCTAAAGGTATAACTTACACATATACAGCATAAAGCAATAAGCTAATTATCGTAAACTACACTGGTGTGCAAAAATTAAGGACGAAGTAGAAAAATTAGCATATCAGCTGAGCGAAGAGGCAGAGCGGACAGAAAGACCAATCAGGAGATTAAGTAAGGTGATGTATGGTAGCACATGCGCAGATATGCAGGTAGACGTAATGGGGGAGTGTCTGAGTAGTACACAGTCCAGTCACATTAATGTGACCATCTGTCAAAAGCCAGAATAACCACCTTTCGCAGAGCGGACTGCTGCGAGACGTGCAGGAAGAGAGTCACATAGGTCCCTGAAGGTGTTCTCTGGGATGTTGAGCCATGCCGACTCTAATGCCGTGGCCAGCTGCGCTAGATTACGCGGTTGAGGATCCATGGCGCGAACAACTCGATCGAGATGGTCCCACAGATGCTCGATTGGGTTTAAGTCAGGTGAGTTTGCTGGCCAGGGGAGGACGGTAAACTCATCCTGGTGCTCTTCGAACCACGCACGTACACTGGCAGCTGTATGGCACCTCGCATTGTCCTGCTGGAAGATGCCATCATCCTGAGGAAAAACAATGCGCATGTAGGGGTGAACATGGTCCG
>KK119207.1:68280-106762 GCA_000611955.2 Stegodyphus mimosarum | reverse complement strand
ATGCGTCTTTTCACAAGGGCTATGGGTCCTCATTTCCTCTTCATGGACGACAACGCTCCCCCTCATCGCACAGTTACTGTCGAAGAGCTGTTGGAGAGTGAAGATATTGAACACATGGATTGGTCGGAAAGGTCTCTGGATGTAAATCCCGTCAAGCATGTACGGAACTTACTTGGGAGACCCGTGGCAGCACGTAACTTATCGCCAGTAACGATTCCGAAACTGCGATTGGTGCTACAAGAGGAACGAGCAGCAGTGTCTCAACAGCTCATTAACAACGACATATCCAGCATGCACAAATGATGTGAAACCTGCCTAGCAGTCAGGGGAGATCATATCTCCTATTAAAGACCGGATGTTTCTTGCTGGACACCCATCGCAGGGATGTTTCGGCCTTCAGTCGCATTGCGCGCCATGCTACGTTTTCAATAAAGCTTCTTTTTATCCCTCTGATTTCTCTTTTAGTAAGTATTGCTTATATTACTCATGTCCTTACGTATTGGGGATCTTACGGTATTAAACGCGTTGATTTGGAAAGCTTTTGTACAAAGTTATATTGAAAAAACCGTCTCGTCCTTAATTTTTGCACACCATTGTAAATGAAGGTGCATATGGTTTGTATTCTCAGACTAGGAATCTAAACAAAAATTTTTAAAAAAGAAAGAAAGAAAATTTGAAACAATTTAGATTTTAATGAGAATGGCAGGTTCCAATCCGCTTTTGTATTCACTTATGTTAACACGTTTTTTATATTTTTAGCCTTATTGTTAAGCATTTCTTTTGTCGAATTTAGGCCAATTACAATTAAATAGCAAAATCAGAAAAAAAAATTAATAGTATCATAAGCAGCACGTGTTTACACTTCCCGATCCAGTGTTAAGTGCTGAAATTCGTTCTTCTATACTTTTAGCCTTTTCTCAGTTCATCATATCAATGTTAAGTTTTCTTAATAAGATGAATTACAAAACCACTTTTTTGTCTTTTTATTAACAAATTCCTGTGTGTTTAGCTTTATTTATTAAATATCCCGTTTTTCGCATTTAAGCCACATTAAATTCAAGAGCAAAATCATAAAATATTTAAAATTCATAATTAAAGAGAAAAGTGTTTAATGATATTAATGAGTGCAGCTAGTGTAATTTCATAAAATATGTAATATTTTGAAGCAGATATTTCGTTATTTTAATGAGTTTTTATTTAATCACATTAAAAAGTAGGAAAAATACTCTTAAAAAGCTGCGCTTATTGCTTTTAAATCGCTTAGTTTGTTATTTCAGTAGCCTTCTAGATTAAACTTGAAAATTTAACATTAGGCTTTACGGAATGGCAACACAATGGCTAGTGAAATAAAAATTATTATGACAATCGAAACACATTGCTTTCAGTAACCGAGTTTGTTGATTAATATCGAAAGATAAATATCTTATATTTTGCCGAATGGCAACAGTCTGGTGAGCTGGAGATGAATATGCTTTGTTTCGAACAGTGTTGCCACTTTATGCTTTCAAATCTTTGAGTTTGTTGATAAAATATTCGTTAAATACGAAATAAATAAAAACAAATTAGAAAGTCAAAACTCGGGTTTCGAAGTATACATATTTTGGAGAGAATTAGTAAATACATTAAAATTTGAGTACCAAATCGAGTGTCGTTTTGTAGTTTTTGGCCGAGATTCCGAGTTTCAAGACTTCGTAATGACGTCGTTTTTAACAATGCGCAGAACATACATACATACAAAAAAGGCAGACTCTTCATTATTTATTTTTTTTTTCAAATAACACATGGCAATAACATTTAGTGGCAACAACTGGAAAAGGGAGTCGGACACAAAAGTGATTCGTACAAAACGTGAGTTTCGAGACTAATACCAAATCTGGTGTTAATAAGAATAAAAAATTAAGCAAAATTACCTCAGAAAGAATCCAGTTTTAAACACCCTTCTATAACTGTGTTTATATTAAAACTAATTTAATATATTTATAAGGTATTTCTTCCGTTTCGTTAGCGTGCCTTCGTGGAGTAGTGGTAAGCACGCTCAAGGCGTACTCGAGAGGTCCGTTTTTCGAATCCCGACAAGGGCATTGCTCATTTTTCGTGAATTCTGCTTTCAAAAATTATCTAATGCCTGTACAGTGGCACCCAAACTAAAAAGGTGGTGGATGATGACTCGTCACCATCAGGATTTGGGAATTGGGTCCCCTAATTCCCACTCGCCCTTTAAAAAGGGAAGTATATAAGGTATTTTTCCCGCCTTGTTAGCATGCCTTCGGGGTGTAGTGGTCAGCACACTCGACGTGTATTCGAGATTTCCGTGGTTAGAGTCCTGACGAGGGCATTGCTCATTTTTCATTGCTTTCAAAAAATACTTGATGTCTCTATATACTTAATGCTACGTAGAATAAGCTTTATACTTCGTGGACTAGCTGACTTTGTGGACTAGTTGGAATCCCGAAAAACATTCGTATCATATTTCTTCGAACATTTCAACAAAAATCCATATCATATTTCAACGAAAGTATCCATTTGGACCGCTCTTGGATCCATTTGAGCGATATTTTTGTGTGACATCTGTATGTATGGAGATAATATGTATCCCAAAATGAATTGTAAAATGGATTTAAAATGGATTCAAAAGAGATTTTCTCCTTGACGTCTGTACGTGCGTATGTATGTAGCATAACTCAAAAACAAGTAACCTTAGGACGTTGAAATCTTGTAGATGGTACAGTTATAATATGTAGTTGTGCACCTCCTTTTACGGTTGCAATTGGTAGGACCAATTCATGGCTTCATGTTCGCAATTAAATTGCAACAAAACATATTCATTCATTCTTTGGTAACAAATACCCGATTTTAGTTTTAGGGTTATTTAAATCCTCTTAAGGCAGATAAGAAGTATATTTTTTATATTTAATGCCTTGTCATTATTTATTTTCTGTAATAACTTAATATACTGAGGAGATAATGAAAATATAAAATTTATTAAAGGTTGGTTTATAAAACATTTGCATGCCAAGCATCTAAGTTATAATTTGCGAATTTAAACTGATAGTAGGATCTGATTAATATTTATCAGTTTATATCATTTATGTGTTCAGAGCCAGAACTGCACTGATAGCAATTTTTAACAGTGATCATATTTTCTGTATACATGTTTATGAGCTATGTACATGTGAATTTTACTTTCATTATCTAACATAAACCTTAAGTTTGAATTTTCGGGAATCAATCAGAACATACTTACATTATTGCTGACAAAAGGATAAAAGTCTGTACATTAAAAGAAGCTGTAAGATAAGAAGATTTCTATGTTGGTATTAGTTGATGAATTTTGACAACCTGGCAAGCACTGGGATTATTAGAATCAGAATTTTAAGTCTTGCTAATTGGCATTATTATCCAAACGCCAAGAAATAAAAAATCTGAATTTTCAACCTTTGACAACAATTAAAAGTTCCATGGTTAATAAGAGGAAAGTGAGGTACACTTAAATCTGTTTGATAAAGGATTTTCCTTTTTCTTAAACGGATAGCTGTTGTACATTATATTTACAAGCACTGAAGTGGAAACTCTTCCTTAAATTTGTACATTCCGGTTATTTTTCATATTGTTATTTCCTAAAGTGACAGTAATGACCGAAGAATATTTTATCTGACGGAAAATTAAGTAAAACGTTAATCTTGCCCCTACATTCAAAAATTAAAACAATATTAAATTTATACAAATTAAAACAATATTAAAATGCTGTTTCAAAGACTTTGGAGATGGACAAGTCAATTAAAGGGATTGAGATGCACATATAATGAAGCACTGATGTCCGTAAGTTTAAGATTTCAAAAATAATGTAAAAAGAAATATTTGTAAAAACATGAGCCTATAAAGCTTTCTGTGTTTCAACACACCGGGCTAAAACTGTTAGGAATAAGATATATTAAACCATGAATATCACTTTGGAGGATTTAGAATAGTGCTTCTACACATTTTTATCATATTATTAATTGGTTGTTACTAATTATCAGGAAAAATAGGTTATGACCCGATGGTGAACTATACACAAAGGACAAAGATCCGATGATCAAGTTAACATAAGGTTAGGTTAGGTTAGGTTATTCAATTATGGCAAAGCACACGAGGGCTATCTGCCTAAAGGGAGGGATGTCTTCGTGGAGGACTTTCTAAGGGAAACTGGCTCGTATACACGTTACACATGGGGAAAACCCCGAAAACGCCCATGCAGCTAGCCCGTTCGCGGGATTCGAACCTCGAACCGAACTACCAGTGTTCAGCGTCTTTACCGCTCGGCCGCTGGTGGGCCAAGTTAACTAAGTAGGTGAAATTAATTGAGGCGTTCAGAATCAGAATGACAATATGAAACTAGGCATTATCCTGTGGAATAACTTAAAAACAGGTGAATGATTTAATTCTATGCATTTTGCACATGTAATTACATGCATTTTGTGTCTTGCTAATACTATGATTTAATTATATGCATTTTGTGTCTTACTAATGCTATATTTAATTATATACATTTTTGTCTTACTAATTCTATATTTAATTATATGCATTTTGTGTCCTGCTAATTCTATATTTAATTATACGCATTTTGTGTCTCACTAATTCTATATTTAATTATGTGCATTTTGTGTCTCACTAATTCTACATTTAATTATATGCATTTTGTGTCTTACCAATGCTATATTTAATTATATGCATTTTGTGTCTTATTAATTCTATATTTAATTATGTGCATTTTGTGTCTTACAAATTCTATATTTAATTATGTGCATTTTGTGTCTTACTAATTCTATTTAATTATACGCATTTTGTTTCTTACTAATGCTATATTTAATTATATGCATTTTGAGTCTTACTAATTTTATATTTAATTATACGCATTTTGTGTCTTACTAATTCTATATTTAATTATGCGCATTTTGTGTCTTGCTAATTCTATATTTAATTATGTGCATTTTGTGTCTTACTAATTCTATATTTAATTATGTGCATTTTGTGTCTTACTAATTCTATATTTAATTATGTGTATTTTGTGTCTTACTAATTTATATTAAATTATATGCATTTTGTGTCTTACTAATTCTATATTTAATTATATGCATTTTGTGTCTTACTAATTCTAAATTTAATTATATGCATTTTGTGTCTTGCTAATTCTATATTTAATTTATGCATTTTTTTTTTATTTAATTATATGCATTTTCTGTCTTGCTAATTCTATATTTAATTATATGCATTTTCTGTCTTACTAATTCTATATTTAATTATATGCATTTTCTGTCTTACTAATTCTATATTTAATTACATGCATTTTTTGTCTTGGTAATTCTATATTTAATTATATGCATTTTCTGTCTTGCTAATTCTATATTTAATTATATGCATTTTCTGTCTTGCTAATTCTATATTTAATTATATGCATTTTCTGTCTTGCTAATTCTATATTTAATTATATGCATTTTGTGTCTTGCTAATTCTATATTTAATTACATGCATTTTTTTTGCTGCTAATATATTTAATTATATGCATCTGCTGTCTTGCTAATTCTATATTTAATTATATGCATTTTCTGTCTTGCTAATTCTATATTTAATTATATGCATTTTGTGTCTTACTAATTCTATAGGTATCTTCGTATTTCATAAGAATCATAATTTTCATTTCTTATTAGTAATATGTACTGAATACTTGAGCTAATTCGCTCATCTATTGCAGTGCTAGTCTATAAGATAACTGAGATTCATTCTTAGAAAAGTCACAAAACATACGTTGTAACGAATTATTATAAACATTATCTTTTACACAGTTTTATTTCTGCATTTCCCTTTTATTTGTGTTTTTTAAGTACAGTATACTCTTTTTTTATTTCTCTAAAACAACGATGATTAGTCTTTCTTTGCTCATTTGATTCAATAATTTGTGCAAACGTTTATGCATTTTATGAAGAGTAATATTGCTACAACAGCATGATATCAGATTAACTTGTAGTTCAGCTTTAACTTTTGCCTAGAAATACATGAAGCTTGCAAAGTAATTAGGTTCCTTAATGTATTTTGAGCTATGAAAATCATAAAAGGCTATGAATTTGTACATATCATCAGCTGTGATAATAATTTAGAAGATTAAAAACTATTAAAAGCCATTTACTCAATATTACATAGACAAGCCCCTGTATTCGTAGTCTTCTGGCAGAGCATCGTTCAATGGCGTTAAAGGTGACAATCACATTTTCCTCGAGTACATTCGTCACGTCCAGCACGTGAAGATACTTCAGACAGTAGCAAGAGAAAATTATCTGCTTTTGATCTACCAATTGTTTTCTGAACATTTACGGGCCAAAGAAACAATTGATCTTCTTCATAACTTTGCTCTTAATTTAATTAACTTTCTGATTTTTACTATTAAAACTTTTCAACATATTTGCTGGGTTATTGTGTTATCCCAAGTATTTTTTTACAGCTAAGAGTTTTCTGTATGAATCCCGTAGTGTTCTTTGTGGAACCTGACAAGATATAATTAACAATAACAACGAAAAACATTTTTTTTCAAGTAACAATGTCGGAAAAGCTATTTTTACGAATTTTGTACATAGAAAAATTTTAGTGAAATTGTTGTATTTTGTGGTACAATGCACACTGCTGACCACCGTAACACCCTGAAGGAAGCATGCAAATAACATGAAATTTACAACATGCATTAGCGGAGGTAAGATATGCTAAAGATTAGAATTTCAGCGCAGATGCACATCACCCGCTCTGTGGCGCCACTTCAAAGCACTATTTAAGGCTTGGAGTTTTCGACGATTTCAGGTTCGGCAATTGTGCTTTTCTTATGGTTTTTTCAAAAAAAAATTATCAATTATGCCTCGTAGTAAACAACGATCATCGTTTGATTAAGTATCCGAGTTCAACAGAGGAAGGATAGTGGCCTACCGAAAGCGTGGATTAACTTTCAGGGAAATCGGTAGTCGTGTTGGACGAAACCAAACAACTGTGATGCGGATATGTGACCGTCGGATGCAGGAGGGTACCACGGACCGACGTGTTCGATAGCATCCACCTCAGTGCACCACTTCACGTGATGACAGGAACATTTTGCGCATGGCAGTGATGGATCGCTTAGTCTTATCACTAACCTTAGCATAGCATATTCAGTCCGTAACGCATCATCCAGTGGCTGCGCGTACCATTCGACGCCGTTTACAGCAGAGTGGTCTGTCCGCAACACGTCCATTACTTCGTCTGCCATTGACGCAGAACCACAGACGTCTCCGCCGCCAATGATGCGATGAAAGAAGGATGTAGACAGCAGGATGTAATGAAATTGTCTTTACTGACGAGTCACCCTTCTTTCAGCAACATCACGATGGACGGATTCGAGTCTGGAGACACCGTGGAGAGAGGATGCTGAACAGTTGCGTTATGCTCCGCCACACTGGTCCTGCACCGGGTATTATGGTATGGGGCGGTATTGGATATCACTCTCGCACTCGTCTAGTATGCATTTCCGGTACTTTAAACAGCCAGCGTTACATCTCCAAGGTGCTGGAGCCAGTTGTCCTTCCTTACCTTCAGGGCTTGCCCACAACCATATTTCAACAGGATAATGCGCGACCACACGTGGCACGCATTGTTTAAGGGTTCTTCGTCAATTGCCAGATTGAATTGCTACCTGGCCGGCGAGCTCTCCGGATCTTTCGCCGATAGAAAACAAGTGGTCCATGGTTGCTGAACGATTGACCCAGATTACATCCCAAGCTGCCACACCAGATCAACTTTGGCAAAGTGTGGAACCTGCATGGTCTGCTGTAACCCAAGAACACATCCAAAGTCTCTTTGAATTGATGCCGAGGCGTATGGCAGCGATGAGTTCCAACAATGGCGGCTACTCGGGCTACTGATTCTGGAAGGAACCACACTTCACAGAAGTTTAAAAATTTAAACATTTGGTACTTAGTCATCATGTTACCTACTAAGTAAACGTTGTTGTGATATCTCTTGTATTTCTTGGTGTTGCAGTTTGGGTGGCCAGCAGTGTAACATTAAGAGCTGAAAGAAACGATGCTTTGCTAGAAAGATAAGAATAGAGGAGCAAGTCTATGTAACACTGAGTAAATGCATATTAATTGCTAATTTCGCGAGTTATCGCTAAGCAGGCAACAGATTTTGCGACTATTTTTATTCTCAAATTTATTGGGAATTCGTCAAAAATAGCCAAACTTGGCGACCATTTGGAGACCATTTTGTAAAGTGCCTATACAACTGCATTGGGTATTGTTAACTGAGAAACTGTGATTGATGCTCTGTGTAACTATAACCGTATTCGACCCTCATATGCCTTCCGAAAATTTCAAGTAATGGAAAGTACTAGAAATATCTCAATGGCCAGGTGAAAACTAGATAGGAGTAGAGACAGCATCTGCACTCACTGACCATGAAATTAAAGCCATAATTAAATCGGATCTCATATCATTGTGAGAGAGATTGCGAAAACGTTAATTGTATCACATACAACAGTTGAAAATCAAATAAGATGTTTTAAACTAGTTACGATTCTCGATATGTTGGTTCTAAATATTTGAAAGAAATTCACTTAACGATCATATCATTATTTGTGATACGCATTTCAAACGTAATGCAACCGATCTTTTTTTAAGCGAATTATCATTGGTGATTGATAAGGGATGGTATACAAAAAATGAATCGAAAAAAGTCATGCTTGAAGCTTGACAAATCTTTTTGAAAGCTAAACCGCATGAAAAAGAATATCCTGTTTCCTATTTGGTAGGATTTCAAAGGTCGTGTGTATTTTGAGCTGCTTCCAAGCTACAAAATGAACAACTCAGATATTTACTGTCAATGGTTTACAAAACGAGATAAAGTAATCAAAGGGAAAATGTCATAATTAGAAAACCAAAAACGAATCTTGACCCACCACTACAATGTGAGGCTTCACAAGTCTTTAGCAACACGTACGAAATTATTTTAGCTTGATTGGAAAGTGATGTCGCATCCGCCATATAAGCTCCAACTTTACTACAATGGATCGTTATTTATTTCGAAGTTCAAAAGAGATTCGTAAACGGTAAAAATTGCAGTAAATCGATCACTTCAAGTGGTACTTTGCTGCGTTTATGGTGATAAAAACCAGAAAGAAAGGGTGTGGATGGAACGTGGATGGATGATCACAATACAATTTTATTTTATTTTATGAACATAATTTTTTAATTAAACCAATCAGGAGCATAACTATTAATTCTATGCAGTAATAATACGAATTCTACATAGCACATAAATTTCAAACATTTAGACGTCAAAAGCTTTCATAATATGAAGTTTTAATTACGCATGTATGTAATAAGTGCACTGTTTTAAGCTATCTGGCTTTTTATTACGGAAATTGGTAACTGGTAAATGGGTATCCATTACGTTTTTGAGAATCAGGGAATTCGTAGCTTTTAAGGCAAATGTATTGCTATTTTACAAATATATCTAAATATCTAAACATAATTTATCACAGCTGAAATTAGAATAAAAAAGTGCGACTTGTTTTCTATTTAAAATGAGTTTTTAAAACTTTAAATGGCTCCTTTTTCATGCGTTATTAATTTACACAGTTTTTGTCACGTTTTAGTATATCTTATCCGTTAACAAACTGTAACATATGATCAAAGATTTGATTACCGCTCTGATTCATCTACGCCGTCCAAGGCAATTTCATCTAAAAAAATAATTCAACAATTAATCACTAATTTTACCCATTACTGTACGTTGCAGGAACATTATAATTTTAACGTTCTATTCAATTTAATGAAAGCATTAATAAACATTTGTTTAATCCTGGGTTATTAAGAATTGGTTCAATCAGCTGTCATTAACTATTTTAAGCATTTTAAGCAAAGAAAAAAAAACTATATTAAAAAATTCAGAAATTCAGCTAAAGTAAATAAAAAAAAACTTTCTTTAATTAAAATTGGTCTTTATTCCCCTCAAATACCCATTTTCTTCATTTATACCCCCTACCGCTAACCTCATTCTTGAAATACACCGTGAAAATCTGTTAATTCAATAACGCTCACCCTCTTTGGCGATTGGGTCAAATGTCCTCTAAGGTGCTCACTTTCGTAAGTCATGACTTTGGCTTCTAGATCCTTTTTTTAATTAAAGAAAAATACATAACTCCAATAACCTCAAATTTTCCAAGACCATAACATGTGATGAACAACTATATATCCCACAGAAATAATTCTATTTAGTTTCGACAATCATGGATTTAACACCGAGTCATCTTCTCTCCAAGTCATTCAGGCGGTTTATAAATAAAATTAAGCGCTTAAAACTCCACCATTGTAGGATAAAGTTTGTGTGCTTTGCAGTAGCTGTATGCATGTGTTTGTATATTAACAAATATCCTTGTTATGCTAATTCGTGTTTAAGAAAGACACGAACTTTTAACTTTTCTATTAAAAATGGAAGTCCAAAAGTGCGTTTTTCTTTCTATGAAAAAAGGGAGAAAGAGAAATTATCATATGGTGTTATTTTAAAATAATTGCAGAAAAGAATAGCTTTAAATGCGAAAGGTCATGCTAATTTAGAACAGGCAAGCAGGACCTGAATTTCCTGTGCATAGCTGCAGGGTAAAAAATGTATCTCAACTAAACCAATAATTCTGCATACGTTATCCTATTTCAAGCATTTCGTATCAACCAGAACACATGAATAGCCTTATTTTTCGGCTTTGCAACAAGTAAACAAATTGAACATAAACACGTCACAAATATAAGGACAAGGAACTACATATTGATAAACGATCTTTATACAAATTCTGTGTCTTGCATCATGTTTATTCTTCCATTCATTCTGCAGGGGCTTATTTTAGTACATTTGGGTAGCTGATATCATGTCTAAGATGAGTTTCTTTTGTTATCTACTCAAAACTGTAATTTGAAATTGTGTATATATGTTATTTCATTTATTAACATTATTCCTTTTTCTCTATTGATAATTTGGGCTTTCAGTATTATTTGAATAAAATTATCAAGTTTCTCTATAACCTATCAAACGATAAGAGTCATCTGTAAATCTCTTTGATCAAAATAAAACAGAGCAAGAAAAGGCTGAAAATCTTCCTGCATTAAATATCAGCATCATAGCCCTCTAATCAGTCGCTCCTTGCATATTTTCACCAGTGCAGATGTTACGAATAAAGTTCTTTATTTTAATCGCATTTTGTGATTCTGACTGAATGTCTAATATTAAATCACATTTAGAACATTTTGTATTTTAATGCGGTAACTAGAAGAAGTCTCAGAATTCTAGAGGAACATGTTGAAATCTTTCTCTGCCCCCAAAAGCTGTAATCTCATCAAGGCACAAAACCTTTTGTTGCATAAAGAATGCGAAGTTTACCTATTTATTTTTAAGTAATAGTTCATTTTAAATTAGCACTTTCCTATTATTACCTTTTCACCCACGCTTTTCATGCCAGAATGTAAATAAGATAGCGAGAGTTTATTCAGATTAAGGTAGAATGAAGTGTTATTTAAACAAGAATTCCAGAAATTACTTTTAGCGCGTGTCTGCCTGTTCCAAGCAGCGTTGTGTTGTGATTATCATCGACTTGCTTTAGCGGCGTTGAGTGTTCTAGCCATTAGGTGTTGTCTTGCCGGTTTACTACAAACCAGAGCTCTTCTTGTGCGTTAAGGTAGTCTGTAAGTCGTTCGGCTAATTTACTATACCTTGAAATTATTAGTTACTATTTATTCTGGTAAGCCATAAGTGCTTGGCTTCTTGTAACCCAAGGAGTGTCATTTGTTAATTTTATGTTTGAAGAAAGCGGTTTTATACGCCCTTCTTCTGATTTATGCCTTGTTTCAAAAGGCTAGGAGATAATTCTTCAATAGTTCTTTCAAAAGTCTATGTTCCCAAAGAGACAGACTTTAAAAGCAAACCTTCCTCATGATATGGCGTTAAAGAAAGAATACATAGAAAACTGTTCTATAGTTACTGCTTTAAAGCACAAAATGTTCTAAATGTGATTTAATGTTAGACATTCAGTCTAAATCACAAATTGCACGTCGATTAAAGTAACTTTTTTCATGTCATCTGCACTGGTGAAAATATTCAGGAAGCGACTGATTTGAAGCTTATGATGCTCATATTTAATGCAGGAAGATTTTCAACCTTTTCTTGCTCTGTTTTATTTTAATCAGTTTAGTAGCAGATAATATGTACTATACTTAAAGTCTATAGAGAGCTCATGTGTTTCACTTTAGGTTGTATGCATTATATTTTCACTCCTTTCATTATTTGTACAGCTAGGTTTTTATGACTTTAATGAATGAAGCTTAGATAGTTCTTAAATTACAGAACTTTACTACAACGCTCTATGTGTTGGTTTTCTCTATCATGCACAGTTTATGCAGTTTACAACGCAGTAATCTCTCATGCGCAGTATAGCTAATGTTTTGTGCAACGGCTTAGAATGTACCCAGGTATAACACTTTCTGGCAGCACTTTTAGATAAATCAAGAACTAATGAAGAACTGCGAACTACATACTGTAATTATTAACAATCAGGTTTTTTGGAAATAAAAGTTAAATATTAAGTTTGCAAATACTCATATAATTTAACTAATAATTTGGTAGAACGTAGTAAATTATTTATCAGAAGACAAATGTGATAGCTGTGTTACCAAGTTCGGAAAAAATAGTCACAATGATGCCTTCAAGTAAAATTCTACACCTGAATACCAAGCCTAAATGCAGGGAAATTTGATCTAAAGTGAAATTTTAATTTTGCGGTTTAAGTTTTAAGTTGAATTAAAAAATAAAATTATGTCACATAAATTAAGAGAAAATAATTGCACATGAGTTTCTTAACTAGGTAGTTAAATAGCTAAAAATGTCTGTATTAATGCTGACAATTTAACTAGCTTTAAAAACAATTAGTTTAAATTTTAATACTCCAACAGCAATGGATTTCGATTTTCTCAGCAGAAAATCGCAGTTTTTTGCCATGTATTATCATGCAGAATTTGAGTATTTAAATCTTAGCAACACGCATGCAGTAATATGAGATTAAACAATTTAAAGTTTACCTTCAGGAGGATCAGCAGGAGCAGAATTTGCAGATTTCAAGACAAGAAAGGCAGTCGCCAAGAAAATGACCACGAATGTGCTTTTCATATCTCGCTTCTAAAAGTTCTGCAAAAAGAATTTAAAGAAAGTTTACAGAGAAATGTGATATAATATTGGAAAGCAACTGACATATGTAGTTATAAAATGAAAATAAATGCTGATTATATCTTTTGAGTTTGACATCTATACATAATAAAAACACGTATAATTTCTTTTTGCATTACATGTTTATGTTCAATTACAAAACAAATTAGTGCCAAAAAATTACATACTTACAAAATTTCTAATAAACATACTTCGGGAATCATATTCTTAAATTAGTTTTAAACGCATTCCGCTGATTAAGGCCTAAAAATAAGACTTGTTACTATATGTACATATATACTAGATTAATTAAGGTATCTTGGAATGGAAACAAATATTTAAATTTGGTTCAAATAAAGTGAATTAACTAGAAAAATAATAAAAAAACCTCAATACGGTTTGTGGAGGAGTTCCTATGTGGAGGAGTTCCTAAGGGAATGTGGCTCATATTCTCGTTACATGTAGGAGAAATCACAAAAACGAGCCATGAAAGTAATCCGTTAGCCTGGAATCGAACCCAAACCAGTTTAATGACCGTTCGTTTCAGAAAATCTGGATAAAATGAGTCTTTACTAAAATGATGACTGGGAGTTTTATTTTTAGCTTCTTTTAAACCTAAATATTTAGCAACAGAATACTTTACACTGAAGCGAGAGCTACTCAGATTCACATACCTGAAGACCATTAGAGGCATAAAAATAAAAGTTTTTTTTCTCCTTTCCATGAAAACATTTATACAAATACTGTTTAAAAAAAGATTGAGTATATAATTTTTTTCTGAAAAAAAAAAACTTTACACACAGGTTTTGTGTGCTATTGTCACAAAGAACAGCCTGAAGAGTTTACGAAAAATTAACATTATTTCAATTATTTCAGGAAATAGCATACAAGAATTTTATTCGTATGTATCTTTTGATTCTACTTTCAGTGCATTAGAAAACTCTTATAAAACGAAAAATCTGACATAAACATTAAACGCAATAATTTCCCTAATTTTTGATGCAAAATAGCTTTATAATTGATAGAGTGGTACTAAATCAGTTTTGTGGAACCTTTTTTTTTTGCGTATCAGTGATGCTGCACTGCAATTCCTGCTCGAAAAAAAAGAATCAAAACTGAAATTTAAGCATTTAAAAAAAAAAAAAAAAAAAAATAAGAATAATTTGAAAAATCGTGTGAAGAAGAGGATCAAGTAATTGTTCTGATGTTCGTCGATATCGTTTTCGTCACGATTTCATAAACCGAAATAAAAAGATAATAAAGTAGTAAAAGTTCAGTTACAAAAGAACTTGTCAGATTCATTGAAAACATTTATAGTAATAATGTCAAATGCTACCTAATTAAATAGAAACGCGTGTCATATTCGAAACTTTCCTAGACGCATTGCATCGACATTTACTCCTATGGCGTCAATGAGGAAAAAACGTTTCTTTCTCTTAAAGACCAAAATAATTCTAATTTTTTGAAAGGCAAAATATTATATTCTATGAAGAATCAATTGTGGTTAATACGCAAATAATGGTGATTAATAAGAATATAAATTTTTATAATGTCTTTATATGTAAAACTTCCAAAAATATAATATTTAGCAAACCAGAAAGTTTAATAACTTGCAGCAATATTCATTCTCAGCAGCTTTTCAGGCTCAGTTCGGTTCGATTGGCTTATTGTATAAAAAAATCTTATGTGGACACCCACATAACTTCTTTGTATGGCCTATTAAGTTGTAAACATTTTAGCTGCATTTCTTTAAACGTATTTCCTCGAATTTAATTAGAGATATATTTCTCATTCAATTAATTCAGTTCTCAATTCGCCCAACAGTAAAAATGCATAAAACCTCAAAACATCTTTATTAAAAATTGTAAATTGTAAAAAAATGAAACACCAAATACAGTTAAAACAGATAAGAAAGAAGAATTTTTACAATTTAAAGTAGAGTTTCTACTCAAAAGCAAGCAATTCGCCCAGCCGGCAAAAAGGCAACTTTTTTGGCGCATAAAACTGAAAGTTTACTTTTTGTCCTACTCGGCATAAAGAGACTGTTCGTTAGTTTTAACTCGCCAGTTAATGTTTGAATTATTGGTAATTCTAAAACTATTGCATGCAGATTAATAAAAGTCCTAAAAACCTGAACCAGAATCTAAAAAACTACATAATTTAATCACTTTAAATCAAAATATGCACAGCATACTAATATATTAGAATAAAAACAACTAAAATTACTAAGCCGGGTAAGAGAGTCGGAATATATATATATATATATATATTCCTACTCGCACTTGAATTATACGATATACATACATACGTACGTAAGCACGGACAGCCATCAGGTAAAAAACTTTTCTGAATCCATTTTAAATCCATCTTATTACAATCCTTTTTGGCAAAAACAGTCTTTTATTGTGTGCCTACATACAGATGTCAGAAGAAACATCGTTCAAATGGTCTCGAAAGCGGTTCAAATGGATATTTTCATTGAAATATTATGCCCGAAATTTTTCGTAACTACAATACTTCCTTTATTTCGTACAAGGACATAAGATGAGATTTTTCCATTAGCAAATTACAGTTTGAACAAACTGTATTTTAGAGTACATGATATATGCTTCTCAATGTTTTCATGATGCATATGTATAAGCAATATCACAAATTATTTAGGTATGTTTTTAGGCAAACTCTATCATTTTATATTTTATATAGAGAATATAATTATTTTCATATATTTTTGCAGTGCCTGATTATTAAAAAAATTACTTTTATGCTGTTTACTCTTGTATTTTCAATAAATTTTGCAGAAGAAATATTGTAGAATTTCTAAAATAAGAAATGTCTAAAAATTGCCAACTACCAGTAATATTAAAAGTAAATGAATTTATAATAGCAAATGCAATGCATAATGAAGAGATATTTACCTATTTAAAATTCAGTAATTATATGCAGAATTTAACCATTTGCTTGAGTCCAACTATGACTATAACGGATTCTGCAAGAAATAGCCTTCTTATGTTTATACATATATGCATTTACAGAAAATGTTTTTGTTCCCTCATCGCTATGAAAATAACATATTTATTTCCTATCAATTTGACATTTGTATACCTTCTGCATTTTCTATGAGTACTTCTAATAAAGGCAATTTCTCAGGTGTATTTTATAACAATAGTCAATTTTGACATATCAACATCAATAGAGAGTTGCCTAAAGTGCAACAGCAGCAAGTAAGGAAACTAAAATAAAAAATTTAGCGTTGAATTATTAGACGTTATTTTTCTCTGAAATAAACAATAATTTTGCTAATATTAAATTCTATTTTCCTTAATGTCATTTTACAGAAGCGAAACAAAATATAAGCCAAATTAAGTATTCTCAGGCTTGAAAAATTATTTCACAGCGCCTGTTACTCTATTATGTTTGTTCATTTTCATTCTTATTTATTACGTAATTACTTTTTATTTCTAAATTAATACGGTATAACTGAGCAATGGCTTTCTTCATTAAAACAAAGGCTTTGTACTAATATGAGTAACACACATAAAATTAAAAAAGATATAAACTCTTAATTTAATTTTAACTCACTAAAAAAGATTAAAATTCTTATGTGCATAATGATTTGCATAATGATTTGTAAGCAGACATTTCATTTCAAAATACCTGTTGTTTAAATAATTCTAAATTTCTTGCAGTCTTAAATATTTTTAAAATATTATATTGTTTGCGAACAATAAAAAGACCCATCTCAGCTTTGAACACGTCATAGTCAATAACTGAAATGTGCAAAGTATTTTAAATACATTCCGAAGTTTATGTTTAAATTAATGTAGATTTTTTACTCTTTTAGTGATAACATAAGCATAACGCAACACTCCGGTTTTAAAGAAGTCTCTAGCTATCTTTAATTAAAATCTACCTTAAATTATGAAGCTATCTTAAAAATGTAAGTACACTTTGTTGAAACATGAATAGGCGTTTAATTAATTTTGTGATTTCGAAGAATAATACATATATTTTTATAATTTATATTGAATTATTGCTTTATTGCTTTGCAGCTTTGGAGCAAGTCTTGGGCTTATTAATTTACTTTTAATTACTTTCATTATGAATATATGTATATATATATATATTAGCAACTACCGTGCATGAAACTTATTGCTTCTTAGCCACTGTTAGCCACATTAGTCGAATTTATAAAATTGTCCTAATTCCTCATTTAATACTGGTAATGGAATGCTAAAAGATATAAGGATATCTTCCGATTGCCACTGGGCCTGGTATCAGTTACAACATGAAAACGGGCTCTAAGGAAGGCCATAATTCCTTCTAAAAAAACATAAGAAAAATACGTTTTCTAAAATAATAAAAAATTGTTAATTTTTCTGAATACGATTTAATAAATTAAAAAAGAAACATGCCAAAGCAAAATTTTAAAATAGGCATTGTTATCCCTTTTTGACAAAAGTTAAATGCAGCAAAGATAATTTGGGCAAATCAGCAGAAGTCTACCTTATTAGGTATTTTTCCCGCCTTCTTGGTGTGCCTTCGTAGTGTAGTGGTCAGCATTCTCGGCGCGTTATTCGAGAGATCCGAAGTTTGAGTCCCGGCGAGGGCGTTGCTCATTTTTCACATCTCCTGCTTCAAGAATCCTAATGTCAAAAATCTTCTACACTGGCGCCAGAACTAAAAGGGTGCTGGATGATGATTCTTCACCATCAGAATTTGGCGATTGTGACCCCTTATCCCCAGTCGTCCTTTAAAAGGGCGAGTATATAAGGTATTTCTTCCACCTACGTAGCATGCCTTCGCGGTGTAGTGGTCAGCACGCTATGCGCGTGTTCTGTGTCCGTCGTTCGAGTCCCGGCGAGGACATTGCTAATTTCTTCAGCTTCTTGACGTCGAAAAAATACCTAATGTCTCTATAGTGGCAACCAAACTAAAAACGTGGCTGAATGATGATTCTCCACCACCAGGATTTAGCGACTCAGTCCCCTAACCCCAGTCATCCTTTAAAAGGGGGAGTATATAAGGTATTTCTCCCGCCTTCTTGGCATGCGTTCGTGATGTAACGGTCAGTAAACTCGTCGCTTATTTCAGGGTTCCGTGGTTCGAGTTCCGTCGAGGGAACTACTCATTTTTAACATCTCTTGCTTCAAAAATTTAGTGTCTTTGCAACCCATGGCTATCATAATACGAAGAACCGGGAATGCTTACTAGTTAAAAATTTGAAAAGATTATATGTAACGTTTTAATGGTGGAGAATTTTTAAATAATTCATTAGATCCATATTGCAAGCAGACATGAAGGATCACGGAGAGTGACGAAAGAGCATAAGGCAAGGAAAAAAGATGGCATTATAAAGTGTTATGCTATATTTAAGTATCGGCGAAATTAGACATCCCTTTCAGAAAAGCTCTAATGCTAAATGCAATTCAAAGTAATAAATAAATTTCGAAGTGTCATATTGATGCCAACGATATTACAAAGACCATCTAACGAAATGTTTTCAGTTTAAATCTTTGAAAGCAAAACGAAAAGGTGTTTAGTATTATGATTTGTTCATAATATTTGGAGCATCATGTATCTTTGAAACGGACATGAGTCTCGTATTAGTTAAAAAAATATTGAACGCGTTTTTGGGCTGTGAAATGGATTCACATTTGCTTATAGAAAAGCCATAGCTAATTACACGACTTAGTTGAAAAAGCAAACCAGGATATAGAAAATATGCCCTCTATCTGACTTGAAACAAATAATGCGAAGAATTAACAGTAAGCATATAATTCCTTCAATTAATTAAACGTAGATACAAGATTCTGGACTAAAATGACAGTCCGTATGAAATCGTGTTAAGAAAAGATTCCTTGGGCCTAAATCTCATTACCTCAAAAGTATAGCTGTTGAAACTTTTATTAAAAAAGAAACCTTATATAAACTAAGCATGAAAAAGAACATTTTAAGTCCTATTTCATGATAAGTTTCAATGTTATAAATAACTGCACAGGAAGTTTTAACTCGGAAACCTACAGATATAAAATGTCAAAATTTCCATAATCCCATATTTCACTTAACGGTGAAATGAAACTGGTATAAAAAAACAAAATTGTCAGATTTTTTATTATAACCTGAGTGGTACCTTTTGTTTGCCTAAACGGTAAGCAAATGCCACAGAATATCTTCCTACAAAAATAAGCAATTGGTTATCAAACGTAAGTGTAAGAACTGGTTTATGTATACAGGCCTCCTCGTTGTAGAATCCAGTTCCGTTCCATCGACTACATCGTTAGGCGAATTGGTCGATAACCAAGAAATAAAGGAGCGTTATAAAATTATAAAATTTGTGAAACAAACTTCAAATTTATTCATGAAAAACCTGCATATGTGCATATAACTATTTGTTTATTTGGTTATCTGGAACTGCAGAAATCCGAGTAAGAGAAATGAAGACGATGAAACGCATTTGTATTTTCAGGAAAGGATAGCTTGGACGTAAGTGTCGAAATGAAAACTCGTTCACTCCTTCCACGTTCAACTTATTTAAGGCATTCAGCATTTGATCCATAGCCTAAAATACACGCATTAATTTTGCAGAACATGCCAGCTAAACCATCTACTGTGAATTTCCTTTGCATTTCTTCAGTTCTTTCCTCATGTCTCATTACTTTTATCGCTATTAAATCGTCATTTGGTAACCCTCTATCGCCATAATCCATCAATTCAGCAATGTCCTCCATTTCAACATCCAAATAAGGCGCATTGGTGAGACTCGCTGTTACTTGAATTACATCAGTTTGTTTAAAGATAGTCTTAAAATTTCATATCGTTCCAGAAAATGGTATATATTTTTTCCGATGTGTCTTGCATACATTTATCTGTCACTTTTTTGTAAGTAGATTTAATCATTTTAGTGAAATCTAAAATGCTATACGAATTTCAAACATCAGGAAGGGTTGATATATTCCTTTCTGCTGCTGCTAAAGCTCGGAAAAAGGTTGTACTCTTATAAAACGATTGAACCTAGCTACAGCGCCCTGGTCCATTGACTGCAGCACAGCAGTTGTGTCTTTAGTGAGATACAATATTTTTATGTCTGGGTGTAGATCACAGAGATGCTACGAGCGGCCTGGAGCATTATCAAGCAGAAGAATAATTTCAAAAGGAACTCCCTTTTTCAGACAATTATACTGAGCTGAGGGTTTGAAGTCATTCTTTAAATAACCATAAGAAGAGTATAAATAGCAAATGAAGAGTAACAATAACCATATATACAAAACACAAAACCATTCTTTAAATAAAGTTTTCGTCGTCCCTGACTTTTTGCAGGACAGTAACTGGCAGACAGTTTTAGCTAACGTTCTTTAACGCACTTGGGTCCTCGTAGCGATAGATCAGAAAAGGCTTTAACTCTAGACCAGTGACATCCTTTTCTAGCAACAATATGATCCCATCTTTAAAGGACTTGGAACCGTGCATTGGTAAAGCTTCTTCGTACAAATAGGATTCTTTAAGCATTTTGTCGACCAAAGCTCGGTTTCATTCCCTTTGAGTATCTAGTCCTTTTTAATAGTAGTGGTAGTTTCCTAGTAGCTCCCTTTTTCATCATTCCATTCCAATTCGTCAAACATTCGGCTGCTGCTTCTACATCCACGCCGCTAATTGTCTAATGTTCGCCTAAACCATTGAAACCAGCCGCCCAGACGGTATAGTGGTCATGGGAGCCGGCTGCGATAGCAAAGGGCCTGGGTTCGAATCCCGGAGACGTCATGGCCGTAATTGTCCGTCCCTTTATAGGAGGCAAAGATGGCCTACGTATTGAGTGCCTCCATAATAAAGAGACCACCAATTTGGGCCTATGTTACAAACTTTTCACAATCTGCCACTGGAAAATAAACCATTGAAACCATTCAAGGCTTGCTGTAAATGATTCTGTAGATTTTTCGACTTCACATGTCTTCAAAGTCTCGAGGATAGCGCACAAGTTGAATTATTAAAATGCTCAGTGGTATATTATTTTGCGTGTAATTGCCAAACCAAATTCCCAGTCTTTTTTCGTCTCATGAATAAGGGTTTTGCTGCCTAATTATTATGCTTTAAATGTTTACGCTGACTTCACCGCCTCCTTCACTTTAACTTTATACGTTGAAGTTGGCAAATGGGCTCAACATTGTCACATGATATTACTTTTATCCTTTATACCAAATCTGTAGTCCTGTATTATTTTAATTTTCATTTCAAGATCGAAAGTTTGTAGAGCCATTAGGGTTTTTAGAAGCAGGAGAGATGAAAATTGGAGAGCCCCTTCGCCGGGAATTGAACCATGGAACTCTCGGTTGTGTGTCGAGCTCGATGATCACCACACCACCAAGGTATGCGAGGAAGGTGGGAGAAATACCTTATATATTCCCCCTTTTAAAGGGTTACTGGGGATTCGGTGCCCCAATCCGCAAATCGTGGTGGTGGAGAACCATCATCCACCACCTTTTAGTTCGAGCGCCATTTGTAGAGTCATTAGGATTTTTTGGAAACAGAAGAAGAAAAAATGAGCAATGTCTTCGCCGGGAATTGAACCACGGACCTCTGGGTTACGCGTCGAGCGTGATAACCACTATACCTCGAAGGCATGCGTAGAAGGCGAAAGAAATACCTTAGGTTTTCTTAGTTTCCTCACAGTTTCTAGAGATTTAAAAGCTAAGAAAGTTACATAGTGTCTGCTTGTCGGAAAGAAACTGACTAATGAAAAAGTGAGCAGCTAGTCTGTAGTGTAGTATCTATCAATGTGCATCTCATCATCTGCCACTGACCAACACTCAAAATAAGAAAGCGGATTCCCCAAATTCCAAGTGAGAACTCAATTTTTCATTAATCAGATAAATCATAAAATGAAGAGCACCCGTATTAAATAATGAATGCATGTGACAAACAAATGTAAAAGTTATAATGAAATATGTTTCCGTTTAATTTAAAAGACGTTACCCGTAATTATGAATTCCTACAGGAAATTGATATTATTACATGTTATTAATCAAACAGAAAAGTTGCGGTTATTATTAATATTAACAACATGTGTTATATGAACTGTAACATATATATGTACACACACACACACACATATATACATCTTCAGGAACGCAGAGTGTGCAGATTTACCGTGAATTAATCTATCTTCTAACGAGATATTTTTGTATAACGTCCCGTTTCCATTTAACTTTTGGTCAATTCTTCGTAATGTAATTTAGGCACTAATTAATGTGTAACTAATTTTTTTGTAAACATTTCGAAAATTCTGGAGATTCAGGACTCTTTTTTTATTTTATTTTTCTCCGATTTAATCTATTGCTGATATTTTTTTTCAACAGACTGTTGAAAAACGATTTTCCGAGAAAATTATGTTTTAATCTTATGTCTTAAGATTAAGGGAACACGATTATATGGTGCAGCTCAGTTTATTTCTCCTTTCTTTTTATAGGGTTTTGTCTTTGTTTTTATAGGGTCTCAAATTTCCGAGAAGTTGCAAAGAAAATCAGTCTTTACAAATGGAGACCACTTGTTCCCAAATATCATAAGACCTAACAGCGTTCTGCTGTTGCATTTTTTTCTGTCTTTAGAAAATACTGATTACACCACAAGGCAATAAGACAATCCAGCGAACAGTGTCGTTCCGAAGAGCTTAAGTATGAATTCTTTGAGGGAAAGATTAACAATTTTTTTTTAAGATTTTTCTTAACACTATATTTTCCTCGATCGTGTTTAAAACCAGTAATGTCTACACCTATTGAACATAAGCTAAAACTTACATCTTAAATGTTGTTGTTATTGCTATTGACCATTGTCTGACGTGCAGTCAGCTCAGGCTTGCGAAATTCCTCATGCGAGGAGCGCAAGATTGCGCAAGTTGAGAGGAGCAACCCTGTCGTTGGAACAACCGGGCATGTTACAGGTGACAGTGTGACTTAGCTCAGTTCCGCCCCCAATTTAATGGAGAGCACCCCAAGTGGAATGGATCCGATGGTTTCCCACCCATTTTCCTCTACCAACAACCTCGCGAGAGGACTTTCGGCTCACCGCATATTTAGAGTGTTCCCCATGCCGCACGGACACTATACAATTACAAACATCCATGCTTTCTACGGGATTCAAAACCGGAACCTTTGGCACAGCACTCAGCGACGGTAATTACTGTACCGGTTGGGTGGCGCATCTTAAATGTGCTTGCACTTTTTAACACAGTTTTAATGTAAACAAAATCTTGACTCATTCTTACGGAAACACACAAATCATGGATGCGCATTTATGCTGAAACATCCAGACATCTATAATCTGAATGTTCAATGAAATTGCTTGTTTGAGAGTTTTATTTGAAATGTAGAAAACGCTTAGTTAGTTAACTTCAAAATAATGTACATTGGAACAAGCGCACTTTTCCTACTAGCATTGATATTCTTAGAATTCTTCTTTTGGTATCAGGTATGGAAAGGTGTTGGGCTGTTTTGGATAACGTGAACTGTCTGAAAACTTTGACCACGTAAGCATATCTTAATAAGAACGAATATCTGGGTCAGAGATAACAAAGTCTCATAAGTAAGACAGTTATGATATGAAAGTAATCTTTTTCTGGTCAAAGAAACCCAACTCTCCTTGTTCAAACATACTCTGAACAAGAAGCGCTGATGTTTTATCAGGATTTGCAATGCAAAATGGGCTATCTCGGATGATGTGGTATCATAAGTTCCTTCTGGAGAGAGTATATTAACATCTTTTAACAGTCAAATATAATTTTAGCAAATTTCACTCACGCAATTACCCTTTTCACAAGCTTTGAAAAATGGCTGCACAAAATAGTTTGGGCTATTTGAATGTAACACAACACACGAGAGCTACTTTCCTAAGTGAAAGCATGCCTTCCTTAAGAAAATTTTAGAGAAACTGCCTTGCGTTCACTTTACACATGAAGACGAATGCGAAAACATGCATGTAGTCAGACCATCTGCATGGATTCAAACGTTGCCAGAATACCGACATTCAGCTATCTTAATTACTTGGCCACATGTGCAGACCCTTTTGAATGCACAAATATAAAAGCAATCTCTTTACTCTTTCTATCAAATTAATTTTACGCAGCATATTTAACTTATTAATTAGGAATTACTAAGGTAATTTTTTGTTTTATAATGTAACCCGACTATTTTACAAGAGCATGTATTATTTTTAAACTCTTTAACATAAATTTAAAAACAGTGCGTATCAGATGATACAAGAATTTGGAAAATATTTATACATGAAATTAATTTAAATTAGTTTTTATTTTTTTAATTAACAGTTTAGAATGAATATCATAAATTAGAGTTTTGAAATATGTTTATGACTGCTCTTTGTTGCTGTGTGCTTTTAGTAGCCAAGCTATTTCCTTTTAGGTGAAGTCTGTTTGTTTTACATTAACAATGCTTCATGCAGGTGTTTAGCATTCTTTAATGAAAACAGCAAGTGTTTAATTGACGGAAGAAAAGCAAGCTTTTTTTTAAATGTGATGAACAATTGTAATATTTGGGTATATAAGGGCGACATAATTTTGATAATCAAATCGTCGTTAACTTTCCTTCCTTAGCGTAGAATTTCGTCTTTCGCTGTTGATACAGGTAAGAACTTTAGTCTTTGCTAAAATATTTCAGAGAAAAAAATATTTACAGGGAAGGCATAGCGATTGCATAATTTCGACATAGATTTAAAAACTTTATTGCGCACTAAATATGAAATATTTTTAGTGTTTATAATGCAATATTATATCAGTTCTTTATTAAAATGTTTCTAGATTCATACTAAAAGCAGTTTAAAATGTTTCAGAAGATATTCATCATTTTCGGCGCCCAGACGATAAAGTGATTAGTGACCCTGACTGCCGTGACCAAAGGCTCGTTGGCGTTGGTTTAGTTCAGGTTATTATGGCAAAGCACACTAAGGGTTAGCTAAAGTGAGGGATGCGTTCGTGTAGGATTTTCTAAGGGAAACCGGCTCGTATACATGTTACACATTGAAAAAAACACGAAAACGAATTATTTGTTTTCCATTTCTGTATAGTACAATAGAAGTTGATTAATTAGCTTTGAACTTCCTTACTGTATCTTTCTTGTATTATTGTTCTTGGGAGCAGACTTATGGCCTGAAAAATATCGTCATTTCCACCCCTGGCTTTGAAAGAAGTTTGAAGATTTTCTAATCTCTCAAAAGCCATTAAGTAGTTCAGCTTGAAACGGTTTAGCTTCACGTTCTTCTTATTCGTCATTATCGTCATCTCTTTCATTATTTTTACTTCCTTGTACGAAGTAAAGGAAGTATTGTAATCACGAAAAAATACCATGTACCATATTTCAAAGAAAAATATACATTTTGACCGCTATCGAAGGCAGTTTAACGATATTTTCCCATTACATCTCTACGTAAGGACTTTTTTCTAGAACGAATTAAAAAACTAATTCAAAATATATTCAGAAGAGATTTTTGAGTGGCTTCTGTACGTACGTACATATGCATGTATGTATGTTATGTATCTCCCGTAATTCCAGAAAGAGTGGCCTCAAAACGTTGAAATTTTCTATGTGGGATTGTTATAACATGTAGTTGTGCCCTCTCTTTTTGGTGGCGATCGGCTGCACCAAATATATACCCACTCTGTTACTCAGCTCATTGAGCTCAGATTTTTATTCTTATACGATGGTAAATTGTGCATTTTTTGCTTTAAAAATCATTGAGTTATGTTATTCTGATCTTCAGGTTATTGTTGGTGGGCCTTTAGTTAACCACTCAATAATTCTAGAATTGTAAACAATTTGAAAGTTTCTAATTTCTCTTAAGCCTAATTTTTTACCATAGCAGCCGTATTTTATTGCATTTGAAATTTAGCAAAAGAGTGGTTTGTTGCCAATTTCGAGAAACTAAACTTCGCATCAGCAAAGTTAATTTTTTTTTATTATTGCGAATTAAATCTTTCTTAACCCATTCTCAAATTATCAAATACATTGAGTCAGCATGTAGACACATTAGGTATTTTTGAATCAGGAGTCATAAAAAATGAGCAATGCCCTCACCGAGACTCGAACCATGGACCTCTGGAATAAGGGTCGAGTATGTTATGTATTTCGCATAACTCAAAACCTCAGAACGTTGAAATTTTGTATGTGGTACTGCTAAAACATGTAGTTGTGCGCCTCTCGTTTTGGTGGCAATCGGCTGCACCAAATATATATATATATTTGCTAAATTTCAAATGGAGTGGGTATATATAGTTTGCTAAATTTCAAATGGAGTGAGTATATAAGTAACGGAGTGGGTATATATATATATCCACTCCGTTACTCGCCTCATTGAGCTCAGTTTTTTATTCTTATATGTTGAAACATTGTGCATTTTTTGCCTTAGATTGATTAAATTATGCTATTCTTATCTTCAGGTCAGGGGTTTTGGGCCTTTATATAACTTTTACTCAATAATTTCAGAATTATAAGCAATTTAATTTTTTTTTACTTTCGGCTAAGCTTAAATTTTTACCATAGCAGCCATATTTGATTACAATTGAAATTTAGCACAGTAGTAGCTTCGCATTAGCAAAGATAACATTTTCTTTTATTATTCCGAATTTAATCATTCATAATCCATTTTCCATTTATCCCATATATTGACTCAGCGTGTAGAGACATTAGGTATTTTCGAATCAAAAGTCATAAAAACGGAGCAATGCCCTCACCGGGATTCGAACCACTGACCTCTTGAATACGCGTCGAGTGTGTTAACTACTACACTACGAAGGCATGCAAAGAAGGCGGGAGAAATACCATATAAGTACCCAAGCGAACTTGGTACTCATTTTATCGACTCATGCAGGGGATGGAAGTCTTGAGTCCAGCGTGCCCAGACTAGGGATCGATTTCCGTACCTGGGGTGCTGCTGCGCAATGCGCTAGACACTACGCCACCGGGCCTCTCAGACACCTTTGCAATTCTTTGATATATTAGAATTTATGTGTATATGAAGTAGATATTTCCTACGAAGTAAGTGATGAACATTTGCTAATTTTGCTTAGAGGATCACCAGTCTGTTATGTTATCAGGACTGAGTATTCTGTGTGTGTTCTTTGAGAACATGGTGAAAGATGTAAAGGGTTCTTAACCTCAAGTTTTCAGTCCTGAACTGGAACAGTGAGCTGATGTAGTGTAAGCTTTGTTCTGATGTAACTGCTGGGCTGGATAATAACTGCACGTGAAGGGATTTAAAATCCTCTTTTATTAAATCACTATTAGTAACAAACTTCGCAACTCGGGAGAGATACAGAAAGTAACAGACCGCCCTTGGGTCGAACTTAACAATCAAATAAACTTTAACTAAATACCTAAATAGAAATTAAATTAATCTTTGCTTCGCAGAGCGATTCGCGGAGATTGGCCTCTACCTAAAAAGGTGCGTAGCAAGATATACTAATACTAACGCACTTCAAATTTGTTTTACAATGCAATCACGTAGTAAGCACTATGGCTTATAAATTTAAGCCGCTAGCTGGTCAGGCGAACGTGGAGCGGCGTGACCGTGATCTGAGACTAAGCTCTCACACAATAAGAGGTTTCTACCTCTGGCTTAAATAGTACTTCGCTGTACTTCAAAATTAGCATAAGCTGAAAACGCGAGCTTCTTCTGACGGGAAGTTGAAGCAGAGAGGAGATAGACAGATTTAAATTAAAATAAAACTTGGTTAGTTTAACTAAAACCTTACAATGTCATCTATAACAGTCCGAGAATGAGTTTCTAATTATTTCAGTCCTATCCTATTTAGTTGCCTAAGGTGTGCTGACACGTTTTGGATACTGCTATTCATTTAATGACTTTACATAAAGGGATTCATGAACGAAAAAGTAAAAAATAGAGATTAGTAATGTCATCTAAGCAACCGTAATCTGCAGCTAAAGTGTATTGCTTTCTTTTCAGCACGTGAAGCAAAGGTTTGAATGTTTTATTTTTATATTTGTGTTAAGCCAGCGAGCTTAATCTCGTTAACTTAACAGCTACTCTATAAAAATATTCGAAAGGTAGAAAATTAGTACTTGGAAGATTATTTTTCACGCCTTCGCTGCACGTTTTAGAAGAACACAGGCAAATTCGTTTCAAAACCTGAGACAATATCTGAAGTCATAAAGTTCGCACAAATAAAATGGGAGAGAGAATCAGAGGTGATTCTTTAAATATTCATCAAAAATATATAAACACTCGAGTGAATAATTTTTTAATCGTGACTTTTTATCAAAATATTTTTCTTTTCATTTAGATTTATTTTCTTTTTCCAGGAAAATCTAAGACTAATCATGAAAGTTTACCCTGCATTCGTTCTCATAGTAATTGTCTTGTTAAGCATAGACTATGTAAAGTCTTCACCTGCTGAAGGTAAATTAAAGTTTTTCTAATTTGTCTCACACGTGTAATATAAAGTTCTACCAGTCTGTAACGGGGTGTTTTAATGTTGATTTTAGGAAGTCAAAATGTTAATTGAACCCGTTATAAAACTTATACTTATGAGAATGTGCTCATAATCAGATGAGTATTCCTAATCAAAATAAATTGGCTAAAATTTTCGACTTTGTAGCAGAGATTTATTGCGTATGTTTTTTCTTTTATCTACTAGAAATTGTTAACACAAATTGGCATTTTATAAAATAACGCATTTATTTAACTTTTTGCATTACTTATATTATCTCACATATTCGCCAATACAGTATACTTATTTTTAAATATTTTACAAAAATAATAACTTCAAAAATTACATAAATTAAATATTACAAAATTTTAGTATTTCGTTTTATGTGTTCTGCAGCTAAATTATTTTAAAATCATTAAAATGCTCTAAGTTAATAACTTAAACTTCTAAAACAGCTAAATGAAAAATGAAAATATTCAATTTAAATTTAATCTACATTAAACTGTCATTAGATAAATAAAAATTAATTTGTTCTTTAAATGAAATTTACATTTTTCAGACGAAACTCAACTTGATGCTGGGACGGAAAAGGCACGGTAAGCAATTAGCATCTTATTTAATTTTTCAAAATATTTAGAATATTGTTAAATTATGTTCACAAACGCACGAAATATACACTACAAAGACAGACCAAGTTTTGTAAAAGTTCCTCCTGTACAAAAGTCTATTTTTGGTGTTACAACTCAGCATAGGAATCTATTTTACTTTTCCTATTTGTCATAACTGTTTAGCTTTAAAATTTCTGGTAACACAATGAAAGTTAATATCATACGCATACTTTTCATTTCACTAACTTCACAACCCTAATGCAAAATAGCGTGTGAATACTTACCATGTAAGGGATTAGCAAGCCGGGTATAGGCAAGCCGGATCACTGCAGATTCCCGGCTTACTTAAACAGATTTATGTCAAGAAAATGCAACTATGCGGAATTGGCAGGCACTATGTGAAAGAATGTAAATTATCAAAAGAACTTAGAAAGATGGAACTTAAAGACCTGGATTATACTGGAAATGAAGCAAAAAACATAAGAAAAGAGATCATGGAAAGAATTAATATAAACCTAATTGCAATTGGAATAGACCAATAACAAGGAGCACCGAAAATGGCTGCTGCTGGAGACTTCGTTTATTCGTGTTGTGTTGGCCTATATGTTTTCGCTTCAAGGCCGGTCTAAAAAGGCCATAAGGTGAGATTGACCTCGCCAAGGAGGGTGGACCGCGCCATACCTACCTACCTGCCTACCATATAAATAAAAAATCTATGGTCCACAGCAGAGAAATTTTCAGATAATCTTTATTAAGAAAATTATACAAGCACGTTTATCAGCCTTTGTTCATTCATGCAGTACGATTGCATTATTTAGAATTCCCCTTTTTCATGACAGAGACAGAGTCAAAAACGAATAAAGGCATTTTATGAAAAATACATGAGATTGATTTAAACGCCATGACGCTGGGTGCATATATTTTAAATACAAATGAAAAAAACTTCCACACCTGAAACTGATAACTCAAGTTCCCTCCCATTTCAGCTATTGCTGCAATTTTCAGTTCTTCTGACACTTTGAGGCATTGGATGAAAAAAGCATGTAGAATAGGGGTAGGTTGAAAAGAACGTTTTTAAAATTTTTTCTACCACTATACTCCTGAAACATTGAACTTTACTTTAATAAATAAAATTTTAAAAATAATTTTGAAGTAAAATTACATCTTCCGGTCACGCATTGCAGTCAAAGTTTTGAAAAATGGGGAAATTTTGATGTTTTTTGTCAATTTTTTACAGTTAGTAAACTCACGGCTATTGAAATTCTGTAGGTCTTAATGTCAAATTTTGGGCATGGGTAACACAAAATGGTTTAAAACCTGCTATTTCGAGTTGAGTATTGTTTAATGAAAAACGTTTCCTCTCCCATCCTGATATAGAAATGTCTCTGTGGAATCCTTTGTGCATGTCCACAGACAGGAGTGCTTGTTTGTTTAGAAATTCTAAAACCAGAAAACGACGTTATGTTTCATGAGAGCAATACAGATTTAGTAATACAAATCTTGCTTCAAGATCAACAGTGCTTTGCTATAAAAACCTTCTAATATAAAATTAACAGGAATTATTTTAAAGACAAGAACTCTTGTGGTGTTAGGAAATTTGCAAACCCAGTTCGATTCGTTCGCAGAATGATCTTCCGTAAATGAAACCAACACATACTAATCCACAGCTGCTATTTAAGATGAATAGTATCCTTACTGAAAACAATATCTCTCTAGACCTAATGATTAATTTTTGGAAAGCTTCTCACTTCTCTTCTTACACAATCAAAGAAAATCTCGAAAAGTTTTCATCATTTGTTCTTATTGGAAACATTCGTCGAAAGTGGAGTATTATTTGGAACAATCGGAAATGCCAAACTTATTCCAAAATGTTGGAAATGTATTACTACATATAACGTCCTTCAGTATTTCAAAAAAAGGCATTTTTTTACAGACTTCCAAATGTAAAGCACATAACTTGAAGGAATTATACATGTCGGAGAAACCGATTGAAGAAAATATGCAAATGTACTTCTAAATTATGTCACACATTTTTCGCGAAATCACAGTGAGTCTCTTTCACGTGCACGATCTTCTAATCACGCAGTCTCTAAACGTTGAGGCTGAGAAATATTATTTCCTTTCGATGTAAAAGTTTTTTAAATTCAGATTTAGATATGCGTCGTCTGAATTATCAGGAACATAACTGTCTGGCTTTCCTGTAATTTTAATTTCGATAAACTGATTCAGAGTCTCTGTGAATGGCACAGAATTGAAAAAAATAATATGTTACACAGGCAGTACCATGTTTTCGTTACTCGAAAAAGCTGTCCTAAATGTTCTGTATTTAAAATTAAGTAGAAAACGAAACTTTCAAATTTTTGCAACTTAACTTTACATACTTAATCTACTTATTTGTGTAATCATTGTTATTTAGTTTTCGAAGGAAAGTCTTAAGGAAAGTATTTTAACAGCGCGTGTTACAGCAAGCATTGTCATAAGTATTCTTTCCTGTGGACATACCTGGACAAAAATACTTTCAAAGCAAGCACCTTAGAACTAAAAAACAAGTCGCTGGTGTATAAAGGGAAGAGATTACAGTAATATTCCAGTCAACAAGAACTATGCTAAAATGTAATCTTGAAGTTTAGAGGTGCTCTTCTTTCGTGTTTAAGAACGTGTAATGATATTAAATAGCATTGATTTATTGTTAAAATAAAAAACTACGAGTAGGTCAAATACCAAAACCCTTGTTCATATTATGCGATAATATCTTGCACTGGAGCGTGATTATGCAAATAGAATGTTCATTAAAAATTTTTCCATTGATGACAAAAAATGTCTCGTTGTGATTCTTTCGTTCGTAAATTGTTAAATTTTGTGAATTTTTGATTGTAAAATCGTATATTTTTTTCTCTTTTCTCAGCTATTTCTAATTTATACTAAGGAAAACTTTTCATACTAGAAATTCTAATTTTTGCGAATATACTTTGAAATTTTCCTCTGTATTGTTTACTTTACATTCTTCATTTTTATTGCTTATTATTTTTATTAAATCAAAACTATATTAATTACATTAATTCATGCAATATGTCGGCTGACTTTGTTCTAAAATTATGATTTTCCGGAATGTGCGAAAAGTTCACATAGGAATAAAACAAGTTAGGTATATAATGTACATAGGGATGCAATAAATTAATTAATTAATGAAACAAGTTAGATATTTAATCTGCATAGGGATGCAACAAATTAGATGATTAATGCAGCAAATTATTTGTTTAACGTATAATATTTGTAGAATTCTAAACTGTGGTAATGAATGCTCTGCTAAGTAAGAAAATTTTGTTACTTAAATACGGACGGTATTTTTATCTCTTTATCTAATTTTATTACTTTATATAGAGAGAATGTTTATTCTTCAGAAGTCTATTAAACTTAATAAATCAATTAAGGGTAATTTTCAAACTAAAAATTCTGTAATAACGGTCTGTAATGTATCTGTTCCCTAGACTCATATTTGTGTTTTAACTTCTTAGAGGAGACTGCAATAAAACTCGTCACTGTGTCAAGGATGAAGACTGCTGTGCCGGCTTGATATGCAAATGCAAAATGTTTGGACATTACTGCAGATGCGGATATACCATAATGGGCTAGGTACTTTCGATGTAACATTTTGTGAACCTCTTATACCGTGGAACATAAATAAAAGTTGAAGAGGCTGAATTATTTTTTTGTGTGTCAGACAATCGGGTGATATTTCAAATACATTTATGGTTCAAATTCTACGTTGTTGAATCCATACCATAAAAAACATTGGTACATAGAAAGGAAGGTGCATGTCATATGAAACATACATGAAAACATAAGTAGATAATGACCCAATGATATGTACTTTAGTGTAAAAGCTTAAGTACGTATCATAAAAAAATTAGTTTTAATTTTCAATTTAGTAAATTATTATATGAGAAATAACGTTGCTTCACAGACAATGAACCTCAAAAAGTGTACTAATTTTTAGATGCTATTACGCTTCGAATTTTTTTAAGTTCATTTTTAACTAAAAAGAATTATTGATAGCTTTATATGAAAAGCAACGTTGCTTCACAGATAATGAACCTCAAACAGTGTACTAATTTTTAGAAGCTATTACGCTTCGAATTTTTTTAAGTTCATTTTTAACTAAAAAGAATTATTGATAGCTTTATACTGTTTCATGGATACGTCTGAGTAGACACCCAGTTTAACACAAACACAGGAGAACGAAAGATAAAACAATTTATTTACTTTTAGAGATTGTAATCTCAGAAATGTTTCCGACAACTGACAGAAACAATGCTGATGGTAAATATATTTTAAATAATTTTATATTTTACATGTATATAAAATAAGTACATGCTATGCAAAATATAAGTTTAAATACAGGTTGACATGAAAATAGAGAATCCTAATGAACACTAAAATCAAATTATGTATCCTAATGTAATCACGTCTGCAATATAAAGGAAAATTAAACGAATTTCAGTCATTATCCTATCTCCAGAAACTGGACATCTTCACATATTTTAATTTCATAAGCCAGTACTTTAAACAATTTACAGACTTCTAAAAATACACAGTATTTTCTGATATCTTTCACATATATTTCATGAAAATTCCGTGATGAAAGTAGTCAGAGCAGAAACTGTAAAACGTACTTAAATATTTTCTTTCAAAGCAAGCTTACTATGACTAATAACCTATCAAACGGTAAGGGTCATTCGTTGTTTCAACATCTTTCTCGTTAGGTCTAGAACTTCGAGACTCATTTAAAACAAAAATGTTCTAAATGTGATTTAATGCTGGACATTCAATCGAAATCATATTTTAAGATATACGTAAATTAAAAGGTAGGTCTTTATTCGTGTCCCATGTATTGGAGAAAATAACTAGGAAGTGGTTACTTTGAAGGTTATGATGACTTTGTTTAAAATAGGAAGATTTTCAGCATTTTCTTGCTGTGTTTTATTTTCACCAGTATTGTAGCAGCCAATATATACCATACTTAGAGTCTAACGAGTAATCATGTCTTTTACCTTAGAGTGCATGTATTGTATTTTTATTCCTTTAATTGTTTTTGCAGTTACTTATTTATCCCTTTAAAGTAAGAAGACTTAAATTATACAACATTACTACAACGCTCTACCTGTTTTATAGGTGCTTGTTTTCTGTATCAAGTGCAGTTTATGCGGTTTACAACACAGAAATCTATCATGTGCAGTATAGCTAATCGTTGTGCGGTTGCTCAGACTGTATCGATGGTTAACGCCCTCTGGCAAGAGGTTTAGGCTAATCAAGAAATAATTAAGAACTAAAGCGCTAGAACTGGAAACTACATTCTGTAATTGCTATTAATAATCGGGCTTTTAAAAATTAAATATTAAATTTGCAAAAGCTCATATAATTCAACTATAATTTGGTAGAATCATGGTAAATTATTTAATAGAAGACAAAATTGATAGCTCTGTTACTAAATTGAGAATAATGTATTCACAATGATCCCTTTGAAATAAAATTTTACGGCCGAATAGAAAACATAGAATGCAGAAAGATTAATTTCCAGTGAAAGTTTAATTTTGTATTTCAAGCTTTAAATTGAATTCACAAATAAGTTTGTATCCTATAAATTAAGTGCAAATAATTAGGAGTCTCATAAATAGGCAATTAAATAAAAAATATTTAAAAGTCACGTTAAAAGAAAAACTTGAGTGTGTCTTCGAATAAGCTTTAAAAACAATTAGTTAAAAATTTAGTGCTCCGAAACAGCAATGTATTTCAATTTCCTCAGCATAAAAATTACAGTGTTTTGCCATGGATTATCGCGCAACACTTGAGTATTTAAATACCAGTAACACGCATGGAATAATACGTGCATAAACGATTGAAAGTTTACCTTCAGAAGGATCAGCTGAAGCAGAATTTCTGAATTTCGAGGGAAGGAAGGAAGTCACCAGCAAAACGGTCACCAACGTGTCCTCAATATCTCCTTTTTAAAATTTCTGAAAAAAGAATTTAAAGGAAGTTTACAGAGAAATGTGATCTAATTTTAGAAAGCAACTGATATACGTAGTTATAAAATGAAAATAAATGCTGGCTAGATCTCTGGAGTTTAATATTTATATATAATAAAAACACGTATAATTTAATTTTGCTTTACATGATTCTGTTCAGTTTTAAAATAAACTAATGCCAAGAACTACATGCTTACACAATTTGAAATAAAAGCACGTCATAGATCATACTCTCAAACTATTTTTAAATGCATTCCGCTGATTTAGGCTTAAAATCAGTATTGTTAATGTATGCACATATATGGATTAATTAAGGTATTTTGGAAAGAAGAAAAATATTTTGATTTGATTCAAATAAAATGAATTAGCTAGAAAAATAATTTAAAAAAAAATAAGGTGAAGCCAAGATGGCTATTTACCTATGTGGAGCACGTTCTAAGGGAATGTGGCTCATATTGACGTTATATGTGGGGAAATCATGAAATTGAGCCATGCAAGCAATCCGGTGCTTAAATTTGAACTCAAACCAGTTTAACGAGTTTGATGACCTTTGGTCTTTACTAAAATGACTACTGGGAGTTGTATTTATATCTTCTTTTAAATCTAAATGCTTAGCAAAAGAAATGCTTTAAACGGAAGCGAGAACGATTCAGATTCGCATACCTGAAGAACATTTGAGGTATAAAAATAAAAGACAGTTTTTTTTATAAAAATATTTACCCAAATATTACGCGTAAATTTGTTTCAAGTTTTTTTACACAGTAATTAGATAACTCATAAAATGGTTTACCGGTTAATTTGGGAAAAATAACCAAAGGATTTTACCAAAAATTCACACTCTCTCAATCAATTCAGGAAATACCACATATAAATGTTATTCGTATGATATATCTTTTTATTCTAGTTTCGATGCGTTAGAAAGTCTCTTATAAGAGGAAAATCCGGCATAGATACAATGCTGGCCACCGTAAATCCAACACCATGAAGGAAGCATGCAAATAGCGTGAAATTTACAACATGCATTAGCGGAGGTGAGATATGCGAATGATTAGAATGCCAGAGCAGACACCCATCACGCGCGCATGTGGCGCCACTTCAAAGCGCTATTTAAGGCTTGGAGATTTCGACGATTTCAAGTTCGCCAACTGTGTTTTTCTTGTGGTTTTCTCAAAAAAAAAAAAACACGATCAATTATGCCTCGTAGTAAACAGCGATCACCTTTTAATCTCGTATCCAAGTTCGAAAGAGGAAGGATAGTGGCCTACCGAAAGTGCATATTATCTTTCAGGGAAATCGGTAGTCGTGCTGGACGAAACCGAACAACTGTAATGCGGATATGTGACCGTTGGATGAAGGAGGGTACGACGGACCGACGTGTTCGATCGCATCTCAGTGCACCTTTTCACTTGATGACAGGAACATTGTGCGCATGGCACTGATGGATCGCTTAATCACATCACCAACCATAGCACAGCACATTCAGTCTGTAACGCATCATCCAGTGTCTGCGCGTACCATTCGACGCCGTTTACAGCAGAGTGGTCTGTCCGCAAGACGTCCATGGCTTGATATTGTTCGAGAAACTTGTATGTATTTTTTCCGATACGCATTGCATACATTTATCTGTTACTTTTTTCCAATCTGATTTGATGATTTGAATGTAATCTAAAATGCTATACGTGTTCCAAACATCCTTAAGGGTTAATATATCCCTTTCTTCTGCTGCTGAAGCTCGGGAATACGTCGTACCCTTATAAAACGATTGAACGTAGCTACAGCGACCTGGTCCATTGGCTGCAGGACAGCAGTTGTGTTTTTAGGAAGATACGTATTTTGTATGTCTGGCGGTAGATCATAGAGATGCTAGGAGCGGCCTGGAGTATTATCAAGCAGAAGAATAATTTTAAACGACACTCCCTTTTCAAACAATAATACTGAACTGACGGTATAAAGCCGTTCTTCAAATAAGGAGCGCAAAATTACGCCTGTCGTTGCAATGACCTTAAGCGCCTTACAGGTGACAGTGAGACTTAGCTCAGTCCCGCCCCCGAATTTGATGGAGGGCAGCACCCAAGGGGGGAAGAGTCTGAGGAAAGTGTCCCACCCATTTTCCCTTACCACAAACTCGAGAGAGGACTTTCGACCCGCCGCACATTTAGAGTGTCCTCCATGCCGCACGGACACCCTATAATTACACACATACATGGTTCTTCCCGGATTCGAATCGTGGACCTTCCGCACAACAGTCAGGGAAGCTAACCAATATACCGGTTGGGCGGCGCATCTGAAATGTGGTTATTAATAGAGTTTTAATTAAAACAAAACCTTAACTCATTTCTCCAGAAACACGCAAAGAGAAAACGTTTTTAAATTTGCTTCATGGTTGCGCATCTGTGCTGAAAAATCCAGACATCTAATCACTGAATGAAGTTGCTTGTGAAAGAATTTTCTTTGAAGTGTAGGAAACGTATAGCTCCGAAATAATGTACGTTGAAACAAGCACACTTGTTGTACTAGTATTGGTAGTCTTAGAATACTTATCTTGGTATCTGCTATGGAAAGACTTCGGGCTCTTTTGAATATCGTGAACTGTCTGAAATATCTTAATACGAACGAATATCGAGGTTAGAGATTACAAAACCTAGCAAATCAGGTAGTTATGATATGAAAGTAATCTTTTTCTGGTCAAAGAAATCCAAATGTCCTTCTTCAAACATACTCTCGAAAAGAAGCGATGATGTTTTATCATGATTTGCAGTGCAAAAAGGGTATACTGGATGGTGAGATATCATGCATTCCTTCAAGAGAGAGTATGTTAATTTTTTTAACAACCAAATATAATTTTAGCAAATTTAACTCACACAATTACAATTTTCAAAAACTTTGTAAATGGCTGCGCAAATTTGTTTGGGTTATTTGGATATAACTAAGGACAAGAGACCTACTTGCCTAAGTGAAAGCGTACCTTCCTTAAGAGATTTTTAGCGAAACTGCCTTGCATTCATTTTACACATGAAGACGAATGCGAAAACATGCATGTAGTCAGACCATCTGCATAGATTCAAACGTGGGCAGACTACCGACATTTAGCTGTCTTAATTACTTGGCCACTGCTGCAGACCCTTTTTGAATCTACAAATATAAAAGCAATCTCTACACTCTTT
>KK119207.1:48161-68243 GCA_000611955.2 Stegodyphus mimosarum | reverse complement strand
TTTCTATCAAATTCATTTTACGCAGCATATTTATATTATTAATTAGAAATTACTAAGGTAATTTTATGTTTTATAATGTAACCGGACGAATTTCCAAGGTCATTTGTTATTTTACAACTCTTAATTAGAAAATTTAAAAACAGTGCGTATCTAATGATACATGAATTTAGAAAATATTTATATATGAAATTAATTCAAAATATTTTTTTATTTTTTATTTGATAGTTCAGAATAAATATCATAAATTTTAGTTTTGAAATATATTTATGATGCTTTTAGTAGACAAGCAATTTCCTTTTAGATGAAGCCTGTTTGTTTTGCATTAAAGATGCTTAATGCAGGTGTTTAGCATTTTTTCGTGAAAACAGCAAGTGTTTACTTGACAGAAGAAAAGCAAGCTATTTTAGAATGTGATGAACAATTGCAATATTTGGGTATATAAGCAGACATATGTTTGATAATCAAATCGTCGTTACCTCTTCTTCTTTAGCGTAGGATTTCACCTTTCGCAGTTGATACAGGTAAGAGTTTCTCAGACCTTGCTAAAATATTTCAGACAAAAAAATATTTACAAGGAAGGCATAGCGGTTCCATAATATCGACTTAGAAATGAAAATTTTATTGTGCTCTAAAAATGAAACATGTTTAGTGTTTATATTGCAATATTATATAGCTTCTTTACAAAAATGGTTTCTAGATTCATCCTAAAAGCAGTTTAAAATGTTTCAGAAGATATTCACCATTTCCGTCGTCCGTTAAGTGATTAGTGACCCTAAATGCCGTAACCAAAGGCTCGTTTGCGTTGGTTTAGTTTAGTTTATTATGGCAAAATAGACCTAGGGCTAGCTAAAGAGAGGGATGCCTTCGTGTAGGACTTTCTAAGAGAAACTGGCTCGTATACAAGTTACACATTGGAAAAAACACTAAAACGAATTATTTAGTTTTCATTTCTGTACAGTACAATAGAAGTTGGTTAATTAGCTTTGAACTTCCTTATTGTATCTTTCTTGTATTATTGTTCTTCGGAGAAAATTAATGACCCGAAAATATTTCCACCCCTAGCTTCGAAAGAAGTTTGAAGATTTTCTACTCTCTCAAAAGACATTAAGTAGCTCAGCTTGAAGCGGTTTAGCTTCTAGTTCTTCTTATTCGTCATTATCATCGTCTCTTTCATTTGTTTTACTTCCTTGTACGAAGTAAAGGAAGTATTGTAATTACGAAAAATTCCGGGTACCGTATCTCAAAGAAAATATGCATTTTGACCCCTTTGAAAGCAATTTAACGATATTTTCCCCTAACATCTCTACGTAAGGGCTTTTCCACAGAACGAATTATAAAACTAATTTAAAATGGATTCAGAAGAGATTTTTCGGTGGCTTCCGTAAGTACGTATGTATATATGTTATGTGTCTAGCATAACTCAAGAAACAATGGCCTGAGAACGTTGAAATTTTCTATGTGGAACTTCTATAACATATAGTTGTGCACCTCTCTTTTGGTGGCGATCGGCTGCCCCCAAAAAATATATATATGCCCACTCTGGTACTCAGCTGATTGAACTCAATTTTTTATTCTGATATGTTGGTAAATTGTGCTTTTTTTGCTTTAAAAATGATTGAATTATGTTATTCTTATCTTCAGGTTAGGGTTTTCGGGCTTTTAGTTAACTTCCATTCAGTAATTGTAGAATTGTAAACAAATTAAAAGTTTTTACTTTCGGCTAAGCCCAATTTTTTACCATATCAGCCGTATTTGATTACATTTGAAATTTAGCAGAATATTGGATTTGTGTGCCAACGGCTTAGATCGTGCGGCAAAGAACCCGTTATCAGCAAAGATAACATCTTCTTTTATTATTGCAAATTAAATCATTCCTAATGCATTCTCAAATTATCCCACATATTGACTCAGCATGTAGAGACATTAGGTATTTTCGAACCAGTAGTCATGAAATTTGAGAAATATCTCGCAGAAACTCGAACCACGGACCTCCCGAATACGCATCGAGCGTGCTGACCCCTACACCATGAAGGCATGTGTAGGAGGAGGGAGAAATACCTTATACCTTATACCCTACCCCTCTTAAAGGACGACTGAGAATTAGGGGCACCAATCTCCAAATTCTCGTGGTGGAGAATCATCATCCCCCACCCCTTTTAGTTTAGGCGCGATTGTAGTGACATTAGATGTTTTTGAAGCGCGAGTCCGGAAATGTGAGCAATGCCCTCATGGGGACTCGAAACAAGGACCTCTAGAATACGCGTCGAGCGTACTGACCACTACACCACGAAGGCATGCAAACAAAGTGGGAGACGTACCTTATAATTACCCAAGCGAACTTGGTACGCATTTATCGACCCATTCAGGAGATGAAAGTTTGAGTCCAGCTTGCCCAGACTAGGGATCGCAATCCGGACCTGGTGTGCTATTGCGCGATGCGCTAGCCACTGCGCCACCAGGGCCTCTCAGACACCTTTGCAATATTCTCAGACATTTTTGCTATACTTTGATAAAATAGAATTTGTGCGTGTATGAAGGAGATATTTCTCTGAGAAATAAGTCATAAACATTTGCTAATTTTTTGAAAAATAGAGATTAGTTATGTCATTTAAGCAACTGTAATCTGCAGCTAAAGTCTATTGATTTCTTTTCATCAGGTGAAGCAAAAGTTTTTAATGTTTTATTTTTATATTTGTGTTATACCAGCAAGATTAATCTCGTTAACTTACAGCTACTTTATAAAAATATTCGAAAGGTAGAAAATTAGTACTTGGAAGATTATTTTTCACGCCTTCGCTGCACGTTTTAGAAGAACACAGAGCAAATTCGTTTCAAAACCTGCGTCAGTATCTCAAGTCATAAAGTTCGCACAAAGAAAATGTGAGAGAGAATCAGAGGTGATTCTTTAAATATTCAGCCAAAAATATATAAACTCTCGAGTGAATAATTTTATAATCATGATTTTATATCAAATTATTTTTATTTTCCTTTAGATTTATTTTCTTTTTCCAGGAAAATCAAAGACTAATCATGAAAGTTTATCCTGCATTCGTTCTCATAGTAATTGTCTTGTTAAGTATTGAATATGTAAAGTCTTCACCTGTTGAAGGTAAATTAAAGTTATTCTAATCTGTTTCACACCTGTAATATAAAGTAATACCAAACTGTAACGGGATGTTTCAATGTTGATTTTAGGAAGTCAAAACGTTAATTGCACCCATTATAAAACTTATATTTATGAGAATGTGCACATAACCCATGAGTATTCCTAATCAAAATAAATGGGATCAAATTTTCGACTTTGTAGTAGAGATCTATTGCCAATGTTTTCTACTACTAGAAATCTTTCATCTACTAGAAATTTTTAACACAAAATAGTATTTTATGAAATAACGTATTTATTTAACGTTTTACAGTACTTTTATTGTTTCACACATTCATCAATTCAGTATGCTTATTTTTAAAGATTTTACAAAAATAATAGCTTCAAAAACTACATAAATTAAATATTACAAAGTTTTAGTACTTCGTTTTATGTGTTCTGCAGCTAAATTATTTTAAAATCATTAAAATGCTCCAAGTTACTAACTTAAAATTCTAAAACAGCTAAGTGAAAAATAAAAAAAATTTAAATTTAATCTACATTAAACTGTCATTAGATAAATAAAAATTAACCTGTTCTTTAAATGATATTTACATTTTTCAGACGAAACTCAACGTGATGCTGGAAAGGAAGAGGCACGGTAAGCATATTTGTCATAACTGTTTACCTTTTAAATTACTGGTAACGCAATGAAAGTTGATATCATACGCTTACTTTTGAATTCACTAGCTTCACAACTCTAATGCAAAACAGCCTGTGAATACTTACAATTTCAATAATTAGGAAGCTGGGTATAGGCAAGCCGAGTCCCTGCAGATTCCTGGCTTACTTAAACAGATTTAAAATTCAAGAAAATGCAACTATGCGGAACTATATTGGCAGGCACTACGTGAAAGAACGTAAATTATCAAAAGAACTTAGAAAGATGGAGCTTAAAGACCTGGATTATACCGGAAATGAAGCAAAAACATAAGAAAAGATATGATGGAAAGAATTAATATAAACCTGATTGCAATTGGAATAGACCAATAACAAGGAGCACCGAAAATGGCTGCTGCTGGAGACTTCGTTTATTGATGTTGTGTTGTCCTATATGTTTTCCCTTCATGACTGGTCGAAAAAAGCCATAAGGTGAGATTGAGCTGGCTAAGGAGGGTGTACCCCGCCATAGGTACCTAGCTGCCTACCATATAAATAAAAATCTATATTCCACAGCAGAGAAATTTTGAGATTTTATTTATTAAGAAAATTATAAATGCACTTTTATCAACCTTTGTTCATTCATGCAGTACGATTGCATTATTTAAAGTTCCCTTTTTTACGACAGAGACACTTTTAAAAACGAAAAAAGGCATTTTCTGAAAAATGCATGAAATGGATTTAAGCGCCATGACGCTAGGAGAATATATTTTAAATACGAATGGAAAAATCTTCCACACATGAAACTGATAACTGGAGTTGCCCACCATTTCAACTATTGCTGCAATTTTCAGTTCTTCCGACACTTCTTATAAGAGGCATCGGATGAAAATGCTTGTAGAATAGGGGTGAGCTGAAAAAGCTTTTTTTATTATTTTTTCTACCACTATACTCCTGAAACATTGCCCTTTCCCTAGCTAAATAAAATTAAGAAAATAATTTTGAAATACAATTACATCGTCCGTCCATGCATTGCACTCAAATTTTTGAAAACTGGTGAAATTTTGATGTTTTCTGTCATTTTTTTTTACAGTTACCAAACTCACGGCTATTGAAATTCTGTAGGTCATAATGCCAAATTTTGGGCATGGGTAACACGAAAAAGCTTAAAACCTGCTTTTTCGAGTTGTATATTGTTTACTTAAAAATGTTTTCTGTCTCATCCTGATATAAAAGTATCTCTGTGAAATTCTTTGTGCATGTCCACAGACAGGAGTACTTAGTTGTTTAGAAATTCCCAAACCAGAAAACGACGTTATATTTCATGAGAGCAATACAGATTTTGTAATACAAATCTTGCTTCAAGATCAACAGTGGTTTGCCATAAAATCCTTCTAATATAAAATTAACATGAATTATTTTAAAGACAAGAACTCTTGTGGTGTTAGAAAATTTGAAAACCCAGTTCGATTCGTTCGCAGAATGATTTTGTGTAAATGAAACTAACACATACTAATCCACAACTGCTATTTAAGATAAATAGTATCCGTACTGAAAAAAAAATATCTCCTTAGACCTAGTGATTAATTTTTGGAAAGCTTCTCACTTCTCTTCTCACACAATCAGAGAAAATCTCGAAATGTTTTCATCATTAGTTCTTATTTGAAACGTTCGCCGAAAGTGGTGTATTATTTGGAACAATCGGAAATGCCAAATTTATTCCAAAATTTTGGAAATGTTCACATATAACTTCCATCAGTATTTCAAAGCTTAATACTGTAAATATTTGCCCAAATATTCATGAAACTTAGTGTTGGCGAGTTGACATCAAAAGGCATTATTTTTTACAGACTTCCAAATGTAAAGCACGTACCTTGAAGGTATGATACATGTCGGAGAAACCATTTGACGAAAATATGCAAAAGTACTTCTAAATTATATCACACATTTTTCGCGAAATCATAGCAAGTCTCTTTCACGTGTACGATCTTCTATTCATGCAATCTATAAACGTTGGGCCTCAGAAATATTATTTCCTTTCGATGTAAAAGTTTTTTAAATTCAGATTTAGAAATGCGTCGTCTGAATTATCAGGAACATAACTGTCTGGTTTCCCTGAAATTTTAATTTCGATCCACTGATTCAGAGTCTCTGTGAATGGCACAGAATTGACAAAAAATATGTTACACAGGCAGTATCTTATTTCCTTTAGTTAAAAAAACTGTCCTCCATGTTCTGAATTTAAGAATAAGAAGAAAATCAAACTTTCAAATTTTTGCAACATAATTCTACATACTTAATCTGCATATTTGTGTAATCATTATTATTTAGTTTTTGAAGGAAAATCTTAAGGGGATATTATTCTCGTAAGTATCCTTTCGTCTGGAGATACCTGAATGAAAATACTTTCAATGCAAGCACCGTACAACTAAAAAACAAGTAGCTGGTGAAAGGAGGGACAAAATTACATTAATATTCTAGTTAACAAGAACTGTGCTAAAATGTAACCTTGAAGTTTAGAGTTGCTCTTCTTTCGTGTTTAAGAAAGTGTAATGATATTAAATAGCATTGATTTAGACCCATATTATTGTTAAAATAAGCGAATACGATTAGGTCAAACATCAAATGCTTAGTTCATATTATGCGATAATATCTTGCACTGGAGCGCGATTTTGCAAATAGAATGTTCATTAAATTTTTTTCCATTGATGACTGAAAATGTCTCGTTGTGATTCTTTCGTTCGTAGACTGTAAAATTTTGTAACTGTTTAATTGTAAAACCGTACATTACTTTGTCCTTTCTCAGTTATTTCTGATTTATACTAAGGAAGGAAAATTTGCGTACAAGAACTTCTAATTTTTGCTTATATATTTTGAAAATTCAATCTGTTTTGCTTACTTTATGTTCTTCATTTTTATTGCTTATAGTTTTTATTAAACCAAAACTATATATATTGTATTAATTCATGTACTATGCCGGCTGACGTTGTTCCAAAATTATAATTTTCCGGAATGTGAGAAAAGAGCACATAGGGATAAATCAAGTTAGGTATTAATGTACATAGGGATGCAATAAATTAGATAATTGATGAAACAAATTAGATATTTAATGCACATAGGGAAGCAACAAATTAGATAATTAATGCAACAAATTAGCTGTTTAACGTATAAGATTTTCAAAATTCTAAACAGTGGTAATAATGCTCTGCTGAGCAAGAAGTTTTTGTTACTTAAATCTGGACACTATTTTTATCACTTTACCTAATTATATTACTTTATATAGATAGAATGCTTAATCTTCAGAAGTCTATTAAAACTTATAAAGCAATTCAGATTAATTTTCAAACTAAAAATTCTGTAATAACGGTCTGTAGTGTATGTACTCTTTAGACTAATTTGTGTGTTTTACCTTCTCAGAAGATACTGCAAAAAACATGGTTACTGTGCCAAGAATGAAGATTGTTGTGAGGGCTTGATATGCGAATGTGTAATACCTCGACAGATCTGCGAATGCCTTAAACCATAATGGGTTAGGTCCATTCGATGTAACATTTTGTGAACCTCTTATACCATGGAACATGAATAAAATGTGAAGAGGTTGAATTCTTTTTTTGTGTCTCAGACAATCGGGTGATATTTCAAATACATTTATGGTTCAAATTCTACGTTGTTGAATCCATACCATAAAAAACATTGGTACCTAAAAAGAAAGGTGCATGTCATATGAAACATGCATAAAAACATAAGTAGATAATGACCCAATGATATGTACTTTAGTGTAAAAGATTAAGTACGTATCATAAAAACAAATTAGTTTTGATTTTCACTTTAGTAAATTATTATATGAAAAGTAACGTTGCTTCACATAATGAACCTTAAACAGTGTACTAATTTTAAGAAGCGATAAAGCTTTGAATTTTTTTTTAAAATTCATTTTTAACTAAAAAGAACTATTGATAGCTTTATCCTGTTTCAAGGATATGTCTGAGAGGACACCCAGCTTAACACAAACATATTTGAACGAAAGAAAAAACAATTTATTTACTTTAACAAATTGGAATCTCAGAAATGTTTCCGACAACTGATAGAAACAATGCTGATGATAAAATATTTTTTAAATAATTTTATTATTTACAAGTATATAAAAGAAGTACATGCTATGCAAAATATAAGTTTAAATGCAAGTTGACATGAAAATACAGAATCCTAATGAATGCTAAAATGAAATTATGTATCCTAATGTAATCACGTCTGCAATATTAAGGGAAATTAAATGAATTTCAATCATTATCCTATCTCCAGAAACTGGACATCTTCACACATTTTAATTTCATAAGCCAGTACTTTAAACAATTTACAGACTTATAAAAAATACACAATATTCACTGATATCTTTCACATATATTTCCATGAAATTCCGTGATGAAAGTAGTCAGAGCAGAAACTGCAAAACATACTTAAATAGTTCAAAAAATTTCTATGAAAGCAACCTCACTATGACTAATAATTTATAACGGAGATGCTTCAGAATATCAAATGAAATAAACCATGCGGGTCTGAGCAATGGGTAACGTTTTTTAGCCCAAAATGGCACTAACCCAGAAGGCTATTAGTCTCAAAACGGCATCTCGTGTCCTTTGACCATAAAACGGAAAATCACCGTTTAAATTGCCGCTCCTTTAGTTTTATTGCCCTGTATTTTATTTTAAGAAATTAAATATCGAAGAATCCTCATGAATGTATGTGTGAAAAAACAACGGTACTTAGAACCATCAAATTTTGAATTACGTAATTCTCCACACGCACATGATCACCAGGTAGCCCGAATTTTGAATTTCGAATTTATTTTACCATCTATTTCATATTTGTATACTTTAAAGAATTTTTGGTTAACAAAATCAAATATTGAAAAGAAGCAATGGGAACATTGTACGAAAAATGCATTTTTATCTTCAGGGCAGGAGATATAATGATATATATGCATGGTATATAATGATGTACATCAGCGATTGTCCAAAGTTTGTGGCGCGTCCTACGTCGGGGCGCGAGCATATCATAACCCTACGGGGCTTCATAACCCTACGTGGGGGCGCGAGCATATCGAAAAGTCGAAAATAAAAGTTTATTTAAAAAATATTAATTTACTGAAAACAAAATACATTCCCACATAATAAAAAATAAAATACACATTGACACTGATACAGCGTACTTATAAATGTATCAATACTACACAATGTATCTGATAATTAATTTAGAAATACTAAATTAAGAACAAGTTTAATAGTCACTGGTGACATCCATGTGTCTTGTAGAGAAAGGGTATTCAAATGAATGTTTAATATTAGAAATTGACACTCCAAGTTCTTTGCTATGTGTAAATAAGATCTATATTTTTTTGCCTTCAGAGTAGCCACGCAGAGAATCCGGTTTCACGAAAGGTAGGGTGTTTGAAATAGTAATAGAATCCGAAATGCTTTCGTTTTCAGTGCAGAATATTCATCATCCACCCCTGCCCAAAATTCAAACGGTGATTTATTACTAAGTTGCCTTTCGAGCTGGTCACATGACGTGAAATCTATGAAAATTTCTTCTTCGGCAGTAGAACATATACAAAATTTAATATTTATGTTCATAATTTGCATGATTTATAATAAAAGTCATATTATAGCTTTAATGACAAAGTACATTATTACTGCATTCAATACATTATTATTGTATGGAAGGGGCCGCGATGGCAATTATTATTGAATATTGGGTCGCAAGTAAGGCAATTTTGAGCAGAACTGATATACATGATGTACATACATATGATACATGATATATAACGATATGCATGATATACGTGATATATAATAAATAAAGGTAACATACAAAAAGTTAAAAAATTGCCCCTTTTGGAGAAATATAAAATCTGAAGGCTTCGAGATTTTTTAATAAATGAGATAAATTTTATTAACCTGTGTTTTTTCTCTTTCTTTCTTTTTAGTCCAAGGGGGCTTTGTCCTTAAAGGAATATTGTTTTCGTTTTGCGATTTTGCGTCGGAAACATTAAATGTCAGTTCACTTTTCAAACTGTTGCCACCAAATATTACAGCCATGTATTATATGTAAAGAAATTAAATAATGAAAAAATGTGCATAAATGTACGTATGTTTCTCCCAGTGTGATAAAACGATGGTACCCAGAGCCATCGAATTTTGAATGACGTAATCCTGCTGCGAATATGGGCATCTAGAAGTCCAAACTTGAAATTTGAAATTTGCATTTTTATCGATTTCATTAGCGAATTTTTGATTAACAAACTCAAGAATTTACATTTTGCACTTACTAAGCCATTTCACTTCTGTATAATAAATAACATCTGCAAATTCAATGCCCATTACCTTCAGAAAATCTTCAAATTATCTATGACTAAGTCCTTTTGCTCTTATAAAGTTAATGGTTTTTATAACAAAGCTTAATATATTTTTTATTTTAAATTTTTCCCCATAAATTGCCCTAATGTACAATACAATGATATGCCATTGAGATCATATTGCAGGTAGCGACGGCTTCGATATTATACATTTTAACGAGTCTCTCATTATTGCCAACCATGGCATCGTCTCCATCGGTTCTAATAGCTGATAAATGTTTCATAGATGATTAAAAATTTTTCATCGAATAAATCTACAGAGTTGGTTGTGTCATTTAAAAATACTAAAGCAACCATTTCTTCCGTGATATTTATAATATTCATCGATTTCTCTGACAAAGATTGCCAATTGTGCCGTATCAGAAGCGTCAGTGCTTTTGTCCATGGCTAACGAATAAAATTTAATGTTGACGTATTTGCTTTTTAAAGACGTTTCAATTGAATTTTCCAACTCTTCAATTCTTGTCGCTGTAGTTTGATTTAATAAACTGATTATAGAAAAATTCAATGTTTTTTCAGAGCCAATTATATTTGCTACGCTCGCCATACAATTTTTATAAATTAGCTATCAATAAAGGCTTTTGATTTTTTGGCTATTGATTTTGTTACGACGTAACTTGCTTTTGCAAAGTTATTATTTTGAGCAGCTGTCTTTATTAAAAATATTTGTTCAGACGATAGCCCTTTTTTTAGTTCTGTTACTTTACGGCAAATACCGAGATATACATCATATTTTGTGGCATGCTTTTGACTATAATATCGTTTCTAATTGTAGTCTTTAAAAACTTGAACAAAGTCCCTACAAATTAAGCAAACTGCTTCACTATTCTCCTCAATAAAAAAGTATTTCTCCGTCTAGTTTTCATTAAAAACTCTTTTTTTCATCTTCAATTTTTGTCTGTTCTCTTTGTATTTTTAAAGACATGGAGGCACCTAAAATATTTATTTATTTTAAATTTATAAACAAATATTCATAATGAATGTGAATTATTCATATCTTTTTGATAATTTGATAAAATGATTAGGAACTTCAAATATAATGCAATATACTGCATACAAATATTTTAATTCGTCGAAAATTTGTATACATATTTAAATTTTTTAAACGTTAGCTAATAATATTACTTATAAATCTGAAATTCGGCTCCCGCAAATGGCAAAGACAGTTCCCGCCAAGAATGAAAGATGCAATAGTACACCCTTACAATGATATGAACCTGTAGTGCCATATAGCTGCAAAACGAGACGGGGAATATGACTATTATAATATTCTTAGCCTACACGGAGAAAAAGCGGGATACGTATTGAAAATAAGAGAAATAAACATTATAAATTCCGTGGAAATTGCGGGAAACGGACGCAGAGGGTTTTAATACATCATGACATACTAAGATGTTTTTAATACATCATGACATATTAAAATTTATATATATTATATATAAAATTTATATATATATAATATTTAATTTTTTTAATAAAATTACATTTATTTTTTAATAAAATTGTGTAAATTGATATACTTTCATAATTTGCTTTTGGGCCGCATGCCTACATAAAAATAAGAAGTAAAATTAAACGTCCCTAATTGCTATACAAGGTTATTCGAAAATATCTAGCAAAATATCAAATAAATGCATATGGTTTGGAATGTGTGTGGAAATGGTGTGTAAAAGAGATGGTACGAAGAAAGAAAGATATGAACAACAGTTAAGTAAGAAAGGCAATAACTTTAAAAGAAATAACCATTTTAATGATCTAGGTTTCCAGAACATGTGCTCGGATGTGCTTTGGCCAACATCAAAGCGATAACGTTTTATCATTTTCGAGTTTATTCTGTGGAATGCTTCGTGATTCAGCAGCTTTCTAATCGGGAGTCTTTTTTATATAGCCTTTTGAGCTGATGTTCCCTTTGCGTTAAAAGTTTCAAACATAAAATGCATATACGGGAGCTCCACGTTTACATAGAAATAGTTGTGACTCAAATAATTTTTTTTTCGTCATATCACTTCACTTTACATTTTTCTTTCATATAATTCATGAAAAATTGGTAGGCGTATATATATGCATACACCTACCAATTTATACATATACATGTAATAAATGCAAATTTCTTAAAAGTACTGATGTAAGAACACTGAGACGCAGAAACGTAGATCCAAAAAGACGAATACTGAAATGTCTAACCACAATAAATAAGAAATTTGGCAGTCGGGCAGTTTTAATTCTATTTTTATTTAAACTGACATTTGTGGCCACAATGCATTTTGCACTCCAAACGTGCCTATTCAAGAACATGTACATATTTGATACTGTTGCGATAGGTAGCGAGCACAGCGAAATGACGTCCAAAAAGCATACACAGAGAAGCTGAAGTGCGTAGTTATCCAATTTGGAAGGCTGTTAAGAGAAAGATTTTTTTTAAGTTCTGAGAGTTTAGGTGCCCAATTAGTTACGTCATCAGCGCTGCGCAAGCTACGTGGCATAGACTAATCTAGAAATGACGCAGTCCATAAAAGTTATTATTATTTTTAGAATGAAGACGAGAGTTAAAGGGCTATTAATAATTTATTATTTGCACGATAATTATTTTATAGTTTTCATATGCCGCCCTCCCCTTCGAGAAGAAAATTGTTGGCGAGAAAAATGCTTTTTTAGACAGAAAGGCGTTTCAAATTTGCCCTATTTATTATGAGCGATAATAACGAACATGTCATTTACGCACTGTGTTAAAATTATTTGAAAGTATGAACGATGACCTTTTTTTACGCTCGTGGAAAATGGAAAAAAGGAAAGGAAAATAGGTTGCTATAATTGAGATAGTATAACAAACCGAACAAGTGTCAATTTAGGAGTGAAACAACAAGGTTATATTTGCAAAATTTCACTCTACTAGTTTCGATGATTTTATCGAACCTTCATCATCTGCTGCCAGAGCGCAAATGAACGAGATAAGATATAGTGTTTAGACAGGATGGTATAAGAACCGCTGGACAGGAGTTAACGTACTGCGCCCTCTATTGATGAAACAAGAATTAAAGCATAAGCTCCTTAAAGACTAGAGGCAAATATGGATTGGAATTAGGATCGTCAACTAGAACAAAAAGAATTTTTTTAATGTAAAACACCTGTAGAAAATCTAATTCACCAATGGAACATGTCTTTTGAATAAGTTTGGCTTCAGAAAATTAAGGCTGTCTTACTTTCACGAATGTAAATTAAACCACACTTTCAAGGAATCCTGTAAATACCCCGGTAATGCGTATACGGACTCCATGCCATGCATATCCGGCATGGAGTCCTGGAGTATAGAATTCGGAATAGTATTGATAGGAGAATAAACGACCCGGTGCCTTTCAATGCGTTAAGTTTAAATCGCGGGAGTGCGTTTCAGTGAGAACTTTTAACTGGTTGATTAATAATATTGGGTAAAAAAACACCTGATTTTTTTACTTCTAAATTAATAGGTTTCTGTAAATTAAGAATTTCGCCAAGTGAATTATTCTTGGCGCAAACTAAAAAAAAATCGCCAAGATACATTTTAAAATTTCTGCATACTTTCCTCATCCAAAATTACAAAATTTAATATCTAGGCATGATTTTAGTCGTAGAATCGAAATGTGGAAAATAATTGGCATTCCATTTTAGAAAAAGATTGATTTTGTGTCAAAAACCTACCTTAAACCATGCTATATAAAAGAAAGCAATTTGAATTTCCTCAATAGGCCCAGTAGAACGCGAGCTATAGAACTGATAAATTTTTTTTCGTCCATTTTTATTATATATATTTTCTTAATCCGAACTGTACTTAACCCACTTCTTTCCAGAAGAAGTTAACTTCGAGGAAAACAATTTCGTCGTACGCGAACGCATTAATTACATGATGACCGCAATCGGCACTGGAATTGTAAATAGAGAGCTACACTGGTGTGCAAAAATTAAGGACGAAGTCGAAAAATTGGCATATCAGGAGAACGAAGAGGCAGAGCGGAGAGAAAGACCAATCACGAGATTTAGTAAGGTGATGTACTTTAGCACATGCGCAGATATGCTGGTAGACGTAATGGGGGAGTGTCTGAGTAGTATAAAGCATGTTTTCGGTGTAAGATCAGTATTTCTGGCAAAGAGATTGCACGCCGTATAGCAGTTGAAATCACACCGAGTTGCTGCCTCAGCGAGAAATGGCGAATAATCAATCTGTTAGACGACATCTGGATGCTTTTACCCGAGGTCGAATCATTGGGAAGTTGGAGGAAGGCCGCAGTGTGACAAGTGTGGCTGCAGAGTTCGGAATTGCTCACAGCATCATTTCACGACTTTGGAGACAATTTCAAACTACAGGAACAGCTATCCGGGGGTTTAGTAGTGGTCGTCCACGAGGAACCACACTCGCAGATGACAGGCATATTGCCTTACAGGCCAGAGGAAACACGGCAGACAGCGGGAAAAATCGCTAGACACACGACACAGGCGACTGGACGACCCATATCGCGTTTTACCGTGGCCAGAAACTGCACGGTGGTGGTCTGTTTGCACGACACCCTGTATGGTGTGTATCTCTAACGCCTGCCCATCGGAGAAGGCGTTCTCTGTGGTGCCGGGAACACCGGAATTGGAGAGACAATGAATGGAGACGAGTACTCTTTACAGATGAGAGCATATTTAGCTTGAGTTGCAATTCTAGACACATACGCATCTGGACAGAGCGGGGAACACGCAAAAACCCCTTCCACATCATCAAAAGGAACTGTTTTGGAGGTCGCTGAGTTCTCGTTCGAGTAGACATAATGCTTGTAGCCGTACCGAACTTCATATCTCCCAAGGAGGTTCGTCACCTGGGACTGCTATTGTAACGAGGTTCTTCTTCCTTACATGCGTCTTTTCACAAGGGCTATGGGTCCTCAGTTCCTCTTCATGGACGACAACGCTCCACCTCATCGCACAGTTGCTGTCGAAGAGCTGTTGGAGAGGGAAGACATTGAACACATGGATTGGTCGGCAAGGTCTATGGATCTAAATCCCGTCAAGCATGTACGGAACTTACTAGGGAGACCCGTGGCAGCACGTAACTTATCGCCAGTAACGATTCCGAAACTGCGATTGGTGCTACAATTGGTACAGCAGTGTCTCAACAGCTCATTAACAACCACATATCCAGCATGCACAAATGATGTGAAACCTGCCTAGCAGTCAGGAGAGATCATATCCCCTATTAAAGACCGGATGTTTCTTGCTGGACACCCATCACAGGGATGTTTCGGCCTTAAGTCGCTTTGCGCTCCATGCTACTTTTTCAATAAAGCTTCTTTTTATCCCTCTGATTTCTCTTTTAGTAAGTGTTGCTTACATTACTCATGTCATTACGTATTGGGGATCTTACGGTATTAAATGTGTTGATTTTGGAAAGCTTTTGTACAAATTTATATTGAAAAAACCGTCTCGTCTTTCATTTTTGCACATCAGTGTATATTCATTATCCAAAAGACAGCATTTAATTTTTCAAAACCGACCGATTAAAAAAAACCTGGAAACTGTAACACATTTTTTGACATTTTTGTCTTAAAACTTGTGCGCTAAACATGAAATCTTTTACAAAATGCACATAGTTAAAGCAAAATATATTTAATTGCCTTTATTAAAGATGAAACAGGCTAACTTAAATGTAACTCGAATACAGTTGTGCTGTAGTACCAATGTATTTATTTGAGCACTTCCAAGATGTAGTATTATTTTGAAACCAACAATCGAAAATATAGCGCATAATGTGCCATAACCTTTCAACAAAATACCTTCCATTTTCTTTATCTAAATATCTAAATGTTTAAATACTTTCATAACTGTAATCAAGGCTTTCAAACTCAATTTCCTAAAATACTTAGGAAACTGTCGAGGATCATTAAGCTCGCATTAACTAAATAATCTTACTTGTTCCCGAGAACAAGACTCAGGAATTTGCATAATATTACACAGTTGTCCATTAGCGCGATGTTGAAGTAATTAAGATTCCTTAGAAGATTTTCTTGAGATATTAATTATTAACGAAGCGGGCGCAAGAGGAAATATTCAGTATCATTAATAGTCAGGAAAAATTGGTACAATTAATAGAACAACGTAAGTTTTGCATTAAAGAATTATTTTTAAAATTGTTGGTGTAAGAAATAAGTATTGCATTTCTACTTTCCCTGACTCATTTAATAAAGGTCTCGTATTTTACTGCTCAGAAGGAATTACAAGTAATTATTATTCTTTTAAAAAAGGCAAATTTATATTAATAGCTATATTTGAAAATGAAGAATGCAAGGGATAAGATTTGGAGTATCTTAGCTGATTATCAAGTATAGAAATAATAAAATCTTAGATTAAAGCAAATGTATTGTCAGTTTTTGTCAACTGGGCAAAAACCTATAAAATACTTGAAATAGTTCATGCAATTTGTGAGTTTATTCAATTTAATTTTTATGTAGGAAGGATTATTTTTGGAAAGTCCTTATATATGCTTCTATGCTTTAAAAATAAAATTTTCACTCATTCGTGTGTAAATCCACTGGCGAGGCGAGAAATACAGCTAATGGAATTGTGCGTAAGACTATCTTCGAAAAGATGTATGCAGAATTTTATTGTCCATTAATTACTAGATACTGATTTTTTAAACTCGTAGCTTCAACTTTTGGTTTTCATATTACACAGAAATTTGGAGATTTCATTTATTCGTATGTGGTATTTGTTTTCTTTCAATGTTTATATATCAGTTTACTTTATCCCAAATGGTCATGCACTTTACATTTGTAAATGCGTGAATTACAATTACTCACTCATTTGCGTCTTACTTATTTATGTGCTTGCCAGTCATTATAGCTATTATTCCTTAATTTACACATTTTAGTGAGCTGTCACTCCTATTATTGTAAGGAATTCAGCCTTAAAAAATATTTCATTTAAGTTTGTATTGTAGAGTCATCAGGTTATTTAGAAACTGGAGAGATGAAAAATGACCAATTCCCTTGCCGGGTCTCGAACCACGGACCTATCGAATTTGCGCTGAACGTGCTGACCATTACAGCACGAAGGCCTGCCAAGAAGGCGGGAGAAATAGCTCATATACACCCCATTTTAAACGGTGACTGAGGATTAGGGGATCCATTCGTCAAATCCTGGTGTCAGAGAACCATCATCCACCACCTTTTTTAGTTCGGACGCCGTTATGGTGTCATTAGGTTATTTAAAAGCAGGAGAGATGAAAAATGAGCAACACCTTTTAGAAGCAATTGGGCTTCGAAATTTTTTAAGTTCATTCTTAACTAAAAAGGACGACGTCAACATGTCTAATGGACGCCTGATGAATGGAAGAGTTGTCTCTTTACGGATGAGTCCATGTTTAGTCTAGAAGGCGATAGTAAGCGTTATTTGATATGGAGAGAACGCGGAATCCGTTATCATCCGCCAAACATCCGTGAAAGAGGTGCATATGGAAGAGGCAGTGTCTGTGTTAGGGGTGGCATCTCTTTATGTGGACGCACAGGCCTCCATGTCTTTCCAAAGGGAACCGTGAATGCTTTGGTTTATAGAGATGATATCCTTGATGCTTATGTGCGCCCATATGCCGCGGCAATAGGTGATGCTTTCCTGTTACAGGACATCAACGTAAGACCACACAGGGCTCGTATCGCAGGTGATTATCTTCGACAGGAAACAATTATGCCCATGAAATGACCAGGTCGATGCCTGGACTTGAATTCTATTTAGCAGGTTTGGGATGCTATAGGAAGTCGTCTAGCTGCTCTCAATCCGCCCCCTCAGACCCTTGCCGGGGTTGCAACTGTTTTGCAAGAGCAATGGCTCTCGCTTCCTATGGAACTGATAGACCGCATAATTGAAAGCATCACATCACAGTATATGCTGCATTGCTTCTGGAGGCGATCCTATTCCATATTGAAGGTACGTTTCCTATAGCAAACAGACACTTTCGATTTGTTCATTTTATAGATGTGCTAATTTCTCTACTACCATAATTGTCTGGTAATTCCTTTTTATATTATTTGATACCTTACTATATGTTGTATATTGTGGGTAAGGTTCATAAATTTCTACATGTAACGCGTTCAGCAATCATGATTTTTGTGATTTTTCCTTAATTTATGATAACCAATGTATTTCTCTAAAATCATTTATCAGTAAGTACTGAATGCAGAAGATGAAAAGCACATTAATTAATATGTAAATTATCCTTGTAAACATAACTGTAATTTGTAACAGAAAGGAAAAAAATAGTATCTTCGTATAACTCATTCGTCCAAATGGTAATTTCATATTGGAAAGTTATACTATGTCTACGAAGGATTGGCAAGTACTGTGCGTTCAAAGGTTATTCGAATTCGAGACAATTTCCGAATCAACGGTCGCGTGATCAAAAGTCATTTTTCTTTCAGCTAAATGTCTGGTATAGGGAATGCCATTATATGTATTTAATCAATCGTGTCCAGGAATAGGTTATGTTTTACAGGGATTAGTACTTTCTGGGTTTGGCCGAATTTTGTTAATTTAGAATATAAATTTGTTAAGATTAAACTGATTTTTCATTACTGATATCTAAACTTTACTCATAGTGATTAGGTTTTTCTTAAACAGGAGACATGAAAAATGAACAATGTCGAAACTGGACCCATCGAATACGCGTTTAGTGTGCTACCGTTACATCACGAATACATGCTGGAAAGTAGGAGAAAATACCTTATATGCACACGCCTTTAAAGAGCGACTGGGGACTAGGGCACCCGATCGTCAAATTTTGGTGGTGATGAATTATTATCTTTTAGTTCGGGATCCAGAGTAGATTGAATATTTTTTTAACAGGAGACATAAATTAAGTGTGGTGCATTGGCCGAATGCGCTACCCAGAGCTACTGCTCTAATCCAGAGTTGAAGACTCAGGTGTCAGAAACACTTGCTGACAGGCACCTGGGTAGAAACCCCATCCGGTTGGACCACGTGTTGAAAGTGGCACAACGTTGGCGAACGTCGAAATGAGACATAAAAAGTCCATGCGAGTGCGATGATAAGTTTTACGATGCATGCGTTAGTTGTTTCTCATACGATGTCGATGTTGTAAATGCAATAAGCGGCTGTTTTCAGGATAGGTTCTATTATAGGACAAGGTTCTATGCGACCTTGTCACAATTCAAACCGCCATAGAAAAATTTTCCTTGACTGTGCAAGGGAAAATTCTCAGAGCTTTTCATTGCTTCCAGAGCAAACGTGGTACCTATTTAAGTCATAATAGAGAAGCCAATCGTTTTACCTTCACTTATTCTTAATCACCGTGAGATAAATAACATAAAAGAAAAAGTACAAGAAAAAAACTTTAAACTGTGTTATTCATATAAACTAACAGAATTCATGATCTAGAAAAAGGTGGTCGGTTTTTAAGCTTATGGACACGCTGTATATCGATAAGGCGTGTATAATAATCGATGGGTTGTGGAATAATCAATTAAAACTGTCATTTTTGCACTTAATGCAAAAATAAAAAACGTATAGTTGAGGCGTCAGATTCTTACATAAAGTGAAGTTTCGGATAATATATGCGGTTTCAGCATTATAAATAAAAAATAAAAAAAAGAACAAAACTGTAGCTTTTCCATCTTTTGTTTAATTACTTAATATATGTAGGAATTACAGGATCAAGAGCACGAGATAAGTATAAAGTAAATTTATCACGAAATTACTAGTATGAATGAAAGATGATAAAAGATGGGATGATAACATGATAAACTGACATAACTAAGGATAATGATAACCCCAAGACTAAGAATAGTCCACGTATTGTTCATGTAATAATCAACAGTTCACAGTTTGGCTTATCTTGTCGAATCTCGGGAACAAGATCAGGATTCGCATATGCTGGTGGATTCTATAAGACCACTGGGACATC
>KK119207.1:0-47257 GCA_000611955.2 Stegodyphus mimosarum | reverse complement strand
ACAGTCTGTTGTTGCCTCAATTTTGAAATAACTTCTTGCGCAGTTGGTGATTTCACTGGGTAGAACCAAGTAAATTTCGTAAAAGCATCAATCACGGTTAAAATGTGCTGGTATTTTTTGTTCGTTGATGGAAGTGGTCCAATGAAGTCGACATGGTACGTACTTAAGGGAACGTTTTCCTTCGGTATAGGATGAAGAAATCCTTCTGCTTTTCCCTGCTTTTTGTTGTATAGTATACATTTTATGCAATTAGCAATTACCTTTTCAACTTTGTCTTCAGTCTAGGAATATAGAATTCCTGCTCTACAGCATTCGCAGTTTTCTCTACAGCAAAGTGACCTCTTTTATGTACCTTCTGTATGATTTCGTTTTGTAATGTTTCTGGCACTACTAGCAGATCTTTTCCATTTTCGAATTTATACAAAATACCATTTCTCAGAAAGAATCCATTTTCTTCTCCTTTCTCGACTAAATTTTTAATCAATTTCACATGCTCATCTTCATTTTGTTCTTGTGCTAGACGAATTTTCTCAGTTACATCGGTTCTATATGATGTCAAACTTAAAGCATTTCTACTTAAAGCATCAGCATGTTTCATTTGGTTTCCTCAACGATGCACAATTTCGTAATCGAATTCCTCAATGAACATTGCCCATCTTGCAATCTTAGGAGTTAAATCTTTCTTATCCAAAGTTTTCTGGAAAGCGCTACAATCTGTTACGATTTTGAATTTGGAGCCCAACAAATAGTTTCTAAACTTCTTAAGAGCTTCTATAACTGCAAGGGCTTCTAATTCGTAACTACAGAGTTTCTCTTGCTGCGATGAAGTCTTCTTACTCATATACTGGATTGGGTGATAACTACCATCGTCAGACAATTGGAGTAGTACAGCACCAAAGCCTAGACTACTAGCATCGGTATGAAGTTCTAGCGGATATCCTTGCTTAAATATGTGGGGAAAGGCAACGACTATAGTTGATAATACATATTTATTAGTATATACAAAGATAGATCACATTAGGTTTACAATTATTGAGATAATATATGAGCGATCGAGCAACGTCTGCTCCGCTCGCCAGCTATTCCTCGTCTCTCTCGAAGGCGGGAAACACACCTGCTGACGTAATGCATACGTCACACAGTAGGGGATTAAAGAATATCATGACATAACATTTCCCACATTCGGCCATCATGACCGGACAGGCGACCTCGCCTGAAGCAACATAATATATCATCAAATTTTTTTTTAAAAATATTATAATAAAGTAACATAGGTATGAGAAAAAAAAATAATATTACCTTTTAATGATCTTTTAGCGAAAACTAATTTATGCAAATCACTTAATTTTAAAGAATTTATAACATCTTCAAATTCATCAATCCATTTATCCACATTTTCATATGCATTACCAGAAAAGGGATTAACAATACTTTCAATATCTGAAAAACTTATATGAGGTTTAAAATAATCTCGAATTGGAAGCTGCACATTGTTATTTACTTGAGACGCGTTAAAACCAGGATTGTCTCTTTGATTATCATAAAGCATTACTTTAGAAATTCTATTAACAGTTTCGTCTTCAATATCACTATTTTCTTCGTGCAAAATATTTTCAAACAATACAGATAAATCACATAGAAAAGAGACAATTCGGGTTACTACTTCCGTTTTCGAACCCTCTGAATTTATGCATAGTACATTACAAACTTTAATTAGCTCATTTCAAGTAAAGTCATTCTGTACTGTATCTACTTCATTGTTAAATTCTTCAGAATCTGGTTTAAATGTAAAGCCAGGAAATTCACGTAATCTTTTCCTATTCTTTCTATCGCCTTCAGTGTTGAAAATAAGTTTATGCAAAGTTCTGATTTCAGAAGTTTTACTGTTCTTTAAAGCTGCTTCCAATTCTGGAATTTCAACTAACTTCATATTGAAAAGAAAGTTTTCTACTCACCCGACAGATGAACGAACTGGTAATCCAAACACCATGAAATAGTAATCCAAAATTTCGAATAAGTTCGTAAGACAGTCGGAATTCACAGTTCAATTGAATTCATAATCACTAGAGAAATTGTAGTCGAACAATCGCAATTCACATACTCAGAACACTCCGTTAGGTTCGTGGTTGATTCGCGCCACTGTTGGGGGCCAAAAATTGTAGGATTACAGGATCAAAAGCTCGAGATAAGTATAAAGTGAATTTATTACGAAATTACTAGTATGAATGAAAGATGATAAAAGATGGGATGATAACATGATAAACTGACATAACTAAGGATAATGATAACCCCAAGACTAAGAATAGTCCACGTATTGTTCATGTAATAATCAACAGTTCACAGTTTGGCTTATCTTGTCGAATCTCGGGAACAAGATCAGGATTCGCATATGCTGGTGGATTCTATAAGACCACTGGGACATCTTCCCTCCTCGAGAACACGTCTGTTCTCTTCCACTTCGGAACTCGTCTGAGCTGTTTTGCGCTGCGCTGGGCTGACGGCAGATGACGTCACCTCACTGGCGTTTCTGATTTCCCACATATATTACATCCAAAATGTTTTTTCTTGTTGTATTTATATTTATTTAAAAAAACCATTTTTTTATGATACTTTCTAAATGCATCACGTTTGTATCGAGTTCATCTCCGTGAATCATTATAATCGCAACGAAACATTTTAAGAAAACTAAACTTTTATAACAGTTAATTATTTTAATATATCTCTAAGATAAATTTAGAATTTCTTTTTTGGAGTTTGCATTTGAATCCTCTTTCTTTATTACTTTTCCTCATTTAAAAAAATATTTTTTCTAAGTATTAAGACCCATTTGTGTGAACAGCAATTGAAAAGTGCAATGTATGAGACGGTACGTTATTTATAGTCTTGTATTACGTAGCTTTTATGATTAAGTGAACTGAGAAATGTAATTAGTCATATTACCGCTTTTACATATTACATTTTGTTTCCTCTTTTCCGCAGTCTGACATAAAATTTATTTCAATAATGGAAAATTATTAGCCTTCAGTTAAGTTTAAATGCCAGTTTTGGTTTTCTTTCTCTCATTTTCTTCCAGCTAATAATTCAGATAGGTAGTTTGATTGAAACGCATAACTATTTCCGTTTCATAACCGGAAATTGACGTGAATTACTTTTGTTTATTTTACAAATGTAAATAAGCTCTTTAGAACTAGGAAAGATCATTATGAGACAAAAGATTTCCGATAAAACGAAGTATAATATAGTCGACTCGTTTTGTCTTCCTATGTACCGAGGAAATCAGAAAGAACACACTAATGTCTTGTAGAAACGCTCAAGGTATTTCATTTTTGTTATTCTAAAGTATTCAATTTACCCTTGTGCAAAACTTCATTCTAAAAAATACCAAAAAAATGAAGTATCAATAAATATTTAAAACGTTGCCTTTTCATTTGAATTTGAAAAGATTTTAGAAGTCCGGTTATGAGTAAAGAGAATGGGACAGGTACTGAAATTTACCGCTGCAGTTTAAAGCTCCGAACTGAATAAAGTGGAAAAAAATAAATTGTGTATGATTAGTCTCAAATGCTGTTTTGAAGTTTTAAATCTCTGTTTTTTATTGTGTTTAAAAGAAAACTCTTTTCTAGCCACAAAGAGAATACTAGTTTTGAAATGGGACTTTTCTTCGGTCCACTACAACGGCAAATCACTTTTCAAATTGTTCCTATCAAATGTTATCGCCTATATTAATTTTAAAGAAATGAAATAATTAAGAATGTGCATGAGTGTTTGCATGTTTCTAGAACTAAACAAAACGACGGTACCTGGAGCCCTGAAATTTTGAACAATATAATCCTTCACTTGAATTTATGCACCTGCAAACATGACTTTTGAATTTCGAATTACTTTTGACTCCAAAGGGGCTTTTACTCTGAAAGACTATTGCTTTCGTTTTGAGATTTTGCATTGGAAATACTAAAAGTCACTTTTGAAACTGTTGCCACAAAATGTTGCAGCCCTGTATTATATTTAAAGAAATTATTTAATGAAGAATATACATAAATGTATGTATATTTCTCCAAATGTGATAAAACGGTACCTAGAGCTATCCAATTTTTACAACGTACGTCTCCACCCAAATATGGGCGTGTGGAAGCCCGAATTTGAAATTGGTTTTATTATCGATTTCATATTTAGTAAAACTTATACGAATTTTTGATGAACAAACTCAAACGATTTAAAAGAGAGCAATGGCAGCACTCTACGTGGGTGAAACCTTTTTATCTAAAGCGCGCGAAACTGCGTATCAGAAATTCTAAAGATACACTCAAATAATTTTGCGATATTACTGTTGAACTGAATTTTATGGTTTAAGTGCGAAGAAGATGATATGTAATAAATAAAAGTAACACACAAAGCGTTAATAAACGCCCCTTTGGACGTAATTTAAAATCTGAAAACTTTCAGATTTTTTGGGTTAATTTATATTACCTGTTTCTTGTATTTTAAACGTTTTAATGATTTTTTATTAGCAATCAACTAAGTAAAAAGTAGCAACACTGCTCGGAGTTAAACAGTTTATCTCCAGCGTGCAAGAATAGCTATCTGCCATTCTAAAGATGTGCTGTTTTGAAATATCTTGTCACACAGCTGTCGAATTGCATTTTATGTGGCGTAAGTGCGATGAACATGATATTTAATAAAAAAAATTAACACAAAAAAGTTAATAAAATGCAAAAAGAATTTAGTTAGCCATCATACTAAAAACAGGACAGTGATATGATTAACCGAGAAAAGTTTAAAATTTTGGGGATTTTGCTGTTGCATTGCACATGCCGTAATTGCGAAGAACACGATGTTTAATATTAAGAATAAAAGACAAAAAATTGGTTGGCAAGAGTGAGAACAATAGCATGATTCTATCTAAACAATTTAATTGAACACATTTTAATTTTTTCGTTCTTCAGATTGTGTTGAGTGAGCAGCTGTATTCTATACGTTGCGTTAACGCAACTTCTCTCTCATACAAGGTCTGTCTCGAAAGTAATTTTTTTAAGAAATGTATCGAACCGATTCGTTAAGAGCTCTGTTGTTTTGAATCAACACAATCTCCACCGCATCCCTTCATATAGCAATGTATGAACACCTAGTGGCAGGAAAACTTTTTATAATCACTCCGTTCTAAAGAAGAGTATCCGTTTGTTTGTTTCTCTGTTTATACCGTTTATGTGTAATTCACAGAAATCTGCAGTGTTATAAGGATCTTGATAAAATTTTGTACAACAGAACAAGAGGAAGGTCACAGTCTAAATAAGATTTCAAAAACGCAATGTAGATGATTCACACTCAGGCCGTTTCACATCACCGTTCACATCATTGTCGCCTTTCCGCTATTAGTTCTTATTAAAACCATTCTATAACACCATGTTCCTTTTCTCCTTAAAACAATATATAACCTTTAATACAAAAACAACTGGGCTTTCTGTTAGAATTTTTTTTTAATATAAAGGAGAAAAAGGGACAAAAATGTGAAGAAATCTGTCAAAATGGATAGTGGTTTTCCAAAAGATCATTTTCAATAAATTGGATAACCAATTATACAACAAGCATCAGTTCTTTCTAAAATCGTTGCACTGGGCGATGATAGCTACACACTGTTCTAAAACTTTATTCAAGTATGATAAATTTTTGCGCAAATCATCTCAAACGAAAATAGGAGAGAAATCTCGGCGTACTTAATATTTCGAAAACTTAACGCCTATCCCCCTATGTGGAGCATCTTCATTCGGTGTAAAGCCCAAGCAACGTCTGTTCTCCTGCTAGTACATAATAAGAGTAAAGGAAATTGATATTTTTTTAAGTGTAAAGAAATCATAAAAGCGTACTTGATTAAAGTAATTGACACGAATATACTATAAGAAGTACTCGATACCAGTTAAGTTAGATTGAGAGTTGCATCTAACAACAGAGAGTATGTAACCGCTGTGATCCTTCTCTAATACGACGCAAAAAATACGATTCGTAGTCATACACTTTTCAGTCTAATGCGATATGGAACTCATATAAAACATTTCGATAGAAAAATAAAACATTTATCATAATTGATCAGCAATCAATAATGCGAACAAACAAACAAACACACAAATAGACATTCTTCTTTATATGTAAAGATTTTGTAAAACTTATAAACTTTTGATTAACAAACTTTAAAATTTTAAAAGCGAGCAGTAGCAAAACGTTTCGAAATAAATCATTTTTATATCCAATGCTCGACACTGTTGCAACTCGGAAAATTAAGTGCGCAAATTTGCGCTTTCAGAGTTTTTAATTAATATTTCGGCTGATTTAATATTCAGAAGCCGAAATGGCTTCCACGAAATTTTCGAATCGGGAATAGTATAGTTTACGTTTGGTAATGCTATTTTTATTTCACCGTAAAAGTCACAAATTTTTTATTAACAAACTCTACGATTTGAAAGCGAGCAGTGGCAACACTTCCCAAAATAAAAAAGATTTCCATTTCCGGCTTGCGAGACTATTGCCACTCGGAAAAGTGACGGCAAAAATTATCGCTTTTCCAAGTTTTTAATTAATATCCCTGGTTTTAGTTAGTTGTTTTTCAGAAAACGTGGACATCGACCCTTTCCAACCCCCAGAAAATAATTGTAGAATGTTTGGTGACGACAGCTATAGTAGTGACTAAGTTATTAGATATCAAACCAACAGACTTTCTTCTTTATGTATATATAGATTTATTCTGTTATGTATATTTGAGTACATTCAGAATAGTCATTTCTTTAAACACAGCTATCCCAGTGTTCGCAAGATTCCACCAGCGGCGCACCGACAGTTTGTCATAAATGCATTACATCTGCATAAGCGATTCCCACAGCAATCTTCTGGTTTGTTGCAGCTCCCTGAATTTGTGCAGCCCCTGAAAGATACAAGGCAAACTGATTTTGGAAATATCCTCCTTTTGAAAGGGAAAGAACCGAAAACACAATTTCAAAATGTAAAACAATAATCTTAACAAAAAACTAGCTTTAGTAAGGTTATGAAAACAATAAGTATAATAGAGCATGTGTGCGCTCAAGAGTGTCGGAAATTCTAAAGATACGTTATTTTTAAATATTTTGTTATTTTGCTGTTGAACTGAATTTTATGTGACAAAGTTAGCACACAAAATGTTAATAATAAAAACACAAGACAAAGTATTGCAAGCCATCTTATAAAAAAACGGAACATTGCTATGTTTAATTGAACAAAGTCTGAAAATAAAAACATACAAAAATACGACAACACTTGACACTGCATCATTAATTCTAAATATATGCTGCTACTTTGCTTTTAAAATGTTTGTAATTTTTCTGTTGAATAGTATATGGCTGCGAAGAAAAATATGCTTAATAACAAAGCTGAAAAGAAATGGATTAGGAGGGGAGAGTACAAAAGCAGACTTGTGGTGTGCGACCTCTGCGGGAACTTAAAAAGCTTTAACAAATTCTTTTGGATGACAATTAAATTCTGAACTCTTTAATCACATTTTTATTTCTTGTATAATGCATATTATACATCACTATATAGTTTACTTAACACAGTTCTACAGCAAAATTTTAAGATAAAAGATCGGGTCTTTTGCATGAAACTATTCACATGTAAATAAATAATTCAGTATTAGGTACCTGTATACCTGATATATCCAACGCCATTGCATATACTAGGCGCTTTGTCTGAAAGCATGCATTAACAAAGAAGAATATAAAATAATATGGTATTTTTTATGCATCACACAAAAACATTTGAATGATGAAGTCTAAAACTGATTGCCGTTTAGTTACGCATTTACATGAAAATTCCACCGTAAACTTTTATGCCTCGTTATAGCCCTCAAAAACTCTTGTTTTGCTGACGATTGAAAAATGGTGGTCAATCACTGTGGAATCTCTGGAACAGTTCCAAAATTAAATGGTTTTTTCGTCTTAGAAATAGCCCCATAATCCAAAATTTATGGTGGATTTCAATCAAGAAAACAAATCAGCAACAGGTTGCAATAGGTGCTCATAATGTCTTTAGAAACAATGTCAGGATTCTGAAGAATGTGGTGTAAATTTCCGTAAAATGTTCAACTCAAGTGAAATTCGAGAATTCTTTAAATACTGATGACTCACGGTCCGTGCAACAGCGACACTCTTAGGGTTGTATAACTTTTGATTTTCTCACTAATGCAAAATGGTACCATTTATTTGAGTGACATTTTAGTTTCGGATCACACGATCTAGTCCATATCTGACCCAGCATAAATGACGGGAGTCACAAATGCCTCATTTAAGGGATTATCGAACTTTAGCTGAGTTTGTGCAGCATACGACCGTAGCTATTTGTATATTTCCAACCATTCGGAACTTTTTGATTTTTAAAAGGTCAGAGTTACGTAGTTTTAGAGTGCTAGCTTTAAGGCGACTATATTCTTTTCGTTAAGGCACATTCATGTAACGTTGATAAGAGATTCCGTTTGCAGTGCGGAAAAATGCATATTAAACTATAACTTTTGGCACAAGCGGGAGAAGCACTGATTCCGTCTCATGGTGTATTGTTTTGGCAAAATATAGCACTGAGTCGTTTCATAGTGTATAATAGAATATTATTTCGGCAAAATGTAATTTCGCTTTGCATAAATAGATAGCGTTATGTTCGTTTTGTTACTCTTCTATGAATCTTGTAATATTTTATTCTTTTATTCTTTAGAAATATGGCAACTTACACTTTTACGTTGCTATAGAAACAAATTCCGTGCGTTTTCGTTACAACAGCTAGTTTATGGTTAATTTTAATATGGAGTGAAAAAATACACATTTTGACATATTTCACTTTTTATTTTCATAAACACAAGAAAGCGACTGGGGCTTACAAAGAGATAGGTGAAGTTTATGATGTTGATTGCTTAATGGAACGAATGTGTCATAGTTGGTTTACAAAATTTTTTCTGTATATTTTTCTCTTGAAAATAACCAACGTTTTGGCCGAACTGCTCGAGGTGATGACCATGATATTAAAGCCATAATTAAACCGATTCTTATATAATTGTGAAAGAGACTGCAGAAACGTTAAATGTATCACATACAACAGTTGAAAATCAAATAAGATGTTTTAAACTACTTAAGAAGCTCGATATTTTGTTTCTCCATGATTGGATGAAATTCACTGAACACAACGATATATTATTATTTGCGATACGTATTGCAAACGTAATGCAATCGATCTTTTTTTAAGCGAATTATCGTTGGTGATAATTAACGGATCGTATACAAAAATCAAACGAGAAAGATCCTGGTTCAAACATGATAATCAGCACCAATCTTATAGAAACCTAAACTGCATCAATAAAGATCATGTTTCCTATTTGGTAGTGTTGGAGCTTTTAATTCTTAAGAGTTTGTGTATAGGTTTTAAGTTCAATACCCAATGATAAGTCAATATTTGGATAAACAATTCTCAATAACATGAATGTGTAAAGTTTGTGACAACATGATAAACAATATATATATTGTATAATAGGTGTTCAAATCAATCGTAAATAGTGACCATGAGCTCCAACAGAATAATTAATGTTGCGTTGTGTCATAAAACAGCAGGGTCCAGTGTTCTAAATTAAAGTGAAAACATTTCAAGAAGTTAAAATTAAATATGGAAATTTATTTAAATATACTGAATAATTTACAATAAGTACATAGGTGGCGGTTGAGTGGAAAAAGTAAAAACATTCATACCAGTCCAAACAGGGAATTTAACATTGTAGATTTAGACGACAAACAAACTTCGGCCAACATCCCTGCGCTACACAATTAGATGTTCCAAACTGTGATGTAGTAGTGATGTAAACAGTGATACATTGTAGATATGGTTACTGGTTTTCTAGGGAGAGAAAAAAAAAGGAATTAGTTAAGTTTGGACATTTTCGTCGCCCTCCATAGTATCCTTCTCTCGTCTATTTCTTCCGACATCGATGTTTCTCTGATAACGCTGACGCTTTCAGCTCCGTCTCCTTCCGTCAAAATGGCTGCATGTCCATCTCCCGTCAGTCCTCCTCGTCGCCAGCTCCCAAGCCTTTTTACTCGAAACGCCAAGACCGCTCGATTGGCGATTGTAGATGGTACGAAAACCGCCAACAGCCCGGCAACTCCAGGGAAAAACCACGCAGGAAGGTGCAATCCAAGATAGAAAGAGCTCCAAGACTTGGCGACGAATCGCTGCTAGCCTCGACGAGGGGTCCCATTCCAGCATAGGAAAAACCTGCGAGTAAGCAAAAACAACCCGCCAACCTGACCCTGCGGCAGAGTTAGTAATGTAGAAACTAGCCTCTCCGCAGGATGTAATTTTTACTAATGTTGACAGAGGTTTCACAGACGACCGTCTAGCGGGCGAAGAAATCGAAAACAAGTCGATAAATCTCTTTGGAAGGGCAACGGACTGAATTTGAAGTTTTGAAGGGATAAGAGTTAATTATAGAATTTACAACAAATTAACTTCAATACTGATAAGTACTTAAATAAAAATATAATAATTTCACAGATAATTTTCTTGGGTTTATTCCGACACCAAACACGACCACCATAGTAAGGAAATAAAAATTACTTCAGTTAAAATACAATAATCAAGTATGAAAATTTTTAATTGGGGATCCATAATTGCTTCTTGTAGGTCTCAAATGCCCCAGTTGCATCATAGTTTAAAATTTTTGTTTGGTGTTATTAAGGGATCTGAAACTAATGTTTTAGGTATCGCAACTACAGGTGGACCTTTGGTTATGATGTAATGAACCGTTTTCTGTTGTGATAAAGGTGTTTCACTAAAAACAGTTTTTACTGAATAAATGTTTGCATTTTTTTCACAGCCTACAGTTTGAAACTGTATTTTTAAATCTTTGAGACATTTGTTTCTAAGATCAGGCAGCAGTTCAAAGAACTGGAGAAAATCTGCTTCAAGAATAGGTGTGCTAACATTTGCTATAAGAAAATTCCAGTTAAACTGTCCTCTTAATTTCAACTACAAAGAAAGTGTTTTTTAACCATAAACACGAACAGTTGAAGAATTAGGAGCTAGAAGTGTTTGTTGGGGAGAATTTTGTTTTTGAGAATTGTTTGCCAGAAGTAAGGATATGCCAGAGCTGGTGTCGACCGAGAATGAAATGTTGATTCTCTGGTTAGGAATAAACAGGTGACATTAAATATAAGGCAAAGTATAAGTCACTTCTGTTCCTTGCTGGTTTTGTTTCCCTGGAACAAGGTTTGGTACACTTGTCTTCTCTACAATTTTTTTCAAAATGTGTATGGTACCAGCAAATATAATAATCTCTCTTTTTGGAACTGCTCCTTACTTCATTGCGATCTCTGCAAGTTGGTAAGCGACCACAAGAAACAGAAATATAATCAATACTTTTGTTTAATTTTTTCTATTTCTTTAAATAATTTATTCTCGATAGATTGGTCAACTCTGTGAGAAACGATGCAAATCTAGAGTCAGATTTACATCTAAGATTCTTTTGGCAATTTCTGCAGCTTTGTCTAAAGTTTGCTACGAAAATAGACTGAATGGTCTAAGCAGATGCTGAAGGAATAATTCTAACATCAAGTTAATGGGAACATTTAAGGATTCCACTTGACATTTCATATTCCATTACAAGGTTTTTGAGATGGAATATGAAATGTCAAGCGGAATCCTTAAATGTTCCCATTAACTTGATGTTAATGGGAACATTTAAGGATTCCGCTTTCCAGTGTCAATCCATTAGAAGGTTTTTGAAATGGATAATAATTCACTATTTTCTCACTGAGAAGGTTCTCCCGATTGATTTATTAACCCAGTTTTGAGCTTTGTGTAAGGATCAGTCCAGTTTGATTTCTTAAGTAAATCCCAAACTAATGATGAATATATGTAGGAAGATGAGAAACTACAAAATTATATTAGTAATTGTTTTTGTGATAGATTTGGGGGTGGCAAGAGAAAACATACTTTCACACATAATAAACCATAAGGCTGTGTCTGATCAGTTATAAACTGAAATTTGTCTGACATGTACATCAGACACTGTAAGGTTTAAGCCAAAGTAAAAATTCTAATACAGACAGCAAAATGTAAATAATAAATAGAAAACAAAATTATAAATTAATCTCTGCTTATGACTCATCTGTGATCCAGAGGATGAAAATTGAAGTAATCCGTAACTTTTGGTTTGGAAGTCTTGACAGATGCCGAGTTATGAAAAACAAAAGTAGTGAGAACTTTATATAAGGCCTGATTTATCACTGTAGAAACTGCTGTGGTATCCAACTGATCCTCGTTGTCCATATCACATTAAATATTCTCATTGTATTCATCAAGAACTTTCAGGAGACATAATAGACTAAAAATTTATCTTTATTTCAAGACTTTAAATATGCATACTACTCCTTTAACAGTCAGTCTCTGTTCTCTCTCTCTGCTTCCCCAAAAACTTTTCTTTAGGGTTGTCGTATTTATTGGCAGCAGCACAGGCATAAAGCACGCTCCTTGTCACACTTGCCACACACTGATTTTCGTTCATTCTTTCAAGTGTTATGTTTAACAATTTATTTTTTATATAATGGCATTTTTAGAGAAAATTACTCCTTAGTTCTTCATTAGGTATATGTGTGTGTAAGATAAAAAAAAATATGTAAATCAGAATTATGAGTTAATTAGCAATAGCGCTTAATTCCCCCTCTATTCTAGAAAGCAAAAAATTGTAATAATTTTTCTGGACTGTGCCATTTCTAGATTAATCAATCCATCTTATGGCTTGCATAATGCTGATGATAAAGCTAAGTAGGAACTTGAACTCAAAATTTTAAGAACTTAAACCTTTCCAACCTAAACGTTCCATTGGTGAGCTTCTGTTTTGATTGATTGCCCACTTTTGCTTCGTGTCTGTTGCAGTCAAGACGCTATTCCATTCCCTATGCTTTGCCATGTTGCCAACTATGCCTTTATCTAAAATGAGGTACTGTGTATAAAATCGCAGGGTGCAAATTTCACCCATGAGCGTGTGTGGCAAAAAGCATATTTTCAATAATTACTTCATGTTCAACAATAAAGAATGTATTCAATTCAGCCATGTGTGTTTACAAGTCTCTTCTTCAAGTGTCATCTTTCTAACCATGCAGTAAAGTCTCTCCAAGTTATAATGCAGAGAACCAGTGTCAATCCATTACAGCTTACTCCAAATCATTTTTATTGCCATGAGAAAAGTTAAGATTTTTAGAATAGAGAGGGGGAATTACGGACTATTGCCAATTTAAATTCTAATTTTTGTTTACATATTTTTTTTATCTCGCATATCCCCCTTCAAAATTGATTTGAATATATAATCATCTATAAATTTTAAAATAATTAGCATAATTCCATACTACTTATGATTATTCAGTTTCTTGAATTACTAATGTTTTTATGTGATATTACATTATTGCATATTAAAACGCTTAATGTTTCCTCTAGTTATCCTCAAAAAGACTTTTGTTTATCATATTCTATACTAATATTTCAAAGTATTTCATTCACGTAAAAATTCTTATCAACAATTCAAAATTTTCAACATAAATTCAAAAATATAATTATTTATTTTAATATCCTTTCCTAAAAACAGTTTAAATAACTTTAAAATTTGTTACTTAATTTGATCACACATAATTATGAAAAGTTAAATCTTTCGAACAATAATTTCATATTTTTGTAAACATTACAATCAAATTGCAGAAACTTTAAGCAAAATTTAAATGCGGAATATAGAGTCTACAGCATATTTAATAATCAAGGTTGCCACGCTACCTGGAAAACCGGAAAAAGACGGGGAATTCGAAAATTGACCAAAAAAGTCAGGGAATTCGAATATTTTAGTCTAAATCTGGAAAAGTCAGGAAATTTCATACAGCAATCTCCCCAAAAAGCGAGTTTTGCACCAAAATTGGAAGCTGAACACTTTCTTGGCATGCGCTAGCGTTGCTCAGGCAGTTGGCATAGAGCCGATTCTTGCAGCTCCAAACAGATTGTCATTTAGAAAGGCAAAGCAAGTTCCAGTAACTTTGGTTCCCAGTTACCCTGAGAATCGAAAGACTCGCATGCGCAGTGCATGTTGAACTAAAGATAATAATATTCTTGTATTAAACAAAATTGGTTTAATCCTAGTATAGTGGTACCGTGGAGGTTAGAATAGCCTCGGTGTAAAGTACACACAGGATTTGGCGACATCATGATGAGCAGCAAACAGGCCATTTTGGTGTTGGCGGCAATTTTCAAAATCGTGCCAAGACCTCAGTGTGTAGTAGTATTTTACCGCAAAATCTTTTAAATACTTTTTTTCTTTTTAAGAAATGCCTTTGTCATTTCGCAGTAAAATAAAAAAATAGTAATCAGTCATATCAGCTAACCATTTAATATATATTTGCCAAAATATCGTTGATTATTGTAATTCAGGTTTTTTAATTATTTTAATGTGATTTGTATCATTAAATGTTGCTTCTTCCCCTTAAATTTATTTATTATTAGTAAATAATACTTTTAAATTTCAGGAAGTTTTCTCTGGCATAATCCTGAAACTAATTCTAGCAGTATCTTGACATAACATCACGAAATTCAATGCACATATTTTTGGCTTATGTATTCAGCTAAATAAATATAAAATACCTAAATCTATTTAAAAGTATCATTAAATAGATTTCTTTCTTTCGTTTAGCTGCAAAATGTCACAAAAAAAAAATTTATCCACATTGAGCAGATTTTGATCTCAATTCTTCAGTGGAGAAAACAACTTCTATTATAGTTATAATAGTAATCTTTGAGGATAATATATAAGTCATATCTAATTGGCAAATTTTTGTGTTTTCAAGTGGTATCATAATTAATTTACCTCTTAGCACAGCCAAAGTGCATTACGCGGATAGATTGGAATTTTCTTAAAACGCACCTGGGAAAGTCAGGGAATTTCATTCTCCTGTTTGAGTGGCAACCCTGAATAATACTTGAACCACACTGAACACGGATCGACGACCTTGAACCAACTGTAAGCTGAATCTCTAGCATTAATTTGCTGATGATTTAAAACAAATTTTTTCCACCTCCTAAGTAATTGAAATCCAATTAGGAAATAAATTTCTCATTGAGATTATTAGTATATGAACCAATTTTACCGACTCGGTACAATAGGCCCGAAGACGAGGAGGAAAATCTCTATCCTTCAATTTTGCAATCTGAATCTTATATCAAATTAATAGGACAAAATGCTTTATCTGATAATCTGACTAGAGGTTTTACACTATGTGTATTACTCCTTGTGTTCTCTCCTTATGGAGAATACAAGCAGTGATAACACATGCTCGCTGTCTCCCTGGGAATACTCCTAACCCCCAAAATTAAATTTCTTTTAGAAGAGTCACTATGGTTAGAGAACTGGCTGAGTGTTTTTCACCAGTCACATTCTTCTGGCCATAGTTTCAGCACAAAGTGCAACCACACTTAACACACGCACAAAATACATATTTGATTTTTATTATTAGAAATTTTAATATTGTAGAGCTGGCATTGGCTACCTATGGCATGTGTGCCAGATTTAGCATAGAGTACAATTCTCAGTGGCACTGTTACACCACTCTACAAAGTTATGACATTGTTGGAGCTTTTAATTCTTAAGAGTTTGTGTATAGGTTTAAGTTCAATACCAAATGATAAGTCAATATTTGGATAAACAATTCTCAAAAACATGAATGTGTAAAGTTTGTGACAACATGATAAACACAAAATATACTGTAAAATAGGTGTTCAAATCAATCGTAAATAGTGACCATGAGCTCCAACAGAATAATTAATGTTGCGTTGTGTCATAAAACAGTAGGGTCCAGTGTTCTAAATTAAAGTGAAAACATTACAAAAAATTAAAATTAAATATGGAAATTTATTTAAATATACTGAATAATTTACAATAAGTACATAGGTGGCGGTGGAGTGGAAAAAAAAAGTAAAAACATTCATACCAGTCCAAACAGGGAATTTAACATTGTAGACAAACGAACTTTGGCCAACGTCACTGAGTTACACAATTTTGACGTTCCAAACATTGAAGCAGAAATACATTGTAGATATGGTTGGCTGTAAACATGGGATTTTCTAAGGAGAGAAAAAAAAGAAGTGATTAGTTGTGAATAAACTTAGACAATTTCGTCGCCCTCCATAGTATCCTTCTCTCATCTATTTCTTCCGACATCGATGTTTCTCTGATAACGCTGACGCTTTCAGCTCCGTCTCCTTCCGTCAAAATGGCTGCATGTCAGTCTTTCGTCAGTCCTCCTCGTCGCCAGCTCCCAAGCCTTTTTACTCGAAACGCCAAGACCGCTCGATTGGCGATTGTAGATGGTACGAAAACCGCCAACAGCCCGGCAACCCCAGAGAAAAACCACGCAGGAAGGTGCAATCCAAGGTAGAAAGAGCTCCAAGACTTGGCGACGAATCGCTGCTAGCCTCGACGAGGGGTCCCATTCCAGCATAGGAAAAACCTGCGAGTAAGCAAAAACAACCCGCCAACCTGACCCTGCGGCAGAGTTAGTAATGTAGAAACTAGCCTCTCCGCAGGGTGCAATTTTTACTAATGTTGACAGAGGTTTCACAGACGACCGTCTAGCGGGCGAAGAAATCGAAAACAAAGCAATAAATCTATTTGGAAGGGCAACGGACTGAATTTGAAAGTTTTGAAGGGATAAGTGTAAATTATAGATTTTACAACAAATTAACTTCAATACTGATAAGTACTTAAATAAAAATATAATAATTTCACAGATAATTTTCTTGGGTTTATTCCGACACCAAACACGACCACCATAGTAAGAAATAAAAATTACTTCAGTTAAAATACAATAATCAAGTATGAAAATTTTTATATATTCTCCACAACACCAAAACGACCACCAAAGTCAGAAAATATGGATCCCAAATTTAGCAGAAAAGGGGGCATAATAGAAAAACTTAAATTAAACTTTAAACACCAACTTGTGTAAACAAACTTTAAAAAGATTGACCTTAAGGATCAACTTACCAAGAGATTAACATTAACAACCAAGGTTAAGAAAAATAATTAACTAAACAGAATTTAAATAGTTAACCAACCAAAAGTAAAGAAGAAAAATTAATTACACAAGCAACTTAAAATCAGCGTTAACCAAAACTGTCAAGAGAACAAATTAAATGACTACAATTACTTTTAAACAAACCAAAGAAACTTAAGTTCAACTACAAAAATTAAACCAAATTAAACTTTAAGTCGGAAGCAAAATAAGTTAAAACATTACCTTTAAAACAATTTAAATCACAACTGAAATAAGTAATACATAACAGTAGGATTTCAAAGCTGATGTTTATTTTGAGCAGCTTCCAAGCTACCAAATGATCAGCTCAGATATGTACTGCCAATAGCTTACAAAATAAAGCAATCAAATAGTAAATATCAGAATTTGAAAATTCCAAAGGAATCGTGATCCACCATTATAATACGAGGCCTCACAAGCACCGCAGACGAAACTATTGGAGCTTGATTGGAAAATGGAGTCGCATCCCCCATTAGTGGGTCATTATATATTTCGAAGTTTAAAAAAAATACTCGCAAACGGTAAAAATTGCAGTAAATGCATGACCTCAAGTGGTACTTGACTGCTTTTACGTTGATAAAAACCAGAAAGATGGCAAAGGGTCACTGAGCAGAATGAAAGATATTTGACTGATTAAAGCGGTCTTTTTTTTATGGTAAAAACTTAGTTTTGTTTTACTGAAAAATCTAAATTATTTTCTTGGTAACCCTGTACACTGGTTGAAACTTTGATAATACTTTTACTCCTAAAGTATAATAGTGGCTTCATATTAGTTCTGATCCAAGTATTTAAAAAAAATTCAAATTTTTATTGCAGTCGATTTTTTGCTGCATATTCTATAATTTGCACAAAAAAACAATGAAATGTCTCGCAGAATATATAATCTAAGCTACAATATTACACTAATACAAGCTTCATACTTTATAACTTTTGTTGGAATTTTGTACGAGATTTGATACTAAATTTCGGTTTTAAATAGGTTTAATAATGGGTTTATCAGAACTTTATCATCTTCTCAAAGATGATTAACTTCTGATAAACACACTTAAGTCATATGTTTCTAGTTCAGATGCAGTTACAATAGACGGACTTATATTTCGTGTAATAAAAGGAACATTTTGTGTACTAGTTTGGAGGACTATGATAATCTTGATCTAAGTCAAAATATAAGGCATCGATATTAGAATTAAATGATTTAAGGGCAATATAATGGTTGAAGATTTAATTTTAATAACTTGGATGGATAATCACAATACAATTGTATTTTATTTTATGAACATAATTTTTTAAATAAACCAGTCAGGAGCAAAAATATGAATTCTATTTAATAATAATACGAATTCTACATAGCACACATAATTTTCAAATATTTACATGTCAAAAGCTTTCATAACTTGAAGTTCAATTTAGACATGTATGTAATAAGTGCACTATTAAGCTTACCGGGCTTTTATTACGGAAACGGGTAACTGGTAAATGGATATCCAATATGTTTTTGAGAATCAGCGAATTCATAGCTTTTAAGGCAAATGTATTGCTATTTTACAGTATATCTAAATACCTAAATATATTTCATCAGAGCTGAAGTTAGAATAAAAAAGTGTGCTTTGATTTCTATTTAAACTGATTTTTTAAACTTTAAATGGCTCCTTTATCATGCATTATAATTTAATCTTGTTTTCTCACATTTAATGTAACATATCCGTTAAAAACTGCAACATATACGCAAAGATTTGCTTACCGCTCCGTTTCATCTGCATCGTCCAAGGCAATTTTATCTAAAAAATAATTCAACAATTAACCCATTAATTTACGTTGCATTAACATTATAATTTTAATGATCTACTCATTTTAATGAAACTATAATTAAACATTTGTTTAGTTATATATTATTAAAAATTGGTTCAGTCTACTGCCATTAATTATTTTAAGCCAAGAAAAGCAATTATATTAAAAAATTCAGAAATTCAGCTAAAGTAAATTAAGAAAACTTTCTTTAATTAAAATTGGTGTTTATTCCTGTCAAATAAGTCTTCGGCATTTATAACCCCCATCATAGCATATCGGTGGCCTCATTCTTGATATACTCCACGAAAATCTATTAATTCAGTAACGTTTAGCTGCTTTGGAGATTTAGTCAAATATCGTCTAAGGTGCTCACTTTCTTAGGTGTTGACTTTGGCTTATAGTAAATGTTTTTAATTAAAAAATAGATAATACCAATAACCTCAAATTTTCCAAGAGCCTGAAATGTAATGAGTAACTAGATGTATCTCACAGAAATCATTCTATTTAGTTTCAACAAGCATGGATTTAACACCGGGACATCTTCACTCCAAGCCATTCAACGAAAGAAATGCCTTAGGCCTTATCTTTTGATGCCTTAGGTGGTTTACAAACTAAATTAAACGCCTAAAACTCCACCACTGAAGCATGAGGTTTGTGTGCTTTGCCGTGGCTGTATGCATAATGTCTCTATCTTAAAATCTATTTTATGCCAATTCATTTTTAGGAAAGACCTGCACTTTTAACTATTCCATTGAAGAAATAAGTCCAAAGACGAGTTTCGTTTTAAAACTGAAAAAAAGGAGAAAAGAGAAAATTTTATCAAATTGTTCACCAACTAAAAAAGTTGGTGAACAATGATTCTTCAGAACCAGGATTTGGCGATTAGTTCCCCAAAACCCCAATCGCCCTTTAAAAGGAGGAGTATATAAGGCATTTCTACCGCTTTCTTAGCATGAACTTCGTGGTCTAACGGTCAGCACATTCGGCGAGTATTCTAGAAGTCCGAGGTTCAAGTTCCTGTGAGGGCGCTGCACATTTCATCCGTTTTCTGCTTCGAAGTAACCTAATGACTATACACGGTTTCTTTATAACCTATCAAACGGTAAGGGTCATTCGTTATTTCAACATCTTCCTCGTTGGGTCTACAACAGCGAACCTCATTTAAAACACAAAATGTTCTATATGTGATTTAATTTTGGACATTCAATCGAAATCATATTGTAAGATATACGTAAATTAAAAGAAAGATCTTTATTCGTATCCCATGTGTTGGAGAAAATAACCAGGTAGTGGTAACTTTGAAGGTTATGGTGACTATATTTAAAATAGGAAGATTTTCAGCATTTTCTTGCTGTTTTTTATTTTCACCAGTATTGTAGTCGATAATATATATTATACTTAGAGTGTAACGAGTGCTCATGTCTTTTACCTTCGAGTGCGTGTATTGTATTTTTACTCTTTTAATTGTTTGTGCAGTTACATATATATCACTTTAAAGTAAGAAGCCTTAAATTATACAACATTACTACAACGCTCTATGTGTCTTATAGGTGTTTGTTTTCTGTATCACGTGCAGTTTATGTGGTTTACAACACAGAAATCTATCATGTGTAGTATAGCTAATCTTTGTGCGGTTGCTCAGACCGTATCGAGGGTTAACACCCTCTGGCAAGAGGTTTAGGCTAATCAAGAAATAATTAAGAACTAAAGAGTTACAACTGGAAACTACAATCTGTAATTGCTATTAACAATCAGGCTTTTACGGCCGAATAGAAAACATAAAATGCAGAAAGTTTAACTTCCAGTGAAATTTTAATTTTGTAGTTCAAGCTTTAAATTGAATTCGCAAATAAATTTGCATCCTATAAATTAAGTGCAAATAATTAGGGGTCTCATAAATAGGCAGTTAAATAAAAAAAAGTTTAAGTCACGTTAAAAGAAAAACTTGAGTGTATCTTCGAATAATTTAATTAGCTTTAAAAACAATTAGTTAAAAATTTAGTGCTCCGAAACAGCAATGTATTTCAGTTTCCTCAGCAGAAAAATTAGTGATTTGCCATGGATTATCACGCAGTACTTGAGTATTTAAATACGAGTAACACGCATGGAATAATACGTGCATAAACGATTGAAAGTTTACCTTCGGAAAGATCAGCTGAAGCAGAATTTGTGAATTTCGAGGGAAGCAAGGCAATCACCAGCAAAACGGTCATGAACGTGGCTTTCATACCTGCCTTTTAAAATTTCTGAAACAAGAATTTAAAGAAAGTTTACAGAGAAAAGTGATCTAATTTTAGAAAGCAACTGATATACGTAGTTATAAAATGAAAATAAATGCTGGCCAGATATCTGGAGTTTAACATTTATATATAACAAAAACACGTATAATATAATTTTGCTTTACCTGATTCTGTTCAGGTTTTAAACAAACTAATGCCAAGAATCACGTGCTTGCAAAATTTCTAATAAAAGCACGTCATGGATCATACTCTTAAATTATTTTTAAATGCATTCCGCTGATTTAGGTTTGAAAATCAATATTGTTACTGTATGTACATTTATAGATTAATTAAGGTATTTTGGGAAGAAGAAAAATATTTTGATTTGATTCAAATAAAATAAATTAACTAGAAAAATATTAATAACAAAAAATACAATAAAGCCAAGATGGCTATTTACCTATGTGGAGCACGTTCTAAGGGAATGTGGCTCATATTGATGTTATATGTGTGGAAATCATGAAACTGAGCCATGCAAGGAATCAGCTCGCCTGGAATCGAACTCAAACCAGTTTAACGAGTTCGATATCCCTTGGTTTTTAATAAAATGACTACTAGGAGTTTTATTAATATCTTCTTTTAAACCTAAATACTCAGCAAGAGACATACTTTACACGGAAGCGAGAGCGATTCAAATTCAGATTGAAGAATATTAGAGGCATAAAAATAAAAGACATTTTTCTTTCCATGAAAATATTTATCCAAACATTACACGTAAATTGTTTTCAAGTTTCTTAACACGGTAATTAGAAATGTCATAGAGTGGTTTACCGGTTAATTTGGAAAAATTAGCCAAAAGATTTTACCAAAAATTAACATTCTTTCAATTAATACAGGAAATAGCACATACAAACTTTATTCGTATAATATATCTTTTTATTCTAGTTTTGATGCATTAGAAAAACTCTTATAAAAGGAAAATCTGACATAAACACTCTGCTGGCCAAAGTAAATGCAATACCCTGAAGGAAGCATGCAAATAACGTAAAATTTACAACATGCATTAGCGGAGGTGAGATATGCAAATGATTAGAATTTCAGCTCAGACGCATATTACGAGATTTTTCCATCAGCAAACTGCAGTTTGAACGAACTATTTTCATGTACGTGACATGTCCTTCTCAATGTTTTCATTATGAAACCGTATATATAAATGTATATGCAATATTACAAATTACTCAGATATGTTTTTAGACACACTATATCATTTTGTATTTTACATAGAGAACATAATTTATTTTTATATATTTTTGTAGTGCCTCATTATTCAACAAATTTTGTTTTTAATGCTATATTTTCAATAAATGTTAAGGAAATAATATTGCCGAATTTCCAAAATAAGAAATGCCGAAAAACTGGCAACTATCAGTAATATTGAAAGTAAATAAATTTACTACAGCACGTGCAATGCATAATGAAGGAATAGTTACCTATTTAAAATTCAGTAATTATGTGCAGAACTTAGCCTTTAGATTCCGTCCAACTATGACTATAACGGATTCCGCATGACATAGCTTTCTTATGCTTATATATATATATATAGGAATTTACAGAACATATTTTTGTTCCCTCATCACTTCAAAAATAACATATTTATAACTTGTCAATTTGACATTTCTACCTTCTGCATTTTCTATGAATACTATTAATAAAGGAATATTCTCAAATTGATTTTATCACAATAGTCAATATTGACATATCAACATCAATAGATAGTTGTCTACAGTGCAACAACAGGAAATAAGGAAACTAAAAGAAAATGTTCAGCGTTAAAATATTCGACTTTTTAGTTATTTTTCTCTGAAATAAGCAATAATTTTCTAATATTAAATTCCATTTTCCTTTATGTAATTTTACAAAAAGGGAGAAAATATAACCTAAATTAAGTATTTCTCAGACTTGAAAAATTAATTCACAGCGCCTGTTACTCTATTATATTTGTTCATTTTAATTCTCAGTTATTACATATTTACTTTTTATTCGTAAATTAATACGGTATAAACCTAGCAAAGTTTTTCTTGATTAAAATAAAGGATCAATAAAAATATAAGTAAAACATACAAAATTAGAAAAAAATAGAAATGTTAATTAAATTTTACTTCATTAAATTTGTATAAAAATTAACAAGGATGATATAATGATCTGTAAGCAGACACTTGATTTCTAAATTCTTGTTGTTTAAATACTTCTAAATTTTTTCCAGTCTAAAATGTTGTTTTCTAGCAATAAAAATACCCATCTAAGCTTTGAACACGTAACTGAAATGTATTAAATTTTTTAAGTACATCCCCAAGTTTATGTTTAAATTAATGTAGATATTTTAACTTTTTTAGCGCTAACATAAACATAACGCAACAAAACAAGTTTTAAACAAGTTTCAGTTTTAAACAAGAAGTCTTAGCTATTTTTAATTAAAATCTACCTTAAAATGTGTAGCTATCTTAAAAATGTAAATACATTTTGTTGAAACTTGAATCTGTGTTTAATTAATTTTATGATTTCGAAGATTAACACATATATACATATATATATATTCCATTTATTCGCTATGAGATAACTTCTCTGCATATGCTAGCATTTAGCAACTACCGTGCATGGAACTTATTCTTTCTTAGCCACTGTAAACAACATTAGTCGAATGTATACAATTGTTCTTATTCCTCATTTAATACTGGTAATGGAATGCCAAAGATACAAGGCTAACTTCCGATTGCCACTCGACCTGGTATCAGTTACAACATGAAAACATGCTGTAAGGAAGGCGATAATTCTTTCTAAAGAAACATAAAAAATAGACGTTTTCTGAAATAATAAAAAATTTTTAATTTTTATGAATACCATTTATAACATTAAAAAAGAAACATGCCAACGTAAAATTTAAGATTAGGCATTCTTCTCCTTTTTTGGCAAACTTAAAGGTACCAAAGAGAATTTTGGCAAATCAGCAGAAGGCTACATGTGGCTATCGAAATACGAAGAACTGGAAGCGCTGAATCTCTCATTTTACTAGATACAAATTTGGAAAGATTGTATGTAACACTTTAATAAATTTTATATTTGAATAATGCATTAGATACATATTGCGAGCGGACAAAAGAGCATAAGGCAAAGTGAAAACATGGCATTATAAAGTGTTATGCTATATTTAAGTCTTTGCGAACCTTACCAAAGAAAGAAGGCATCCCATTGAAAAAATCTCTAGTTCTGAAAGGAATTAATAGTAATAAATTCATTTCGAGGTTTCAGATCGATGGTAAAGATAACGACTTAGTTTATAAAGACCATCTAACGAAATGTTTTCAGTTTAAATCTTTGACACCAAAACGAAAAGGTGCTTAGTATTATGATTTGTTCATAATATTTGGAGCACCATGCATCTTTGAAACGGATATGAGTCTCGTAATCTTTGATAAAATTATGAAGGCCTTTTTGGACTATGGAATGGATTCACATTTGCCCATAGAAAAGCCATAGCTAATTACACGACTTTGTTGAAAAAGCAAACCAGGATATAGAAAATATGTCCTCCATCTGGCTTGAAGCAAATAATGCAAAGAAGTAACAGTAAGCATATAATTCCTTCAAGTAATGAAACGTAGATACAACATTCTGGACTAAATGACAGTCTGTATGTTGTGTTAAGAAAAGATTCATTTGGGCCTAAATCTTATAACCTCAAAAGTATAGCTGTTCAAACTTTTATTAAAAATGAAACCTTATATAAACTAAGCGTGACATAGGACATTTTAAGTCAATTCTTCACAAGAAATAGGCTTACCGTCTGCAACCAAACCTTTATTTCAGTTACTTAGGATCCAGATATTGAAATACGTCTAATAGAATGTGCGAGCAAGAATTCTATTAGAAGTGATCAAGTATTTCAATGTTATAAATAACTGCATAGAAAATTTCATTTTGGATACCTAAAGATATAAAATATCAGAATTTCCGTAATTCCATATTCCACTGAACGGTGAAATGAAACCCTTAGAAAGAAACTAAATTGCCAGATTGTTTCATTATAATCTGAATGGTACCTTTTGTTTCCTTGAACGGTAAAGAAATGTCAATGAATATCTTCCTACAAAAATAAGCAATTGTTTATCAAACGTACGTGTAAGAACTGGTTTATGTATACAGCACTCCTCGCTTTAGAATCCAGTTCCGTTCCGTCGACTGCATCGTTAAGCGAATTGCTCGATAATCAAGAAATATTGAAGCGCTACGAAATTATAAAATTTGTAAAATTATCTTCAATTTTTTTCATTAAAACCTGCGTATGTGCCTATTATTATTTGCTTATTTCCTTATCTGGAACTGAAGAAAATCTGAATAAGAGAAATGAAGACGAAGAATGCATTTGTACTTTCAGGGGAAGATAGCTTGGACGTAAGAATCGCAATGAAAACTCGTGTGGCTTTCTTTGTAATTTTCTTTTTTCTTAATTAATGTCTTCATAACATTTCAAATGTTCACTCCTTCTGCGTTCAACTTGTTTAAAACATTCAGTATTTGATCCATAGACTAAAGTAAATGCATTAATTTTGCAGAACATGCCAGCTAACCCATGCAGTCTAAATTTCCTTTGCAGTTATTCAGTTTTTCCCTCTTCCAAATGGGTTGATGCATCTAAATCTATTAAATCCTCATTCCTTAGCCCTCTATCAGGATACTCCATCAATTGAGCAATGTCTTCCTTTCCAACATCTAAATATAGCACAGTGGTTAGACTCACAGTTACTTGAATTACATCAGTTTTTTCAAGATAGTCAAACAATTTGATATTGTTCGAGAAACTTGTATATATTTCTTTCCGATACGCCTTGCAAACATTTATCTGTCACTTTTTTCCAAGCTGATTTAACGATTTCAATGCAATCTGAAATGCTATACCAGTTTCAAACATCACGAAGGGTTAATATATCCCTTTCCGCTGCTGCTGAAGCTCGGGAAAACGCCGTGCCGTTATAAAACGATTGAACGTAGCTACAGCGCGTTGGTCCATTGGCTGTAGGACAACAATTGTGTCTTTACAAAGATACAGATTTTTTATGTCTGAGTGTAGATCATAGAGATGCTAGGAGCGGCCTGGAGTATTATCAAGAAGAAGAATAATTTTAAAAGGAACACCCTATTTCAACAATAATACTGGACTGAGGGTATAAAGCCATTCTTCAAATAACCATATGAACAGTATAAATAACAATTGAAGAATATAAATGACCATATTAAATAACCATATATGTAATACGAAGCCATTCTTCAAAAACTATTGTTTAAATAATATTTGCATCATCCATGACGTTTTGTTTGCTCAACATTAAAGGGGCAGACTGTTTCAGCTAACGTTATTTAACGCACGTAGGTTCTCGTAGCGATAGATCAGGAAAGGCTTTAACTCCAGACCAGCGACATTCCCTTCTAGCAACAATATGATCTTATTTTTAAAAGACTTGGAACCGAATATTGGTATAGCTTCTTAGCACAAACAGGATTATTTAAGTATATTGCAGACCAAAGCTGAATTTTTTCCCATTGAGTATCTGTTCCGATTAATAGTTCTCTTTTTCAATCATCATTCCATCCCAATTTGTTAAACATTTGGCTGCTCCTACTACATCCAGACCGCTAGTTCTCTAATCTTCGACTAAACCATTGAAAACATTCAAAGCTTGCTGTAAATTATTCTCACGAATTTTCGTCTTCCAGTGCCTTCAAAGACCCGAAGATGCTGCGCAAGCTAAATTATGAAAATTTTTATCGGCATATTATTTTGAATCGGGTTGTCAAACCAGATTGCCAATCATTTTTCCATCTTATGAATAAGACCTTTTCGCTGCCTTGTTATTATGCTTTAAATCTTGTAGATGAATTTACCGTTTCCTTCACTTGAACTTCATACGCTGAAGCTGGCGAATGGGCCCATCTTTGTACCATGATACTATTTCTCTAATCGTTTCTACCAGCTTCGTGGTCTTGTATTATTTTGATTTTCATTCTCCTTACAGTTTCCCCAGACGTAAAAAGTATCAAAGTTACATAGTGAATGCTTGTCGGAAAGAACATGACTTTAAAAGTGCACAGCTAGTCTACAGTATGCTTAATGTGCTTCCCATCATTTGCCACTGATCAACACTCAGACTGAGAAATGGGATTCCCAAAATTCCAAGTCAGAACTCGATTGTTCGTTGAGCAGGTAGGTCATAAAATGAGAAGCACCTGTATTTAATAATGAATATATGTTACAAATAAATGTAAAAAGTATAATAAAATATGTTTTTGTTTAATTTACCAGACTTCACCTATAATTATGAATGTCTACAGACAAATGCGATTATTATCTGTTATTAATCAAACAGAAAAAAGTCACTGTTGGGATTAATACTAAGAGAATTCATTATGTGAACTGTAACATGTATATATATATTTAAAATCTTCAGGAACGCAACAGAGTGCAAAGAATGATGTATAAAGAATACTTTAAAAACTAGTTTCTGATTAAAATAATAATTTTCCCCATCCTTTGTACCATCCTTTCGCTTGCAGATTTTCAGTGAATTATTCTAGCTTGTAATGTAGTTTGTAAAAGTTCCCGTTTTCATGTCCTTTTTGGTCCAATTCTTCGTAATGAGGTTCAGACACTTATTAATATGTCATTATATTTTTTTTCAAACATTTCGAAAATTCTGAACGTTCAGGGATTTTTTTTTCTTTTTCTCTTGTTTATTCTAGTGTTGATATTTTTTCACTAGACTGTTGAAAAACGATTTTCCGAGATAATTGGTAATCGCTGGTCTTAAGATTAAAGCAACATGTTTGGTTGATGCAGTTCAATTTATTTCTCCTTTCTTTTTATAAGATTTTATCTTTCTTTTTATAGGGCCTCATATTAGTAGGCAGTAAAGAAAATCAATCTTTACAAATGGAGACCATTTGTCCCAAAATATCATAAGACCTAACAGAAATCTGCTGCTGCAATTTTTTCTCTCTTTAGAAACTAGTGATTACACCACAAGGCAATAAGACAAATTCAGCGAACAGTGTCGTCCGGAACAGCTTAAGAACGAATCCTTTGAGGGAAAGCCCAACAATATTTTTTAACAAAATCTTAACGCTATATTCTCCTCGTCCGTGTTTAAAATAAGTAATGTCTACAACTATTGAAAGTAAGCTGAAAATTACATCTTAATTATTGTTGTTGCTAATGCTCGGTTGTCTGATGTATAGTCAGCCCAAGTTCACGAAATTCCTCACGGTGAGGAGCACAAAATTACGCCTGTCGTTGCAACGACCTTGAGCGCCTTACAGGTGACAGTGCGACTTAGCTCAGTTCTGGCCCCAATTTTGATGGACAGCACCCCGGGAGGGGAAGGGTCCGAGGAATGGGTCCCACCCATTTTCTACTACCACAAACTCGCGAGAGGACTTTAGACTCGCCACATATTTAGAGTGTTCCCCATGCCGCACGGACACTATATAATTAGAAATATCCAGGGTTTTTCCCGGATTCGAATCCTTCTACCGAGTAGTCAGGGACGTTAACCATTATAATAATTGGGCGGCTTATTTTAAATGTGCTTATTAATACAGTTTTAATGCAAACACAATCTTGACTTATTTCTCTGGAAACACGCAAAGAGAAACGTTTTTAAACGTGCTTTATGGTTGCGCATTTATGCTGAAAAATCCAGACATCTATACTCTGAATGTTCGATGAAATTGCTTACTTGAGAGTTTTATTTGAAATGTAGAAAAGGATTAGTTAGTTAACTTCAAAATAATGTACATTGTAACAAGCGCACTTGGCCTACTAGCATTGATATTCTTAGAATTCGTCTTTTGGTATCAGGTATGGAAAGGTGTCGGGCTGTTTTGGATAATGGAACTGTCTGAAAACATTAACCACGTAAACGTCTCTTAAATAAGAACGAACATCTGGGTCAGAGATTACAAAAACTAGCAAGTTAGCTAGTTACGATATGAAAGTAATCTTTTTCTGGTCAAAGAAATCCAACTCTCCTTGTTCAAACATACTCTGGACCAGAAGCGATGATGTTTTGTCATGATTGGCAGTGCAAAATGGGCTATACCGAATGATATTATATCATACATTCCTTCTAGAGAGAGTACGTTATTATCTTTTAACAGCCAAATACAATTTTAGCAAAATTTCACTCACACAATTACAATTTTCACAAACTTTGTAAATGGCTGCACAAATTAGTTTGTGTTATTTGGATATAACTAAGCACACGAGAGCTAATTGCCTGAGCGAAAGCATAACTTCCTTAAGAAAATTTAACGAAACTGCCTTGCATTCACTTTACACATGAACACGAATGCGAAAACATGCTTCAATCTCTACAATATTTCTATCAAATTAATTTTACTCAGCATATTTATATTATTAATTAGAAATTACTAAGGCAATTTTATGTTTTATAATGTAACCGGACGATTTTCCAAGAGCATTTGTTATTTTTAAACTCTTTAGTAGAAAATTTAAAAGCAGTGCTTATCTAATGATACATAAAATTGGAAAATACATAAATATGAAATTAATTTAAATTAATTTTAAATTTTTTAATTGACAGTTCAGAGTGAATATCATAAGTTTTGAAATATGTTCATGACATCTCTTTGTTTCCTTGTGCTTTAAGTAGGCAAGATATTTCCTTTTAGGTGATGCCTGTTTGTTTTGTATTAAAGATGCTTGATGCAGGTGTGTTGCATCCTTTCGTGAAAACAGCAAGTGTTTACTTGACAGAATAAAAGCAAGCTATTTTAAAATGTGATGAACAATTGTAATATTTGGGTATATAAGGCCGAGATATTTTTGATAATCAAATCGTCGTTACCTCTCCTTCTTTAGTGTAGGATTTTGTGTTTCGCTGTTGATACAGGTAAGAGTTTCTTAGTCCTTTCTAAAATATTTCAGAGAAAAAAATATTTATAAAGAAGGCATAGCGATTGCATAATATCGACTTAGATTTGAAAACTTTATTGCGTGCTAAAATGAAATATGTTTAGTGTTTATAATGCAATATTATATGAGTTCTTTACTAAAATATTTTCTAGTTTCATCCTAAAAGCAGTTTAAACTGTTTCAGAAGATATTCATCATTTTCTGCGCCCAGACGATAAAGTGATTAGTGACAATGACCGCCGTGACCAAATGCTGGTTTGCGTTGGTTTAGTTTAGTTTATTATGGCAAAATAGACCACGCGCTAGCTAAAGAGAAGGATGCCTTCGTGTAGGACTTTCTAAGGGAAACTGGCTCGTATATATTTTACACATTGGAAAAAACACGAAAACGAATTATTTATTTTTCCTTTCTGTACAGTACAATAGAAGTTGATTAATTAGCTTTGAACTTCCTTACTGTATTGTTTTTGTATTATTGTTTTTTGGGGAAGACTTGTGGCCCGAAAATATCGTCATCTTCACCCCTGGCTTTGAAGCAAGTTTGAAGTTTTTCAACTCTCTCAAAAGCCATTAAGTAGTTCAGCTTGAAGCGGTTTAGCTTCAAGTTTTTCTCATTCGTCATTATCATCGTCTCTGTCATTATTTTTACTTTCGTCTACGACGTAAAGGAAGTATAGAAATCACAAAAAATTTCGGGGACCGTATTTCAAAGAAAATATACATTTTGACAGCTATCGAAGGCAATTTAACGATATTTTCCCTTTACATCTCTACCTAAGGACTTTTTTCCAGAAGGAATTATAAAACTAATTTAAAATGGATTCAGAAGAGATTTTTCGTCCGCTTCTGCATGCGAACATACATGCCTACGTACATCTCGCATAACTCGAAAACGAGTGGCCTCAAAACGTTGAAATTTTCCATGTGGGACTGCTATAACATGTAGTTGTACCCTGTCTTTTTGATGGCGATCGGCAAAGAATTGTGCATTTTTTGCTTTAAAAATGATTGAATTATGTTAGTCTTATCTTCAAGTTAGGGTTTTTGGGCCTTTAGTTAACTTCCACTCAATAATAGTAGAATTATAAACAATTTAAAAATTTTTACTTTCAGCTAAGCCCAATTTTTTACCATAGCAGCCGTATTTGATTACATTTCATATTTAGCAGAATAGTAGATTTGTTGCCAATCTAGAGATATCAGGAAAGATAACATTATTACTGTGAATTAAATCATTCTTAATCCATTCTCAAATTATCCCATATATTGACGCAGCATGTAGAGACATTAGGTATTTTTGAATCAGGAGTCATGAGAAATGAGCAATGCCCTCGCCGAGATTCGAATCACGGACCTTCCAAATATGCCTAGAGCGTGCTGACCACTAGACAACGAAGGCATGTGAAGAAGGCGGGAGACATACCTTATACACTACCCCTCTTAAAGGATGACTGAAAATTAGGGGCGCCAATCGCCAAATTCTGGTGGTGGAGAATCATCATCCACCATCTCTTTTAGCTTAGGCGCGATTGTAGTGACATTAGGTATTTTTGAAGCGCGAGTCCGGAAATTTGAGTAGTGCCCTCACCGAGACTCGAACCACGGACCCCTCGAATACGGGTCGAGCGTGCTAACCACTACACCACAAAGACATGCAAAGAAGGCGGGAGAAATACCCTATAATTACCCATGAGAACTTGGTACTCATTTTATCGACCCACGCAGGGGATGAAAGTCTGAATCTAACTTGCCTAGACTGTGGATCGGGCGAGGAGTGCTCCTACTTGACGAGCTAGCCACTGCTCCACGTAGCGTCTCAGACAGTTTTGCAATCCCCACTTTAGAATTTATGCGTATGTGAAGGAGATATTTTTCTGCGAAATAAGTGATAAATATTTCCTAATTTTGCTTAGAGGATCACCAGTCCTTTATGCCATCTATAACAGCCCGAGAACCAGTCTTTAAATTATTTCTGTCCTATCCCATTCAGTTGCCTAAGACTTCTGACTAGGTTTTGATACTGTTATTCATTTACCGCCTTTACATAAACGGATTCATGAACGATAAACTGAAAAATAGACATTGGCAATATCATCTAAGCAACCGGAATCTGCACCTAAAGTCTATTGCTTTCTTTTCAACACATGAAGCAAAGGTTTGAATGTTTTATTTTTATATTTGTGTTAAGCCAGCGAGATTAATCTCGTTAACTTTTAGCTACTTTACGAAAATATTCGAAAGATAGAAAATTAGTACTTAATAGATTATTTTTGACGTCATCGCCGCACATATTTCGTGAAATAAATAAATAAATTGAATCATAAAGTTCGCACAAAGAAGATTTGGGAGAGAATCAGAGGTGATTCTTTAAATCTTCACCAAAAATATATAAATAGTAATTGTCTTGCTGACCATACAATACGTGAAGTCTTCATCTGTTGAAGGTAAATTAAAGTTATTCTAATCTGTCTCACACCTGTAATATAAAGTAATACCAGTCTGTAACGGGGTGTTTGAATGTTGATTTTTGGCAGTCAAAATGTTAATTTCACCCATTATAAAACTTATATTTATGAGAACGTGCACATAATCTGATGAGTATTCCTAATCAAAATAAATGGGCTCAAATTTTAGAATTTGTAGTAGAGATCTAATGCCTATGTTTTTCTTTTATCTACTAGAAACTGTTAGTACAAATTGGTATTTTATATAATAACGTATTTCTTTAACTTTTCGCAGTACTTATATTGTTTCACACATTCATCAATGCAGTATGCTTATTTTTAAAGATTTTGCAAAAATAATAGCTTCAAAAATTACATAAATTAAATATTAATAAATTTTAGGATTTCGTTTTATGTGTTCTGCATCTAAAGTAGTTAAAAAGCATAAAAATGCTTCAGGTTAATAACTTAAACTTCTAAAACAACTAAATGAAAAATGAAAAAATTTAATTTAAATTTAATCTGCATTAAGCAGTCATTAGATAAATAAAAATTAACGTGTTCTTTAAATGAAATTTACATTTTTCAGACGAAACTCAACTTGATGCTGGAAAGGAAAAGGCAAGGTAAGCAATTAGCAGTATATTTAATTTTTCACAATATTTAGAATTTTGTTAAATTATGTTCATAAACCCACGAAATATACCCTTTAAAGTCAGACCAAGTTTTGTAAAACTTCCTCTTGTACAGAAGAATATGTTTGGTGTCAGCATCTCAGCACAGGAACCTATTTTACTTTTCATATTTGTCATAACTGCTTACCTTTACTGGTAACACAATGATAGTTAATATCATACGCTTACTTTTCAATTCACTAACTTCACAACTGTAATGCAAAATAGCGTGTGAATACTTACCATGTAAATGATTAGGAAGCCAGGTATAGGCAAGCTGGGTCACTCTAGGTTCCCAGCTTAATTAACAGATTTAAAATTCAAGAAAATGTAACTATGCGGAATTGGCAGGCACTATGTTAAAGAACGTAAATTATCAAAAGAACTTAGAAAGATGGAGCTTAAAGACCTGGATTATATCGGAAATGAAGCAAAAAACATAAGAAAAGATATCATGGAAAGAATTAATATAAACCTGATTGCAATTGGAATAGACCAATAAAAAGGAGCACCCAATATGGCTGCTGCTGGAGACTTCGTTTATTAATGTTTTGTTGTCCTATATGCTTTCCCTTCATGGCTGGTCTAAAAAACCCATAAGGTGAGATTGAGCTCGCCAAAGGAGGGTGGACCGCGCCATACCTACCTACCTGCCTACTATCTAAATTAAAAATCTATATTTCACAGCAGAGAAATTTTCAGATTTTCTTTATTAAGAAAATTATAAATGCACGTTTATCAGCCTTTGTTCATTCATGCAGTACGTTTGCATTATTTAAAGTTCCCTTTTTTAAAAACGAACAAAGCCATTTTCTGAAAAATGCATGAAATGGATTTAAACGATATTATTATTATTTATTCCAAAATTTTGAAATGTATTACAACATATAACTTCCTTCAGTATTTCAAAGCTTAATACAGTAAATATTTGCTCAAATATTTAAGAAATTTAATGTTGGCGAATTGACATCAAAAAGCATTATTTGTTACAGACTTCCAAATGTAAAGCACATACCTTGAAGGAATTATACATGTCGGAGAAACCGATTGACGAAAATATGCAAAGGTACTTCTAAATTAGGTCACACATTTTTCGCGAAATCATAGCAAGTCTCTTTCACGTGCACGATCTTCTATTCACGCAATCTATAAACTTTGGGCCTCAGAAATATTATTTCCTTTCGATGCAAAAGTTTTTAAATTCAGATTTAGAAATGCGTCGTCTGAATTATCAGGAACATAACTGTCTGGTTTCCCTGTAATTTTAATTTCGATACATTGATTCAGAGTCTCTGTGAATGGCACAGAATTGAAAAAAAATATGTTACGCAGGCAGTATCTTATTTCCTTTACTTGAAAAAACTGTCCTCCATGTTCTGAATTTAAGAACTAGAAGAAAACCAAACTTTCAAATCTTTGCAACTTAACTCTACATACTTAATCTGCATATTTGTGTAATCATTGTTATTTAGTTTTGAAGGAAAATCTTAAGGGGAGTATTTTAACAACGCGTGTGGCAGCAAATATTCTCGTAAGTATCATTTCGTCTGGAGATACCTGAATGAAAATACTTTCAATGAAAGCACCGTACAACTGAAAAACACGTTGCTGGTGAAATGCGATAATATCTTGCACTGGAGCGTGATTATGCAAATCGAATGTTCATTAATTTTTTTTCCATTGATGACAGAAAATGTCTCGTTGTCATTCTTTCGTTCGTAAATTGTTAAATTTTGTAAATTTTTAATTGTAAAACCGTACATTGCTTATTATTCCTCAGTTATTCCTGATTTATACTAAGGAGGGGAAATTTGCGTACAAGAACTTCTAATTTTTGCTTATATATTTTGAAAATTCAATCTGTTTTGTTTACTTTATGTTCTTCATTTTTATTGCTTATAGTTTTTATTAAACCAAAACTATATATATTATATTAATTCATGTACTATGCCGGCTGACGTTGTTCCAAAATTATCATTTTCCGGAATGTGAGAAAAGCGCACATAGGAATAAAACAAGTTAGGTATATAATGTACATAGGGATGCAATAAATTAGACAATTAATGAAACAAATTAGATATTTAATGCACATAGGGAGGCAACAAATTAGATAATTAATGCAACAAATTAGCTGTTTAACGTATAAGATTTGTAAAATTCTAAACAGTGTTAATAATGCTCTGCTGAGCAAGAAGTTTTTGTTACTTAAATCTGGACAGTATTTCTATCACTTTACCTAATTATATTACATTATATATAGAATGCTTAATCTTCAGAAGTCTATTAAATCTTAATAAATAAATTCAGATTAATTTTTAAACTAAAAATTCTGCAATATCGGTCTGTAGCGTATCTGTTCTTTAGACTAATTTCTGTGTTTTACCTCCTCAGAAGAAACTGCAGAGAATATGGTTACTGTGCCAAGAATGAAGATTGTTGTGAGGGCTTGCTATGCAGATGCGTAATACCTGGACAGATCTGTGAATGCTTTAAACCATAATGGGCTAGGTCCATTCGATTTAACATTTTTTGACCCTCTGATACCATGGAGCATGAATAAAAGGTCAAGAGCCTGAATTCTTTTTTTGTGTGTCAGACAATCGGGTGATATTTCAAATACATTTATGGTTCAAATTCTACGTTGTTGAATCCATACCATAAAAAACATTGGTACCTAGAAAAGAAGGTTGCATGTCATATGAAACACACATAAAAACATAAGTAGCTAATGACCCAATGATATGTATTTAAGTATAAAATCTTACGTATGTATCATAAAAACAAATTAGTTTTGATTTTCACTTTACTAAATTATTATATCAAAAGAAACGTTGCTTCACAGATAATGAACTTCAAACAGTGTACTAATTTTTAGAAGCTATTACACTTCGAATTTTTTTTAAAATTCATATTTAACTAAAAAGAATTATTGATAGCTTTATACTGATTCAAGGATACGTCTGAGTAGACACCCAGTTGAAACACAAACACAGGTGAACGAAAGAAAAAACAATTTATTTACTTTAACAGATTGTAATCTCAGAAATGTTTCCGACAACTGACAGAAACAATGCTGATGATAAATATATTTTAAATAATTTTATTATTTACATGTATATAAAATAAGTACATGCTATGGAAAATATAAGTTTAAATACAGGTTGACATGAAAATACAGAATCCTTATGAATGCAAAAATCAAATTATGTATCCTAATGTAATCACGTCTGCAATATAAAGGAAAATTAAATGAATTTCAGTCATTATCCTATCTCCAGAAATCGAACATCTTCACACATTTTAATTTCATAAGCCAGTACTTTAAACAATTTACAGACTTATGAAAATTACACAATATTCTCTGATATCTTTCACATATATTTCCATGAAATTTTGTGATGAAAGTAGTCAGAGCAGAAATTGCAGAACGCATTTAACTAGTTCAAATAATTTCAAACAAAGCAAGCTCACTATGACTAATAATTTATAACGTAGATGCTTCAGAGTATCAAGTAAAACAAACTATGCGGGTCTGAGCTATCGGTAACTTTTTTAGCCCAAAATGGCACTAACCCAGAAGGCTATTATTCTCAAAACGGCATCTCGTGTCGTTTGACCATAAAACGGAGAATCACCGTTAAAATTGCCGCTCCTTAGGTTTTATTGCCCTGTATTTTATTTAAAGAAGTTAAATATCGAAGAATCCGCATGAATGTATGTGTGAAAAAACAACGGTACTTAGAACCATCTAACTTTCAATTACGTAATCCTCCCCACGAACATGGTCAGCAGGTACCCCGAATTTTGAATTTCGAATTTATTTTACTATTTCATATTTTGAATATTTTAAAGAATTTTTGGTTAACAAAATCAAAACTTGAAACAAAGCAATGGGTACACTGTACGAAAATTGCATTTTTATCTTCAGCGTAGGAGATGTAATGATATACAGGATATATAATGATGTACATCAGCGCTTCTCCAAGTATGGAGAAGCCCCCCAACGGGAGTGCGCCCCCGTTGGGGGGCTTGATAACCCTACGTGGGGGCGCGAGTAGATCGAAAAGTCGAAAATAAAAGTTCATTTAAAAAATGTTAATTTACTGAAAACAAAATACATTCGCACATAATAAAAAATAAAATACACATTAACACTGATACAGCGTTTTTATAAATGTATCAATACTACACAATGTATTTGATAATTAATTTAAAAATACAAAATTAAGAACAAGTTTAATAATTACTGGTGACATCCATGTGTCTTGCAGAGAAAGGGTATTCAAATGAATGTTTAATATTAGAAATTGACACTCTAAGTTCTTTTTCTATGTGTAACTAAGATCTATATTTTTTTGCCTTCAGAGTAGCCACCGCAGAAAATCTGGTTTCACGAAAGGTAGGGTGTTGGAAATAGTAATAGAATCCGAAATGCTTTCGTTTTCAGTGCAGAATATTCATCATTCACCCCTGCCCAAAATTGAAACAGTGATTTATTACTAAATTGCCTTTCGAGTTGGTCACTTGACTTGAAATCTATGAAAATTTCTTCTTCGGCAGTTGAACATATACAAAATTTAGTATTTATCTTCATAATTTGCGTGATTTATAATAAAAGTCATATTATAGCTTTAATGACAAAGTACATTATTACTGCATTCAATACATTATTATTGTATGGAAGGGGCCGCGATGGCAATTATTATTGAATATTGGGTCGCAAGTAAGGCAATTTTGAGCAGAACTGATATACATGATATACATACATATGATACATGATATATAACGATATGTATGATATACGTGATATATAATAAATAAAGGTAACATACAAAAAGTTAAAAAATTGCCCCTTTTGGAGAAATATAAAATCTGAGAGCTTTGAAATTTTTTAATAAATGAGATAAATTTTATTAACCTGTGTTTTTTCTCTTTCTTTCTTTTTTAGTCCAAGGGGGCTTTGTCCTTAAAGGAATAATGTTTTCGTTTTTCGATTTTGCGTCGGAAACATTAAATGTCAGTTCACTTTTCCAACTGTTGCCACCAAATATTACAGCCCTGTATTATATATAAAGAAATTAATAATGAAAAATTGTGCATAAATGTATGTATGTTTCTTCTAGTGTGATGAAACGATGGTACCCAGAGCCATCGAATTTTGAATGACGTAATCCTGCTGCGAATATGGGCATCTGGAAGTCCCAACTTGAAATTTGAAATTTGCATTTTTATCGATTTCATTAACGAATTTTTGATTAACAAACTCAAGAATTTACATTTTGCACTTACTGAGCCATTTCACTTCTGTATAATAAAAAACATCTGCAAATTCAATGCCCATTACCTTCAGAAAATCTTCAAATTATCTATGACTAAGTCCTTTTGCTCTTATAAAGTTAATGGTTTTTATAACAAAGCTTAATACATTTTCCATTTTTAATTTTCCCCCATAAATTGTCGTAATGTACAATACAATGATATGCCATTAAGATCATATTGCAGGTAGCGACGGCTTCCATATTATCCATTTTAACGAGTCTCTCATTATTGTCAACCATGGCATCGTCTCCATCGGTTCTAATAGCTGATAAATGTTTAATAGATGATTAAAAGCCTTTCATCGAATAAATCTACAGACTTGGTTGTGTCATTTAAAAATACTAAAGCAACCATTTCTTCCGTGATATTTATAATATTCATCGATTCCTCTGATAAAGATTGCCAATTGTGCCGTATCAGAAGCGTCAGTGCTTTCGTCCATGGCTAACGAATAAAATTTAAAGTTGACGTATTTGCTTTTTAAATAGATTTCAACTGAATTTTCCAACTCTTGAATTCTTGTGACTGTAGTTTGGTATAATAAATAGATTTTAGAAAAATCCAACTTTTTTTCAGGGCAAATTATGTTTGCTACTCTTTCCATACATTTCTTTTAATAAATTCGCCCTCAATAAAGGGTTTTGATTTTTTCGCTATTGATTTTGTTACGACGTAACTGGCTTTTGCAATGTTATTATATTGAACATCTGTCCTTATTAAAAAAATGTGTTCAGACGATAGCCCTTTTTTTAGTTCTGTTACTTTACGGCAAATGCCGAGATATACATCATATTTTGTGGCATGCTTTTGACTATAATATCGTTTCTAATTGTAGTCTTTAAAAACTTGCACAAAGTCCCTACAAATTAAGCAAACTACTTCACTATTCTCCTCAATAAAAAAGTATTTCTCCGTCTAGTTTTCATTAAAAACTCTTTTTTTCATCCTCAATTTTTGTCTGTTCTCTTTGTATTTTTAAAGAATGGAGGCACCTAAAATATTTATTTATTTTAAATTTATAAACAAATATTCATAATGAATGTGAATTATTCATATCTTTTTGATAATTTGATAAAATGATTAGGAACTTCAAATATAATGCAATATACTGCATACAAATATTTTAATTCGTCGAAAATTTGTATACATATTTAAATTTTTTAAACGTTAGCTAATAATATTACTTATAAATCTGAAATTCGGCTCCCGCAAATGGCAAAGACAGTTCCCGCCAAGAATGAAAGATGCAATAGTACACCCTTACAATGATATGAACCTGTAGTGCCATATAGCTGCAAAACGAGACGGGGAATATGACTATTATAATATTCTTAGCCTACACGGAGAAAAAGCGGGATACGTATTGAAAATAAGAGAAATAAACATTATAAATTCCGTGGAAATTGCGGGAAACGGACGCAGAGGGTTTTAATACATCATGACATACTAAGATGTTTTTAATACATCATGACATATTAAAATTTATATATATATAATATTTAATTTTTTTAATAAAATTACATTTATTTTTTAATAAAAATGTGTAAATTGATATACTTTCATAATTTGCTTTTGGGCCGCATGCCTACATAAAAATAAGAAGTAAAATTAAACGTCCCTAATTGCTATACAAGGTTATTCGAAAATATCTAGCAAAATATCAAATAAATGCATATGGTTTGGAATGTGTGTGGAAATGGTGTGTAAAAGAGATGGTACGAAGAAAGAAAGATATGAACAACAGTTAAGTAAGAAAGGCAATAACTTTAAAAGAAATAACCATTTTAATGATCTAGGTTTCCAGAACATGTGCTCGGATGTGCTTTGGCCAACATCAAAGCGATAACGTTTTATCATTTTCGAGTTTATTCTGTGGAATGCTTCGTGATTCAGCAGCTTTCTAATCGGGAGTCTTTTTTATATAGCCTTTTGAGCTGATGTTCCCTTTGCGTTAAAAGTTTCAAACATAAAATGCATATACGGGAGCTCCGCGTTTACATAGAAATGGTTGTGACTCAAATAATTTTTTTTTCGTCATATCACTTCACTTTACATTTTTCTTTCATATAATTCATGAAAAATTGGTAGGCGTATATATATGCATACACCTACCAATTTATACATATACATGTAATAAATGCAAATTTCTTAAAAGTACTGATGTAAGAACACTGAGACGCAGAAACGTAGATCCAAAAAGACGAATACTGAAATGTCTAACCACAATAAATAAGAAATTTGGCAGTCGGGCAGTTTTAATTCTATTTTTATTTAAACTGACATTTGTGGCCACAATGCATTTTGCACTCCAAACGTGCCTATTCAAGAACATGTACATATTTGATACTGTTGCGATAGGTAGCGAGCACAGCGAAATGACGTCCAAGAAGCATACACAGAGAAGCTGAAGTGCGTAGTTATCCAATTTGGAAGGCTGTTAAGAGAAAGATTTTTTTTAAGTTCTGAGAGTTTAGGTGCCCAATTAGTTACGTCATCAGCGCTGCGCAAGCTACGTGGCATAGACTAATCTAGAAATGACGCAGTCCATAAAAGTTATTATTATTTTTAGAATGAAGACGAGAGTTAAAGGGCTATTAATAATTTATTATTTGCACGATAATTATTTTATAGTTTTCATATGCCGCCCTCCCCTTCGAGAAGAAAATTGTTGGCGAGAAAAATGCTTTTTTAGACAGAAAGGCGTTTCAAATTTGCCCTATTTATTATGAGCGATAATAACGAACATGTCATTTACGCACTGTGTTAAAATTATTTGAAAGTATGAACGATGACCTTTTTTTACGCTCGTGGAAAATGGAAAAAAGGAAAGGAAAATAGGTTGCTATAATTGAGATAGTATAACAAAGCGAAAAAGTGTCAATTTAGGAGTCAAACAACAAGGTTATATTTGCAAAATTTCACTCTACTAGTTTCGATGATTTTATCGAACCTTCATCATCTGCTGCCAGAGCGCAAATGAACGAGATAAGATATAGTTATTAGACAGGATGGTATAAGAACCGCTGGACAGGACTTAACGTACTGCGCCATCTATTGATAAAACAAGAATTAAAGCATAAGTTCCTTAAAGACTAGAGGCAAATATGGATTGGAATTAGGATCGTCAACTAGAACAAAAAGAATTTTTTTTAATGTAAAACACCTGTACAAAATCTAATTCACCAATGGAAGATGTCTTTTGAATAATTTTGGCTTCAGAAAGTTAAAAGTGTGATTTCCTTTTTTCTAACATATGCCTTATGATCGTTCCTTATTTTAAGGCTGTCTTAGTTTCACAAATGCAAATTAAACCACACTTTCAAGGAATCCTGTAAATACCCCAGGAATGCATGTCCGGACTCCATGCCGGATATGCATCCTGGAGTATGGAACTCGGAATTGTATTGATAGGAGAATAAACGACCCGGTGCTTTTCAGTGCCTTAAGTTTAAATCGCCGAAGTGCGTTTCAATGAGAACTTTTAAATGGTTGATTAATAATGTTGGGTAAAAAATAACTGATTTTTTTTACTTCTAAATTAATAGGTTTCTATAAATTAAGAAATTCGCCAAGTGAATTATTTTTCCGCAAACTGAAAAAAAATCACCAAGATACATTTTAAAATTTCTGCATACTTTCCTCATCCAAAATTACAAAATTTAATATCTAGGCATGATTTTAGTCGTAGAATCGAAATGTTGAAAATAATTGGCATTCCATTTTAGAAAAAAATTGATTTTGTGTCAAAATACCTACCTCAAACCATGCTATATAAAAGAAAGCAATTTGAATTTCCTCAATAGGCCCAGTAGAACGGGAGCTATAGAACCGATCCATTTTTTTTCGCACTGTACATTACATATATTTTCTTAATCTGAACTGTACCCACATCTTTCCATAAGAAGTTAACTTTGAGGAAAGTAATTTCGTCGTATGCGAACGCATTAATTACATAATCGCCGCCTTCGGCACTGGAATTGTAAATAGAGAGCTACACTGGTGTGCAAAAATTAAGGACGAAGACGAAAAATTAGGATATCAGGAGAACGAAGAGGCAGAGTGGACAGAAAGACCAATCAGGAGATTAAGTAAGGTGATGTACGGTAGCACATGCGCAGATATGCAGGTAGACGTAATGGGGGAGTGTCTGAGTAGTATAAAGCATGTTGTCTGTGTAAGATCAGTATTTCTGGCAAAGAGATTGCACGCCGTATAGCAGTTAAAATCACACCGAGTTGCTGCCTCAGCGAGAAATGGCGAATAATCAATCTGTTAGACGACATCTTGATACTTTTACCCGAGGTCGAATCATTGAGAAGTTGGAGGAAGGCCGCAGTGTGACAAGTGTGGCTGCAGAGTTCGGAATTGCTCACAGCATCGTTTCACGACTTTGGAGACAATTTCAAACTACAGGAACAGCTATCCGGGGGTTTAGTAGTGGTCGACCACGAGGAACCACACCCGCAGATGACCGGTATATTGCCTTACAGGCCAGAAGAAACAGGCGGCAGACAGAGGGAAAAATCGCTAGACACACGACACAGGCGACTGGACGAACGATATCGCGTTTTACCGTGGCCAGAAGACTGCACGGTGGTGGTCTGTTTGCACGACGCCCTTTACGGTGTGTACCTCTAACGCCTGCCCATCGGAGAAGGCGTTCTCTGTGGTGCCGAGAACACCGGAATTGGAGAGACAACGAATGGGGACGAGTACTCTTCACCGATGAGAGCAGATATAGTCTGAGTTGCGATTCTAGACACATACACATCTGGACAGAGCGGGGAACACGCAATAACCCCTTCAAAATCATCAAAAGGGACTGTTTTGGAGGTCGCGGAGTTCTCGTTCGAGCAGACATAATGCTTGGTAGCCGGACCGACCTTCATATCTCCGAAGAAGGTTCGTCACCTGGGACTGCTATTGTAACGAGGTTCTTCTTCCTTACATGCCTCTTTTCACAAGGGGTATGGGTCCTCAGTTCCTCTTCCTGGACGACAACGCTCCACCTCATCGCGAAGTTACTGTCGAAGAGCTGTTGGAGATTGAAGATATTGAACACATGGATTGGTCGGCAAGGTCTCTGGATCTAAATCCCGTCAAGCATGTACGGAACTTACTAGGGAGACCCGTGGCAGCACGTAACTTATCGCCAGTAACGATTCCGAAACTGCGATTGGTGCTACAAGAGGAACGAGCAGCAGTGTCTCAACAGCTCATTAACAACCACATATCCAGCATGCACAAATGATGTGAAACCTGCCTAGCAGTCAGGAGAGATCATATCCCCTATTAAAGACAGGATGTTTCTTGCTGGACACCCATCACAGCGATGTTTCGGCCTTCAGTCGCATTGCGCTCCATACCACTTTTTCAATAAAGCTTCTTTTTATCCCTCTGATTTCTATTTTAGTAAGTGTTGCTTACATTACTCATGTCCTTACGTATTGGGGATCTTACGGTATTAAATATGTTGATTTGGAAAGCTTTTGGACAAAGTTATATTGAAAAAACCGTCTTATCCTTAATTTTTGCACACCTGTGTATATTCATTATCCAAACGACAGCATTTACTTTTTCAAAACCGACCGATTAAAAAAAACCTGGAAACTGTAACTCATTTTTTGACATTTTTGTCTTAAAACTAGTGCGCTAAACATGAAATCTTTTACAAAATGCGCATAATTAAAGTAAAATATATTTAATTGCCTTTATAAAGGTGAAACAGGCTAACTTGAATGTAACTCGAATACAGTTGTGCAGTAGTACCCATGTATTTATTTGAGCACTTCCAAGATGTAGTATTATTTTGAAACCAACAATCAAACATATAGCGCATAATGTGCCATTACCTCTCAAAAAATACCTTCCATTTTCTTTATCTAAATATCTAAATGTTTAAATACTTTCATAACTGTAATCAAGGCTTTCAAACTCAATTTCCTAAAATACTTAGGAAACTGTCGAGGATCATTAAGCTCGCATTAACTAAATAATCTTACTTGTTCCCGAGAACAAGGCTCAGGAATTTGCATAATATTACGCAGTTGTCCATTAGCGCGATGTTGAAGTAATTAAGATTCCTTGGAAGATTTTTCTTGAGATATTAATTATTAGCGAAGCGGGCGCAAGAAGAAATTTTCAGTATCACTAATAGTCAAGAAAAATTGGTACAATTAATAGAACAACGTAAGTTTTGCATTAAAGAATTATTTTTAAAATTGTTGGTGTAAGAAATAAGTATTGCATTTCTACTTTCCCTGACTCATTTAATAAAGGTCTCGTATTTTACTGCTCAGAAGGAATTACAAGTAATTATTATTCTTTTAAAAAAGGCAAATTTATATTAATAGCTATATTTGAAAATGAAGAATGCAAGGGATAAGATTTGGAGTATCTTAGCTGATTATTAAGTATAGAAATAATAAAATCTTAGATTAAAGCAAATGTATTGTTAGTTTTTGTCAACTGGACAAAAACCTATAAAATACTTGAAATAGTTCATGCAATTTGTGAGTTTATTCAATTTAATTTTTATGTAGGAAGGATTATTTTTGGAAAGTCCTTATATATGCTTCTATGCTTTAAAAATAAAGTTTTCACTCATTCGTGTGTAAATCCACTAGCGAGGTGAGAAATGCAGCTAATGGAATTGTGCGTAAGACTACCCTCGAAAAGATATATGCAGAATTTTATTGTCCATTAATTAATAGATACTGATTTTTTAAACTCGTAGCTTCAATTTTTGGTTTTCATATTACACGGAAATTTGTAGATTACATTTATTCGTATGTGGTATTTGTTTTCTTTCAATGTTTATATATCAGTTTACTTTATCCCAAATGGTCATGCACTTTACATTTGTAAATGCGTGAGTTACAATTACTCACTCATTTGCGTCTTACTTATTTATGTGCTTGCCAGTCATTATAGCTATTATTCCTTAATTTACACATTTTAGTGAGCTGTCACTCCTATTATTGTAAGGAATTCAGCCTTAAAAAATATTTCATTTAAGTTTGTATTGTAGAGTCATCAGGTTATTTAGAAACTGGAGAGATGAAAAATGACCAATTCCCTTGCCGGGTCTCGAACCACGGACCTATCGAATTAGCGCTGAATGTGCTGACCATTACAGCGCGAAGGCCTGCCAAGAAGGCGGGAGAAATAGCTCATATACTCCCCATTTTAAACGGTGACTGAGGATTAGGGGATCCATTCGTCAAATCCTGGTGTCTGAGAACCATCATCCACCACCTTTTTTAGTTCGGACGCCGTTATGGGGTCATTAGGTTATTTAAAAACAGGAGAGCTGAAAAATGAGCAATGCCTTTTAGAAGGAATTGGGCTTCGAAATTTTTTAAGTTCATTCTTAACTAAAAAGGACGACGTCAACATGTCTAATGGACGCCTGCTGAATGGAAGAGTTGTCTCTTTACGGATGAGTCCATGTTTAGTCTAGAAGGCGATAGTAAGCGTTATTTGATATGAAGAGAACGCGGAATCCGTTATCATCCGCCAAACATCCGTGAAAGAGGTGCTTACGGAACAGGCAGTGTCTGTGTTAGGGGTGGCATCTCTTTGTGTGGACGCACAGACCTTCATGTCTTTCCAAAGGGAACCGTGAATGGTTTGGTTTATAGAGATGACATCCTTGATGCTTATGTGCGCCCATATGCCGCGGCAGTAGGTGATGCTTTCCTGTTACAGGACATCAACGTAAGACCACACAGGGCTGGCATCGCAGGTGATTATCTTCGACAGGAAACAATTATGCCCATGGAATGACCATGTCGATGCCTGGACTTGAATTCTATTTACCACTTTTGGGATGCTTTAGGGAGACGTCTAGCTGCTCTCAATCCGCCCCCTTAGACCCTTGTCGGGCTTGCAACTGCTTTGCAAGAGCAATGGCTCTCGCTTCCTATGGAACTGATAGATCGCATAATTGAAAGCATCAAATCACAGTATATGCTGTATTGCTTCTAGAGGCGATCATATTCTATATTGAAAGTACGTTTCCTATACCAAACAGACACTTTCGATCTGTTCATTTTATAGATGTGCTAATTTATATACTACCAAAATTGTCTGGTAATTTCTTTTTATATTATTTGATACCTTACTATATGTTGTATATTGTGGGTAAGGTTCATAAATTTCTACATGTAACGCGTTCAGCAATCATGATTTTTGTGATTTTTCCTTAATTTATGATAACCAGTGTATTTCTCTAAAATCATTTATCAGTAAGTACTGAATGCAGAAGATGAAAAGCACATTAATTAATATGTAAATTATCCTTGTAAACATAACTGTAATTTGTAACAGAAAGGAAAAAAATAGTATCTTCGTATAACTCATTCGTCCAAATGGTAATTTCATATTGGAAAGTTATACTATGTCTACGAAGGATTGGCAAGTATTGTGCGTTCAAAGGTTATTCGAATTCGAGACAATTTCCGAATCAACGGTCGCGTGATCAAAAGTCATTTTTCTTTCAGCTAAATGTCTGGTATAGGGAATGCCATTATATGTATTTAATCAATCGTGTCCAGGAATAGGTTATCGTATAACTCATTCGTCCAAATGGTAATTTCATATTGGAAAGTTTGTAAGATCTCTCTGGCCCAACTTGTCAGTCACAGGGATAGTGAGTCACAAAAACGTGCGAAGGGGTTGAAACCCTTTTATTGTACTTTTAAAATTA
>KK119205.1:24150-68957 GCA_000611955.2 Stegodyphus mimosarum | reverse complement strand
TCCTCAACAGACTGAATGACGTCGTAATACGGATCCGTAAGTCTCCCAATTCTAAACCTAAGACTGTACATTATGATAGGTTAGCTCCATACTATGGCCATAGTAATTAGTGACACTTATTTTTGTTATGTGTACCGCGTATTTCGTAATGGTTTTATGTTTAATTGTATGATTTATGCATAGTTGCTTGTACATAGATCTTTGTAATTAGTGTAAATGTTTTTGTTATTTGTAAATACTCTAATTATTTGCAAATTTTGTTATTATTGTAATTTATTTGTTTTGTAGCTTTTTCGATTATTTCTTTTTGGCTCCCAACCAGGGATTGTACTGCCCGGGACGTGCAGTCCTTGGGAGGGGGCAGTGTTGCGAAAAATTCGGCGGTTGCGCCTGTATGTAAGCTTTCCGGCATAGCACTAGGGTTGCCATAAAATAGTGTATGGTAGGGTTGCCAGATTGGCGACTTTATCGCCCATTTGGCGACCAAATTGGCGATATCCCATGGTCCAATCGGGAAGCTTCTAGAATAACTTCCTGTCGAGATATTTCTCGAAACGTGTGGAACTTAAAGGAAAGCTATATAAACCCTTGCCTTTCTGAGAGCAGGAAGAGTGTGATTAAGAGTGTGATTAGTTGTGAGAAGTCTGAGAATAGCTGCTTACTGTGAGTGCTAAGTTACGCGAGAGTTTTGTGAACGGAATCCGATCGAGATAGTGCTTTGCCGTGAAGCTACCTTTACAGTATAGCTTGACAGTGTATTGGTGATTGTTCCACGGTGTTTATTATAAGTTTAGTGTTGCCGTGAAGCTACCTGTACAGTTACAGCCTGAAGCTGTGTTGCTGATTGTTGCAGCGTATTTCTTGTAGATTTTCGACGCTTTTAAAGGTAATTTTGGAACTGTGCTGTAAATAGTGATTCTTGTAAATAAATTGTGCTTTTTATCGTTCTGCATCGTGTTTTCATCCGATACTCTCAAATCCACGAACCCGTATAACGCAACAATATCCTAGCACCAAGACGCAATATAACGACTCCCAAAACTGCACTAACTTCGCTACGTACAATTCTAATATCAGAAGAATGTTTCGCAACTGCAATGTGCAACTCCTTGGCTAAGGTATTTCTGCCAGAGCCGCAAAGAAAATTACTATACATTAGACTCTTATGTTCTTTCAAAGCGTCTAGATTAAGTGTAACACTGCGTTTAGCACACATAACTTCGTTCAGCACAATAACACAGACAATAAATACTAGAACTTCTACTAGTTATTTTTCTTTTTTTGAGTAGCACTTTTGAAAAACAGCACTCAACTGCTGATTTTCGAAGATTTTACTGGAAATTAAATGCTATTTCATTGTGTACTCATTGTACGATACTTATTTACTTGTTCGTTTCTTTATTATAAACAAACATTTTCTGTTCCGGTTGATCTTAGTAGCTCTAAAGTACAATCTAGCATGGAACAGCCAAAGCTGAAAATTCAAATAGTCTGAAATTCGAATTAACGGGATATTAGTCAAATCTCATCTAAGAAATATTTAGGACTACTACTAAATACGCAAATTAAATGTTTAACATGAAAAATAAATATTCTCCTTATGTTAGTTACGAAAATAATTTCGATCCCTAAGAAATACTTTAATATAATTAAGTATAAAATATCATTATTATAAATTCTGGCGATAGTGTTACTTCGAGAGAAAGTGGAGGAATCAGTTTTGAATAAAATGATTGTAACATAATTCATACGATTCTAATAGGGTATTAGAAGGCATGTGTTTCTTTAAAAGTGACAAGATATTTGACAGCGTTTGACAAATTTTAACCACATTACAATTTCACATTTTAATAGTAATTACAATGTAATTGTATAACCTAATTACAGTTACAACATAATAGCAATCAGATAATCTAATTATGAAAATAAGTAATTATAATTACGTAATTAAGACAGGAACTGCTCCCTATAATTTCAGTTAGAGAGCTTAGAAAAATAATGATCCATAATTGAAAACTTTAGTGAATGATAGTATATCCGAAATTGTTCACCATTTTGGATAACGACCTATTAAACATTAAAAGGGACAATCGCCTATAAGAAAGTAATTATCATTTTACGTCTGAAATCATCATGCTTAACTTCAGCATGTATTGCAACGTGTAAGAGTAAAATACTCACTAATCCTTTGTTAAACAGTACGCATATTTACATTAATTATATAAAAGCAATATAGTTAAAGCGAATGTATTTACATGAGCAAATTTTGGCTATTTTATATAAAAGTAAATACCCATGACTTTGTTTAACAAATATGTGTATTTATCATGCTTGCTGACAGATACGTAAGTTTGTGTTGTTATTGTGAGTTATCTCACTTGCCTAACAGTAACATCAGAAGAAGCCACGAAATTCATCTGGGAAGAAGAACAGGACTGTGGCTGTCGTTGGCAAGAGCCTTGAGCACCGTACAGGTACGACGTTGTACATTTCCGCCTCCAGTTTTGATGAAAAGTACCACGGGGGAGGGAAGACCCGAAGGTGTCCCATACCTCTTCTCCTAACACCAGCCTCTGAGAAGACTTTCGTCTCGCGTCTTTCGTATTTAAAGTGCCTTCATACCGCAAAGGCACTATACATTTATAAACATCCATGCCTTCTCTGAGATTTGAAACCAGGTTCTTTGGTACGGCAGTTAGGGTCGCTAACCACTATCCCAGTTGGGTGGCAGGTACATGAATTTTGATTATTAAGGGAAAGCAAGTAAAGACTGTACGCCTATAAAAAGGGATTCATTTTTGGACTTTTTAAAAAATTTTAGTAACATTTTTAGAAAAAAATTGTTAACGGAACCTGATTTTTTTATTACACGCAAAATAAATCATGGAAATTTCATTTAGTTTTCCTGTTTCAACAAAGAGAACAGTAACAGTGCTCTATTTTCCTAATCTTATCCAACTGAATTTCACTTTATTTTACTATTAAATTCAACGTCGCCCAAATGGTATATAGTGGTTAAAGGAGCCTACTGCATTGCGGAAGGGACCGGATTCGAATCCCGGGGAAGACATGGATGTTTGTAAATGTATAGTATCCGTGCGGCATTGGAACATTCTAAACTTGCGGCTAGCCCAAAGACCTCTCGTGTAGTTCGGTGAAAGGGGAGTGGGATGGAGGATAGAAGTCCAACCTGTTTTTGGAGCAGCTCTGCCAACCATTGTTCCATGTGATATGGACAAGACAACAACAACATCAAATGCAACATATTTGTTCAATAAATAATTAAAATTATTATTTACCTATAAATGAATGTACCTATGAGATTTATTTTTCGGAGAGTCAGGTAAGAATAAACAAGCAAAAATTATTTTAGTGCCTCTCGATGACTGTTCCAGCAAAATATTAGGCTACATGGAAAAGTACACAAAGGCTGTCTGCTAAGGAGAGAGATTCATTTGTAGAGGACTTTCTATGGAAAACTGGCTGGTATTTACATTAAAGTGGGAAAAACCACGAAAATGCGCATCTAACCAGCCCATTCGCCGACATTTAAACCTGGGTCAAACTAATAATGTTACCAAGGTTATCTCTCAGCCGCTAATGGACACTGAATGCAAAAATATTGCCTCATATTCGATCTGAAATAATCCTACATATTTATTGATTAAAATCCAAACTGCAATGATGATATTAGTCATTAAAAAATTGGCTTTAATTAAATGCAACCCATGTTTTCAGTTAGTAATTAAAACACACTATTTCAGAAGTGGATGCACCTGCCTCAACTATTTTCTATAGCTTCAGGTAGCAGACAGAAATAAACAAGCATAGTATTATTAAGCAGAAGTGTCTGAAAATGACATTTGGAGGCAGAAAAATGACATTACTTTCTATCCGAGATTATCCTACGTAATTAATGTGAGATCTGCAGCTTGAAGTAGTGGTACAAATATGAATTAGATTTCCATAAAATAAAAAGAATATTTGCTGTAAATAGTTTTTATTAAATAAAAGGAGTATTTTCTTCACATAATTTAAGTAATTTATCTGCGAGCGAACTGCTTATGCAAGAAGTACTCCGAATAGAAATAAATACGTGTACATTTTTTTAAGTTTGAGTTGATTGTTTTTTCAATTTAATGCCAAACCATTTAAGGGAAAGGATGTCTTCGTGGATGACTCTCTAAGGAAACCTGATATGAATTCATGGATACACGAACATCTAGATTGTTTTCCGAAATTCGCATCCGAATCGATTTATGAGTATTCAAAAGAATCTTAACTACTCGGTTACTGCTAAGCCAATAACATTATTGCTTGCGCAGTTATATTCTAATTCTAAATGCCATTGTTCTATAACTAAAATTATAGCTGGGCTAATTACAGTCTTAAAGTAACTTTCCAGCTTTATTCAGACAATAAAAGATAGTTAAAAATTTTTATGATAAATTAAAGATCTTATGCTTTGCAGGTTGATAATATTCTGAGTATCCGCTACACGATACGGCACATGAAAATTAATTAAGATCGTATATTTTGCTCAATGGCAGCACTTCCAAAGTGCTGCTTCTAGATTATTTCCATTCATCTGCTCAGTCAGTTTCTAAGGCATTCGAAGATAATATTTTATATCATAATTGAAAATAATGCATCTTTCGTAAGGTGTAATCAATCGCGAGTGCATATAATTTAATTGTAATAGCATAATTGTAACTGCAGCTGTAATGTTATTGTATTTGTAGTTGCAGTTATAAATTGTGCAATTATATTTAATTTGTAAACGCAATTGTAAATCGCAACTGTTATTATAAAGAATCATGTGAATATAATTTATAATTGCATTGATTGATGCATTTATAATTACATTGATATGATTTATTTATGTAATTTACAATTTATGTATCAGTGTAATTTATAATTGTATTGACTGTAATATTAAATAACTAACTGCAATTACAATTATTTTGTAATTGTATAATGTATAATGCAATTGTTTTGCAAGTGGATTAATTGTAACTGAGAATACATTGTAACTGAATTAACTTCACTAGCAATAACAACATAAATATATGACTTGTAATAAATTGTAGTGTAACTGAATTCCTTATAATCGCAGTTGCAGAGAAATTGTCTGATATATAACTGCAATTAAATTCTAATTAAAAGAGTTCAACTTACAGTTACAAAGCGTATTTACATATTTTTAGAAAAATTTCGATAAAGAATTGAAAAAAAAAGTAAAAATTTGAATAAAAATTTTTCTCATTAGCTTATTATTTGACATAAGGAATATCGTCTGCTACTCTAATATTTATTCTTCTTTCAAATGGTCGCATGTAAACAAGCTGCGGATTAGCACATATGCTGTTGCGCCTTCCAAAGAGAATTATTCGTATTTCGTAATTCATAAACATTGTGAAATGCATAATAGTATTAAAATTTCGAGTTTAAAAATAAGCAACATACTTTATCGGAAAGTGAAAAACCGTTAAACATCAGTGCTACATTAAAAGAAGTCTTCAAACGTATACCCGGAAAGCTGCTATTTCTAACATTTCTAAAATTATCTAAAGTACTATTTCTAACGTTTTTAAATCTTTTGTAAAAAGAGAAAATCTGGTAATACAGAAATCCGTTGCCTTTAACGATATCTGTAGCAACAATAAATAGAACAATAAGCCAAGATTTTCAACTCAAATATGATAGAAAACGTAATGTTCACCAGCTTTTATGGAGATATGTGTCTCAACACACGATTAATTTGTAGAGCTCTGTATAAAAAGGTATTTGGCAAGAAGTAAATAGAAATTTATTGTGACCCTTGAGGAAGCACAGGCTTATATAAATGCCAGCAAGAAAAAGGGTCTATTTATTATGGAAAAAACGAAGAGAAATAAATATACAAACTTTTTGCCATTAATGCAAGGAAAATTTTAGTTAGTTAGGGGTTTATGTTTGTCGCATAATTCGTTTACAGCTAAATATTAATAATAAAAAGAATGCAAAAAATAATAAAATAAACTCAACATTATCTATCAAAAGGAAATTTTACGCCCGACATTTACAAAAAAAATTCCACTTTTTTAACCCCCCCCCATGTCTTTTAAACAGTGAAACTTACTAAGAAAAAGCAACAGGTCATACTTCGAAATGTGGCATTGCATTCCTTTAAAAATTGAAGAATGATACATTGGTTAGTATATTCCTTTTCAACGTATTCCTACGTATTTTCTTCATGTTTCAGCTACCAAGTATAGTACCTTAGGTTTCTTGAAAATAGCTGTTTCTAAACATAAACCCACGAAGGCTGGTGGACACTGGAAAGTAGTGGAAGAAGAATAGAAATCTATACCCCTGGAACTTTTACGCAAAATTTGCTAATATGATGGAAATCGACATGCAAACGAATAATACAGAAACGTGGTTATTAAATCGAATATTTAAAAAAAACTCTTTACATTTCAAATTTAATGAAACAGCTCCGAAATCTTTCTGAAAATCTGTAGCGTACTCTGCATATTACAGTTGCTTTAACTGCAATTCAAATTACATTGTGATTGCTTATTTGTAACAGCACTTACATTCGAATTGTAACAATACTTGCAGAGTAATTACAAGCAATTGAATTGAAATGTAATTAATTACATTCTAAATGAATTATTTATATTTAAAATTCTTCTCTAACAACAATGCAAAAAAGACGATTCATAGTCATGCATTTTTCAGTCTGATGCGATAGAGCCCACATAGAAAAATAAACAAATTCTCTCTCATTATATCAGCGAAAATGGCACACAGTTTTTAATGATTTTCATCATTCTAAAAATTAGTTGTAAAAGCTCAAGTTCCATCCAGTATTTCACCTATATTCAATTTTAGTCGGTTAAATGTGGCAACAAATTGATCATATGGATCAGAAATCAATAAAGTGAGCAAACAAACAAACACACAAACAGGCATGCTTCTTTATATATATATAGAGAGAGAGAGATTTTGTAAAACTTACAAAGTTTTTATTAACAAAATCTACGATTTGAAAGCGAGAGGTAGCAACACTTTCCAAAATAAAGCATTATTATCGCCAACGCGCCAGATTCTTGCCACTAGGAAAACTGATAGCGAAAATTAGTGTTTTTAGAGTTTTTAATTACTATCTCGGCTGATTAAAGTCGTGAAGAGATGGGAATAGTCGAAATGGCATCCCACGAACTTTTGGAATCGAGAATAATGTATAAAATGTTTGGCAATGCTATTTTTATTTAATTGTAAGACTTCGAAAGTTTTTATTAACAAACTCTACGATTTGAAAGCGAACAGTGGCAACGCTTCTCTAAATAAAGCAGGTTTCTATTTCCAACATGCGAGACTGTTTCCACTGGGAAAAATGAAGCCGAAAATTAGCGTTCTCAGAGTTTTTCCTTAGTAGCTCTGATTTTAGCTAGTTTATTGGAACAAAGGTGGACGTCGACCTTTTCCAGGACCCAGAAAAGTATTGTAGAAAGTTTGGTGACAGTAGCTATAGTAATGACTGAGTTAATCGCGAACAAACACACAAACAGATGCACTTTTTTATATATATAGATAATATTTTATAAAAGAAAAAAATATCCCAGAAGCATATACCATTCATGCGTTAAGGGAAACCGCGTATTAGTTCTTAAAATAGTATTTACCAGCGTTAGGGAAATACTGCTCTAGCTCCAAGCCGACACTACGATAGCGAGTCTGACATTTCGAAATGACGTATTTGGTTAGTTGTAAATCATACATATGGCAACGAATGTTTTGGTCACTTAGGCTGCATGATCCAGTACGTCCGTGGGAAATGATCCAACTGTTTGAGGATATTTTAGATTATTTTGTGCGACGATAGCTATACAATGAAGTTTGGGCGCATATAGTTGCTTCAATAGAAACTCTCTCAGCATATTGAAATTACTGTCTAATCGATCTTTCATACTCTATGTATTTTGCAACAATTTTTGCCAGGCCCTGGAATTATGAAGTGACACGTGTATTGCTTGTATTACATTTCAAGCAAACATATTTCTTTTATAGAATCAAATTTTGCATGTAACAATACACAATATACCTCTCCGAAACTACTGCTACTTTGCATAATACCAAGACTTAAATTGTTGCAAATGAAATGACTATAAAAGGAGGTCATGGTTCTAGAGATTATGAAGGAAAGCAAGAGCTCAGTTTTACAAATATATGTAGCAAAATCAGACATGGGGGGGGGTGTCTTTTAATACTGTGAGACAATAATTATCATGTCAGTGATGGAATTTAGAAAATTAGGATGTCTACAATTTTAGGAGTTGTGAAATTCTAGAGCGGCTTCTGTAAAAAGCATCAAAAATACATTCAGTGGAGGTAAAACTTACGAGAGATCCAAACGCCACTGGTTTTCAAAATTTAAGTCAGGAGATATGAAGCAAAAACGAAGCCTGTGCCCTTCTAGCATTAATTTGAATGAACTGAAATATTGTTCGAATCATATCCAGAACAGACAGTATGAAATAAAGACCAGAAGTCAACTGTACCCTTTTGAATTGGGTAATAACAGTAATGGTATAACAGAAAATGTAAGGGAGATTGGCAATTGCATGTTGCTGTGGATGAAAATTGGATATTGTACGGTAATCGTGCGCATTCATTGGTGACATATGATTCATTGGTGATGTATGATTCGTGCAGTGATTCGTATTGAAAAATGTTTAAGAAAGGTTACAACGGCAGCTTTGCATCCAAAGAACGTATAGTGTAGTATATCTTTTACTGATACTTATCTCTATTCCTTTTGTTAGGTGAAGCCATAAATGCAGTTCGACACTGTTTAGATATTCAGAGAATGCATGATAAAGTGTTCCACCAGCACATGTGAATACATACGGAGTTTTACTGCTTCACTATAATGCCCGATCACATACGGAAATGCCAATGATGCAGAAATTATGCCTCATCTTTCTCACTCTCCTAACATTTTCGCAAAGATTAGTATTTTTTCCGGAAATTTTTTCCCAAGAACTATTTTCACATCCACGCATCAATTTATCAAGCAGTGGAGGATTTCATCGCTTCATAGATACTGATTTTATAAACGTTATATAATTCATTTTTCTACATGTTGGGAACAAAACATTAATTCCAAAGGATATCATTTTGATTAAACAGGTGCTTTTCTTTTCATTCTCGTTTTTTCCCAATGATCCTTAAAATAACCCTATTCATTTGCATTAACCTAATATTATTATAATTTTTTAAGGAATTTAGGGAATTATTTTGCAGTAATAAAGTTGACACAAAATTAGAACTGTATGTGGCGCATGTTTGAAAGAAATATTTTTATAATTTATTCATTGTATTGCTATTTTATTTCCATTTCTGAAGTAGGAGTTTTTTTCCTCAATACAAGGTAAAATAAAAATACAGAAAGAGAAAAGAATATCATGCTTTTATGTCAATTTCAATACTCAAACATGCGCTTTTGTTTAAACAATATCTGAGGAATAAAACTGCGTATATAAAGCCAACATTATTAATTAAAATTCTGTATAGTATGTCAACACTATTCTTCCGGTAAAGATACGAAAAAAGCCAAATCTATTCATAAATAGTTCGTTTTCAATTTAGATTAAATTTGATATGAAAATTAGATTTTAATCTTTCTCTGAATTAAATTTTCATCCACAAATCCTTTTTAAAAAATTCCTACGGTTTGACAATTTTCTAAAGAGCTTTTTTGAAAAGATTTAATTATCTTTTCGGCACAAAGCGAATTAATAAGCAAAAGTACGTATGCATCATGCTACGTAAATGGTTTTTATTTGTGATTTTTAGACGTTTTTCTGAAATTGTTTCTCCAGTCATGGGCAGCCAATTTAATCAGACTGGCTACGTTCAAGAAGAATTCATATTATAAAATATTCCTTTTGCTTCATAATAACAAAATTATATGTATATATATGTGTGTGTGTGTGTGTGTGTGTATATATAAACCTCTTTTGTTGCACCATGATTACAATAACAAAAAAGATGTATATTATATGTTTTACTGTCAAATTTTGGTTTTAACATTTTCTGCACCTTTCGTGCATTTAACCACTATGCTACTGTTTTTTTTTTAATTTTTGCATATCGTTTGTTCGGAATTGAATATGGGATGGGTTTCAAATGAATTTATTTTGCGTTATTAGAACCACTTGTTGCTGTTAATACGCGTGCACATTTGGATTAGATTTAGAATTGCATTGTATTATATGCATATATAATAACGATAAATATTTTTAAAACAAAATAGAAACATGCCTAGTATTTTCTCGCATTAAGTTGCTGAAAAAAATATCATAAAAGACATAAGAAATTTAGAACTACTTTTTCACAATGACGAAAACTGAAATTCATAATTAATAAATTTCAAATAATCCTACTACAAATGCAACAAATTTAAAAATTGCTAAAATCAAAATCCCTAAACAAGCATATCCCAATTCGAAAATTTTGCGAAATTTATAGAAATATAAAGAACTTAAAAGAAGAGTAATTCCGTCAACTTCAAAGCCCCTTCATCAAGGGAAAAAAACATTGAAACCAACTGAAATTTCTGTTCTACAAAAACTCTTGCTTTTTGTATCAAAAATTAACCTATGAAAACGATTTCAATGTATATTAATTGTAATAGTTCAAACGAAAATTCTGGCCCTTCCCCAAAGCAAGGGAAAAACAAAATAAATTTCAATTAAAATCCCGTACCTCAAATAAAGAGAATACCATTTCATTTAACGAAAACCAAAGTGAAATAAAAAGAATATTTCAGTCAAAAAAATAAATCAAAATTTTACCTTAAGGCATATAGCAAATAATCCAATGTATTTAAAACGTAATTGAAATTATAAAACTTGGTTGAAAAGACGTAATTAAAACTCACAATAAAAAATCTAAAACCTCGAGCACTTTCATTGTACTAAAACCGAAACAAGAATATTTTGTTGCAGTTTTAATGTACAGGTTTGCCATTTTGGCTTCAATGGTGAAATTAAAAAAAAAACTTGGCGAGAAAATAATCGTGTAAAAGGCTAAAATTTGGTATAAAAGATGCAATTCTGAATCCAAAAAGAAAACTTTAAATATTAAATGAAAAATTCTTTTAATTTTGACAAAGAATAAGATTACTTATGAAATGAAAGAAATTAAAGTAAATTCCGACTCTTTTGAAACAAAAATGTGTAAAAAGAACACCATTCATTGTAAAATTTAAATTAAATTTTAAAATCACTTGTTCTGTAAAGTGGTATTCTGTTTGTTTGAGGTACGGGATTTTAATTGAAATTTACTTTGTTTTTTCCTTGATTTAAGGAAGGGTCAGAATTTTCGAGTGAACTATTATAATTAAAATACATTTAAACGGTTCATCGGCTCATTCTGGATAGAGAAAAGCAAGGATTTTTCTAGAAGAGAGATTTTAATTAGTTTCAATGTTCCTTTCCCCTGATGAATTGGCATTCAAGTTGATTGAATTGCTCTTCTTTTGAATTTTTTAAAATTTCTATAAATTTCATGAAATTTTTGAATTGGGGTATGCTTGTTTGAGGGTTTTGGTTTTTAACAATTTTAGAATTCTTTTGTGGCATCTATAGGATTATTTGAAATTTATTGATCATGAATTTCAATTTTCGTTTCGTGAACAAGTGGTTCTCGTGACAGTGAGGATAGAAGGATCAAAATTGAACAGAATTTAGTTAGAAACTATTAATGTCACCCAAAATATTGCAAAATTAATGAAAATAACATAGAGCAGGAAAGAATAGAACACAATTCTACTAAACTTCGTAAGACACAATGACATATAAACGTAGGTTTCAATTTTTAAAACAGAAGTACGTAACAAAAGTCAAAAACAAAACAACAAAATAAAATTTAAAAACAAAAATCTCGTTTGTAAAGGAGTCTAAAGAGAATTATCAACAGAGCCACTTTTCTAAGAATTTTTTAACCAACTTTATAAGAAATAGTAATCAAACAATAAAATCATAATTTAATTTTTACATTAAAAACTAAAAGGAATTTTAAAATAAAAATTAAGAAATTTAAAATTGTCTTTGAGCTTCCTTGGAACGCTTCAAAGAATGATCAAATTCTTTATTTTATTTTGTTCTTTTTTTTAATTTACTTCTGTTTCAGGACTGATTGCCTAAACTGTTTTTGGATTTTTGTTTCCTTCAAGTCCTGAAGATTTTTAGATTAATATTGCATTTTATTCTATGCATTCTCTCTTTTTATAACATACAAAAAGTAGGTGGGGTGAGCGAAAGAAAAATTTTAATTTGTTTTTTTTATGCTAAAGGAAATATTTAATCATGTAACTTTTTAATATCCATTATTGAATGTGAAGTGTCCATACATATATATATATACGTATGACATTTCAAATACCGTAGAATTTTTAACATCTATATTCGTTTTGAGATAAAAGTATTATTTTTAATTTATGGTAAGATATACGTATGGATTATTATTAAATTTGAATTGTTGTTTTATTATTTTAAAATTCTTATTAATGATTTACAGCATCGCTCAAGAGAAAAGCTAGCCAAAGACGGATTATTTTGTTATCAATTGATAATGATAATAGTTTTCTAACTATTAATATAGTTGTTAAGACATTAGGAGTTTTGGTGCTGGAGACATGAAATATGTGCAATGCTATCGCCGGTACTCGAACCTTGGACATCTCGAATACGCGCCGAGTGGGCTGACCATTACACCACGAAGGCTTGCTAAGAAGGCGGGAAAACTACCTCATATACTCCCACTTTTAAAGGACGACTGGAGATTAGGGGACCGAATCGGCAGATTCTGATGGTGAGGAATCATCATCCAGCACATTTTGTTTTAGTTTGGGGGCTACTCTAAAGACATTAGGTTATTTTGAAGCAGAAGTCTTGAAAAATGAACAATGCCCTCAGAGAGATTCGAACCTCGGACCTCTCGAATACGCTCGAGTGTGCTGACCATTACATCGTGAAGGCATGCTAATAAGGCGGGAGAAATACCTTATATAGTTATTGACAAAATTTGATTCCAATTCACGCGAAACATTGTAAACGTTTTAATCACTTTCCATGATCTTCACCTGAAGTATCTTTTGAATAAAACGCCTGCTTAATGTTAGTTAAAGTTAGAAGTATCCTTTTCTGAGTCAATTCAAAATGCCAGAAAGCAGTTAGAGTTCCATTGGCTCTAAAATGTTTTATAGCTATCCGCATCTCAGGAAAAGGGTACACCTTTCTAAATAACAAATTCTGAGCTTAAAACATGCTTAACTAAAATGAGTATTTGAGCTGAAGTTCTCTTCCTTGAAATCGGTTTATTGTTCAATTCCTAAAACTACAAAATGTGACATTTGGGGGTCAAATGGTTAATCTGCTCATGTCTGCTCTGCTCTTGTGGCCTTTGCAGTCATGATATTAAGTACTTAAGGAAAGCAGCATGGAATTAAGACAATATGTAATCAAAGTGAGAGACCGTCATCCGAGATTCCTTATGTAAACTGGAAAGACTTATGCCACCATAAGATCATGTGTAGTCTCCTTACAGTTCACAATTTTTATAAGTAATAAAGAGAAGGGTTTGCAAAGGCAGAGGAAGAAGAGTTATTTTCCCTAACTTGAAAAGGACAAGCGAAAAGACAAGCTGCACTTAAAACTAATAAAATGTTCGGAAAGAAATACGTAGAAAAGAAGAATCAATAAATTGCTATCAAAGTTTCATCGACAATAAAATTGTAATGAGCAACTGTAATCAACGTTTGTGAAAAATTATTGCTGACATCATTTTATCAATAAATGACATTATTTTTCTTTCCTTTTATACCCTGGTGTTTTTTAATTATAGCAAATTCAGAATCATCTGCAGCAAAAAATGTGTACTGAAAGACGTTGATTGTAGACGTAGTCTCTCGCTGTGTACTTTTACAATCACGAGCATTTTTGCTATTTAATTACCAGCTGCTGAAAATGGGAAAACAATGTAATTCATCCAGTCCAGACTCTTATCTCATTACTGCACAAAAATCGTTGTTCATTCTAAGACCAATTAGTGTTTTTTCCTCTTTTTGTGTTCTTGTAGTTTATGTGACATGGCTCCATTTTCTCATTATAGTCAAAAGACACATGTTTCATTGATAAAGAAAATAACTGACATTCCCGTTCATATCGATATAATTGCCTATTAGAAAAATATCAGCGAAATCATATCATGGACAGAAATTTGTTGGAAATTATTTTTAATTTTCATGAAATGTTTTATTGAGTATTTTGTATTTAAACATATGTTTATAATTCAAATTTTAGAAGAATGATAAATTGGTATTGGATACTGAATAAAAAAGTTTTCAATAGACACTAGAAAAAAAGTCAATTAAGTCTATGAAAAATAGGAACATCTGAAAACGATCTTGATGAAATTCCATTTGTGGCCCGAGTTAATGATTTATGAAACTCATGAAAGCTAAAGAAAATTGATCATAACAAAATGATTTAGCAGGCTTAAATTTCTCAAATGTTATTCCAGGGCATCAATAATTTTTTAACATCTCTAAACTTAATCAAATATCGCAAGAGCAGTAGTTTTTTTTTCTTAACGGAAGATTGCGGTTTTAGCGATATGGCCCTCGTATATATTATTCCACTTACTTGTCACCAGCTAAACCAGATAAATCAGCTAAATCGAACCAACTATCGCAAACCAACTAAATCCTCCAAAACCATTGATGCTTACCATCACTTAATATACGCTGTTCAAATAATTTTGCAGATATAAGTTGGCCTATCACAAAAAACCCGAAATGACAACAGTGCAAGTGACCATTTCATATTTACAATTCGTTCCGATAGACCTTGTAAGTTCAGGTTTTCCCGCACTTATTTGTCAAGTGGCATCGTTTTGAGCGGAGCGTTTCATGCTTGCTGTTGGTTTTGTATATACTATTGCTGACGGCATCCTGCGATTTCTGTGATCGGTAGACGCATAAAACAATTAATGCGAGAGTGTATTTTACTTTATTCAGTAGAACGGCAGCTCAAATCGTTGTCATGCTTCACCATGTTTTTAACGATGGTGTTTTGAATAAAGGGTTAAGTGTAAAAGTGGTTTACCATATTCAAAAATGATTATATGTGAAAGGAAATTTCCAATGACACTGAAGAACAAAAATGAAGAAAGCTTTGAGAAAGTGTGACAGGCTGTTAATTAAGATCACTGAAAGACATTCACCAAATTTCTGAAGAAACTCTGTCCGTCCGATAATTTTTTGTTTCTCACTCATACTGCTCGTCAAATTTTCTTACTATGTTCTTGCTATGAATGATTTGTTCCTTTTTGAAAAGACGAAGAAAGTCCTCAAATAATACTAAGTAAGAATAAAAAGTGATTTAGGTGTGTTGGTGAGGTGCAAGAAAATACATTGAATGATTTGAATAACATTCTGTGTCAAAGGTTCTATACAAACGAGCAGTAGATACAATCTCTCCAGCAGTAGGTAAAATGTTGTACCGGTGATTATATAGAATACTCTGAGGGTGACTAACATGTATAAGTATAATATAATTGCTTAAATATAAAGCTTTTTTTCTGGCACATATTTTGTAATTAATTCCATGAAACGTTTGTGAAAATTTTCCATGTGAATACCTGATTCTAAAAGATATTTAATATGATATTTATAAATATTGTAAAAAATCTTGAATGACTTTCGGCGTCAATGATAAGAGTACAAGATTATTTCTGCTCCATTTCAGTTCTATATTCCAAAAAATTAAACAGACGTACACTGGAAGAAGTTCGAGTAACTGAAAGATGCATTTAAGGCAATGATTTAAATAATGTCATGCATGTCCCTTGACTGCATACCAATTGTGAGTTACTAAAGCATATCGCTGCTTTCTTTCTTAAGAAGAATTCCTGGGAGTTGCTTCTGTTTTAATACCGAGTACAGGAATACTAGGACTCTTAAGAAAGATAGAACTTTCCTCTTGCTTATTGCTAATTTATAGCCTTTCAACCACTATCCGCTTTAAAGTACACCCCTGTAGCTTCAATACGCAGCGGCCATCGTTTGTCCCACTTTTGAAATAAATGTTAGAAATCATCTTTTTCGATGGACTGTAATACTCTCGTCTCATTGTTTCTGAATTTTCTCTGTGAACGGAACATAATATCTCTCAAAGTGGTTTCAAGTTTGGAAAAAAGAAAAGTCTGTTGGGGCCAAGTACGGAGAATGGAGTGGATAAGGCATAGTAGAAGTGTGTCATTTTGTTAGATAATTGGTAGTACAGAACAATGCCTGAGCTGGAGCGTTGTTGTGATGCAACAGCAACAAAACTATTACCTTCGCATTTCTTGCCTGCTCATACGTACAGCGTCATTCATTCATGTTAGAAAATCTGATACACCCCTCCCCTCGTTAACTGGCTTATCACATGATACCAATTGCTAGTGCTTTCTGAAAGATGTTGGTCTATTGACGTGGAAGGTCCTCCAGTCTTTAGATCTTCCTCAACTGAACGTCTGTCCGCTTTCAAACGCTGAAACCAACAATCCTTCTTTGGCGATAATGGCCTAGTTTCATTAAGCAAAAGGCCGAATTTCCCTAATACATTCTTCTACATTTTAATAAAAGTCTGATGTGGACACCACACGACTTCTTTATACGGTATATTAAACTATGCACATTTTTTGCTATATTTCATTTAAAATTATTTTCCGAATTTCATTAGAGATACATTCCTCATTCAGTCAATTCTGTTCTCCCTTCACGGCAATTAAAAAATACCTACAAACTCAAAACATCTTCATTAAGAAAGTGCACGAAGCTTTCGAAAAAAAGACACTGAAGTTGGTGCAGAAATTGACTTGATTCACTGTGTTTCTAAGTTTCAAATGTAAACAATTGACAGTATCGTTAGACTTAGTGGAACTCATTTAAAATTATTTATAATTCTACAACTATTGCATGTAGATTAACTGAAGGCATAGAAACCTTAATCGGGACATAAGAATGATGTAGTTCAATCACGTTTGAAGCAAAAAAGGCACCATTTACATATAAGAATACAAAACTTAGCTCACCGAGCTGGGTAACAGAGTAGGTATTATATATGCATAAATACATACATATATCTATATATTTTTGGTGGCGTCCATTGCAACCAAAAAGGAAGGGGAAAATCTACATGTTATAGTAGTCCCACATACAAAATTTGAGCGTTCTGAATCTAATTGTTTTTCCGTTATGCGAGATATATGCATACGTACGTACAGACATCACGGAAAAAAAATCTCTCCTGATTCCGTTTTAAATCCATTTCAAAAGCCGTTTTGGGTAAACAAGTCCTTTTTCTGTCCGTACGCACAGATGTAACTCAAAATCATCTTTCAAAGGGAGTTGAGAGCAGTCAAAATGAATATTTTCGTTTAAATACGATACCCGAAATTTTCCGCGATTGCAATGCTTCCTACATTTCATACAAAGAAGCAAAAGTAGGCTTTCTAAATTTAAAGGTGGATGCTGTTTCAAATGAAAGAAAAAGGGTATAAATAATCATCCGTTTTGCTTTTCTCCAAAATGTAAGACGAATAAACAGGATATACAATTAGGGATTCTGTACGTTGTTTAAGCTTTTATGCACCAAATCTCATTTAAAAATCTAATTATTCACATTTTTCTTATTCATCTTATTAATTCGATATATTTAGTTTCGATAATTATTGTCTCGAATTATACTATATTTCATTTATATTCCTACACTGCTTATGCATCGTTTTGTTTGCCCTCTTTCGACAACGTATAAGTAGATATTATTGTACGTCTCACTTGTATTCCATAGGTTTTCCGTTCTGAAGCACAGATTAATGTAACGCTGCATGGCAAAAAACTGCTGCTTTGTACCACGTGTCTATTTCCTCAATGGAATTAGCAACATATACTTAGATAAAATTCCATTAGTTTGATTAAACCATCACTTTGTTGAAGAAGCTCCAGAAGCTTTTTTAATCATCTGTGTGAATACATGACTGTATAAATGTATGCTTAATTAATGTATGCTTTATTTTCAGAATTAAGCTTAAGAAAGCTCAATTTATCAGAATTTATACAATCTTAGAGTGCAAATATAATCATTTGTAAACGGAACCAATCTAGTAAATAGTGTAAATAGACATGTCTAAACAATTATTTGCGTACTATAATACGTGTTTTGTCTACTTTATTTCCTAACGAAGAGACAGTTTAGTACTAATTAATTTGGTCCTTTATGATCTTAAGCGCATTTCAAGACCCGTTCCACTATTGCTTCAATGAATCTCGTTACTCTGTTAACCTACTGACCTGTTTCTGAAATTTTCGCTGCGAGTAGACAGTTACTCTCCATCAGAAACTTCCTTAGCTACTAATAACAGCATTAAAGAAACTCTTCGACTAACGATGTCTCCTAATCGATTCTAGATAGCGTTCAAGCAGCCGCAACGTATCGATTGTTGCTTAAACGTTTATTTAGCAATTCCTTTAGTAATCGGAAGGAAGGTTCAACTATTTGATCAAATTTAGTTTTAGATACAGCAATACATTCAACTTTGTAAACGGCATTTCGGTAATTCAGACTTCAGTAACTTGTTAAAAATAAAGACGAAAAAGGGAACAAGTTTTACTATCAAAATATATCTCAAAATATAAATCGTAAGAAGAAAAGAAAAAATTATGAAACAGGACTTTTATAAAATTTCAGAATCACTTGCCAATAAAAGAAAATTAATTATAACACTTTTTCTTATTTTTATCCTATAGCCGCCCAGACAGTGTAGTGGTTAGGGGAGCCGGCTACGATATCAAACGGCCTGGGTTTCACTTCTGAAGAAGGCATGGCCGTAATTGTCCGTCCCTTCATAGGAGACAAAGGTGGCTCCACCTATTAGTTGCCTCCATAATAAAGTGACCACCACTTCTGGCCTTAGTTGTGGCCAACGCAAAGTCGGCTGAGGGCCGGCAATTGAAAACAAAATACCTTATGTACATTATTATCATTTAAGACAAGGAATTCTGCACAAGTAACGTTGTGTAAAAATACCAAGCTCTTAGATTTTATACCATTAATTCTTAAGTTATCTAATAACTTTGAGCAATGTTTTAATTGCAATGTGGAGAATGTATAATTCTAAATTACAATAATGTATTTAAATACTAAACATTTCAAATTTTTCCTGACACATGAAAAATATACAAAGAGAAGCCAACTAAATTAAAACGAAATAAATGGCCAAGTAAACAATTATATATTGTCAAAAGTTGAAACTAAGCTGCCCTTACAAAACAAATACCGTCCGATATCACATCCCTTCTTTGTAAAGAGTAACCTCTGTCTTTTGTCTTCGGCAGAGGAATGCATATGTCATTAATTGCTGCTTTTATTCACTTCCTGCTTTTCGAGCTTCTATTAAGTCAAAACGCTGAAGTATTTTAAATTTATGAATAACATATTTATTCTACATGTATTTATATTTAAATTAATTTTAAAATGTTTATTTCATGTCAGCTTCCCCTATTTTTGCTTCTGTGATGTTCTTCAGTGGGTTGGGCTTTCCAAAAGATGGACTCTTCAGTTCACATAATTGTGATGACATATGGTTCATATAGTGGTGTTCATATGTGGATGGTGACAAATCTCCAGCGACACAAGTAAAGAATAAACCCCTTTTTCGGTAAACATTTTGGCCTGCATAGGGGAAATCATTTAATCGGGTTTTATCCGCTACCTTTTCATCTGAATGGTAGAAACTATTTGATATTCTGGAGACTATGTTGTCACAACTTTTAGAATAGCCTTTTGAATTGATGTATACCTTTGTCGTCATTTTATGTAAACATTTGTAGCATGATTAAGCTCCGCCAATTTCCGTCCTAGCCTTCGAGACCAATTAAAAGCTACATCTATCCAACACCAGATCGAATATCGTAGACCCTTGCATTGGCCTGCTCGATTACTGGACCTATCACATTTGATCATTTCTTATTGGGAGCAAATGGAAACAGTGATGTATGACAGCCCGTAAACAGCTTTGGGGTTCAATGTCACAAGCATCACACTTGTTGCCGAAGGAAGTCCGAGACAATGATGTGAGGCGTGCATTGCAGTTCTTGGATGACACTTCGACCATCTTTTCTGGCCTTTCTTACTTTTGAAAATATACATTGATTATTAAATGGTGCATAATCAGTTACGCGGTGTCCAATTATTTTTGGTTTTTTCTGCGTAATGTGACTGCGAGTGAACTGGGTGTGGGCTTCCTTAGGGTGGCCATAAGAAATATCCTTGATATATGAACACCTAACGGTCTATCTGTTCAATTAATCATGGATTGCGATGATTTAAAATAATAGAGAACTCACGGTCACAGCTACAATGAAAAATTTCGAAATTGTTTGAATGACACCGGGAATACCAGCGAAATTTGATCAACTCATTGAAAAAATCATACTTGCCGTTAAATGGTTTGCAAAGAGGAGTATTGTAAAAGATCATTGACAATATTAGAGACGGAGAAAAACTTTTGTTACAAGTTTTCAACGTGGCGGCTTTCGCGGACGATAACGAGTTGCTTGAAGGAGATTGTTATGAACCTGTATAATTTCATGCTTTATGGCATTTTTCAGTTCTGATAAATTTCGTGGATTTAACGTGTGGACCTTAGATTTCAGATAGAAGCATCCATCAGAGTGTGGTGTGGAGATCACGATGGCAACACAAAACTACACAGTTACTGAAGTTGACTCTTATCTCCAAAGTGCTGCTGCAGGACTTACCGAATACGTGTGGCTACTATAGAGAAACACTATCTTGCATCCATACAATGTAATTCATGACATTTCGCTGCTGAAATTCTTAAATTACATTAATTCTGCAATCCTGTTGTATACCGCCCACTTGTGAAGAAACATGTTTCCATACCTGTGGAAGAACCCTCATCGCAGAGGTACGGACCGAGAGTGAATGTGCTTGCAGTGGTACGCTAGAGAGTCATTTTAGCTACGCCTAAAGGCACTGGTGCAACATCGTGACGATTTTCGTCAGGCTAGAGAATGCAGTTTTTGGAATTTATATTCCCACTTGAGGAGAAATGCGCCTCATCCGTGCTTTACAATATTCTCCTTTGCAAATGTTTTACGCCGGCAATTTCCCTCACACATGTATCGTTACAAGACCCTTTATGATTTTTTAACTCTGTGATCAATTTGGGCTAGAAAAACGTAAATGACCACAATAGAAAATTTCGGTTTCGGTCTAGGAAAGGTTTTTGTTTAGGTCAGAAAGGTTTCAGTTCTCGAAATTTTGAATTTAGTTTCCGAATTAGTCACGTCATCAGCGTTTGAACCCAAGCCATGTGACATAGATTAATCTAGAACTGGCGCAGTCCAGGAAAGTTATTACTATTTTCAGAGTAAATAACCAAATTAAAAATGAGGAATTACTAAATGAAATTATAAAGTTGATTTGCATATTTTTTTATCTTACATATCTATATATCTGTAAACATATTAATGTTTATGTAAGGGAAGGCAGTTTTCTACTCTGTAAAAGGTTAATGCGAAGCATTTGCTTTAGGACGTACTCTACGCCTTAGCCATAGTAATAATAGCTGAATCAGAGTCGGTATACGTAGTGTATATATACCCACTCTGTTAACCGCCTTGGACAACTCAGTGTTTTTATACCTGTATGTTGATAAATTTTGCTATTTTTGCTTTAAAATTGATTGAATTATGTCGTTCTCATGTTCCGGTTAAGGGGTTTATGTCTTTAGTTAATCTGCATGCAATAGTTGTAAAATGATGGACAATTTAAAAGTTTATGAAGTAGCCTTAAGCCTAAGAAAGCCGCCATGTGTTTACCTCACTCTTAGTAGAACAGTGAATTTAGTTAACTGGTGCGCCAATTTCAGTGTCCTTTTTGCCGGGTGGGACCAAAAGTAAGCTTCTAGATTGTGCACCGAAAAACCTGTCTTCTTGCCCGTTGGCCGATTTGCTTCTTTTTGCTTAGGAAATCCAATTTCATTTGCAAAAATTGTTTTTAACTGTGTTTGGTTTTCTGTTTTTATGTATATTACAATTCATAATGAAAATGTTTCGAGTTTTTATGTGTTTCTGTCTCGCCTCGAAGTAAAAACTAAATTTATTGAATGAGAAATATATCTCTAATTAAATTGATGTTACTACGTTTAAATGAAATGCATCAAAAAATATGTGTAATTTAATAGGCCGCACAAGGAAGTCTTGTGGTGTCCACATCAGACGTTTTTAATTAGTTTTATGGACCTGCTTATTTTAGTTAAAATTTGTCGCGTTAAAGAAAATCACAACAGATACACACTCTGCACTCTGATACAATTGCACTCTGCTCAAAACATACAACATAGTGCTTGCAGTTAGTTATAGCTGCATTTTTTCTTGCCAAGATGGCATCCTTTCACACACAGTCGACATTCTAAAACTGCATTCCAGCCAAACTCTAATAACTCTAAACTCTTCCGGATGGCTGGCCTATCTGTCTCTGCCAGAAGTTGTTTATGCTTTTTTCATGGAATTCTCTAATGCTGAATATTTCTGACAGCTGTGATAAATATGACTCATTTGAGAATAGAAGCTATAATAAATGCGTAAGGATTTTCTCTTTCTTTGATATTTAAAGCACTGCAGTCTTAATTTGCATGCAGTGAGGAAACTATGTTAACATGAAGTTTGTAACGCATCTTTGAGTTTACAAACATTTCATAAACAGCAATTTATGCAATTTATATTTTTTAAAGTTACAAACGTGTTTAATTTATTCCCAATAACAGAAAAATAGCCATTGATTTCAGTTGCCTGCTCTGAAATTAAATTCAACCCACATCTGAACACTCGGTTTAAAAATGATAATTTAATCGGAATAGTTTATGCTTAATACTGTCTGTGGGTAGAAATGAGCTAGTTTGCGATATGACATAATAGTTTTTATTCTTAAATTACTGGTCAGGTAGATCCAAAATAATTCATTCACCAAATTCGAGTTGATGACTGAACTTGAAACTTAAGCTTTACCACGTGGATAGACAGAATTCCAAACATGCATATGTACTTAAAATCATTATTTCAATATTTCCTCTGAAATAGATGGTGAAATGTGTGAATTTTCTACAAAACCTGAGATGAGGGATTGCTTCTGACTATTAAGATTAAGAGTATAGCATCGATCAAATAATATCTAGAAAAGTAAATCAACAATTAACGATTTTTCCTAATTAAAATACTGTGAAAGTAAGTAGTTATATGTTTCTAGCTCTCTCTCTCTCTGTATATATATATATATTTTTTTTTAGTTTCATTCTGTCGTTATTTTAAAGGATATTTTTCTAATCTCTTCATGCTATCATCATTCAGTTAATGTCATCAAAATAGCCATCGACAAACGTGATCATATTAAGCGGCTTCTACTTTAGAATTAAAATGAAGTTATTGGATTGAATTAATTAGCTTCTTAAGTTGCAGATGATAACATCACTATGAAGCGCATCAAGGATTAACAATCTGGAAAGGCAGTCAGAATACGAATCGGCAGAATGTCAGTTGCTCGAGTTCCGCTTCGGCTATGAGTCCTCAGTGGATAAGCCCTCAGCGGTCCTCAGTGGTTACTCATGAAAACCACAGTCCTGACTTAAGTTGCAAAAGACGACGACACTAGCACAGTACACCCGGATGTAATTTTTATATCCATTAAGTAATTTGTTCAAAGTGCTGAGAGCGCAGGTGTATCGACACCATTTCAAAGCCAACCGAACTTCTTTTTCTCCAGGAGATCACAGAGATCCATTTTCTTTTACTCAAAGCAGAAAATAAGTTCGTTGAAGAGTGTTCCACACTCATGTGTTCTCTCATTCCTGTTCTGTTTTTTACATTCTGTCTTATTCAAACTACTCGTGCTTTTTCTGAATAACTAATCAGAATTGGCCCTTAATGAAACTACGCTTCACATTATCTTTCATTGCTACAAATATATCTCGAAACATCTTCTGGAAACCAATCAAGAAAACCAAAGCATACAAAGGAAAGCAAAAAAGCAATAAAAATTCAATTTCATGAACCCGCCAGGGAAATTTAATTTACCAGTACGCGGTCCTGAACAGGAAGGTATCCAAAAAGAAAATTTACCAAGCAAGTCTCTTCAGAAGCAGGCCACGTCGACACCCATATTGTTCTTCCAAGTCCAAAAGCCATTCCCACAGTTGTTTGTACCGGAACTGCACAGAAGGACGTTTTTCAAAACCTCTGCCTTTTCGTCAATAGACAAAAGAAATTCGTTGTCTACTTTATTCATTTTCCTTAGTTTCAAATCTTCCGCTTTTCCCACAATATGAATTAATCTGCCCAAAGAAGAACTTTTGTCAAAGCACTACTCATTCTTTCAGTATAGAATGCTTAATGAGCCATGAAACGAATTAACTAATTTGAGCTTGAAGAATGCAAGAAACAATCTAAAGTTTACAATGGGTAAAATTAATAAGAAGACTGTCACAGTATTTTCATCATTTTTTCAATCAAATCTGTTACACAAAACTTGAAATCTTTGTTTTTCGGAGCCTGGAACTTGTCTTGACAAAGAAATTTCTCCATCTTTCAAACGGGTCAAAAACAGAAAAGTTAGGCTACAAGAAGACAGCCTTTCCTAAAGCCAACCTGCTATATAAAAGTACTGTTAAAATTGAGACAACGCTGTCAATTATGAAATAAAGAAATAAGTAAACGTTAAAAGTGTTAAAATATTATCGAATTAATTTTCTCGAAGACATTGACAGTTAGGTGCATAAATTGCAAATCAAAGATTAGGTACACATCAAATATGTGTAAATCTTATCTTCATTTCCAGAAAGAACATTTGCTTGCTAGAAAAACTTCATTTCCTGAAAGAAATGTATAGGAGTTTTCGTTTTTTGAAGAAAATAAATGCTACCTGCTCAGTAGATAAAAATTTTGTATACAGCCAGTATCTATTTCCATCTGAATTTTGCCTTTAATGACGTGGAGCTGACATGTTTCATTTCCAGAACTTAGCAGCATTTCACTGGTATAGCTTTGATAGGGTTATAAGTTACCCAAAGTTAATAATTCAGTTAACCTTCTAAAGAATTGTCCCATAGTATCCGATACGTGTTACCTGATGTAAGTGGAAGCGTGTTCAGTTAGCAAATAAAACCTCTTCGGTTCGAATGGTGGTAAAAGGGGTATTAATCTTTCATGTCTTAACTAAACACCTAATCATCTGCATCTGACAGTGGAGAACATTAGAGAATTTTAAATCTACGCATTTGAAATTAATATTTGGTCATAGACAATTAATTCACTATTGCTAAATTATATCATGGTCTGTAAGTTATAAACTCCTTAGTTATCTGAGTCATTTAATTAGTAATAATACCCAAATGCTCATTTCATGCTTAAAAAGCTACAGATACATTCCTGAACAGGAAGGTATCCAAAAAGAAAATTTACCAAGCAAGTCTCTTCAGAAGCAGGCCACGTCGACACCCATATTGTTCTTCCAAGTCCAAAAGCCATTCCCACAGTTGTTTGTACCGGAACTGCACAGAAGGACGTTTTTCAAAACCTCTGCCTTTTCGTCACATGGTAATTCCTTTACATTACATGGTAATTCCTTAATGCGATTAGTTAGTTTTTCATTAATGTTCTATATTGACGTCAGAAACGATTCTAAATTACGACTTTTTTGCCGAAGATGCATTTGTAACTGCTTAAATTCAATCTTTGGTTGCCAGATATTTGATACTTTTTAAAGTTACCAACTTTAATGTTAAATAAGACTTTTCTCTAATTAAACTAAATATAAATGCAATAAGAAGTATTTTTGGCAGGATGTAACTAATAAAACAAAAACCTAATATGCACAAGTAGAAATATTTGTATTAAAAATATATCTGTTTGCGAGTTGCAAAAAGAAGAAGCTACTTTAACTATTCAAATGGGAATAATAACCAATGTAATGATGTTGATCCAACCATAAACAAGATTGAACGTAGCGACAAACAATAGCTGAATTATGATAATTATTCGAGTTAAGTATAATACGAAAGCTTTGGATATGTTATTTTAGGCTTGGGTTTCCAGCTCTTTGTCTAAAATAACAGAACTAATCGAAACTTGTGAATAATAGAACGGTAAAGAGCTTTCAAAATAACAGAAAATCTCTTGATGTAGAGAGAGAAATGAATGAAACAACAAACCTAACAAAGAAAATCTGTCCAAACTTCAACTCAAAAGACTTTAATACTCAGAAATGGGAATGCCATGAGACTTCGTTTTCGAATATTAAAATCTTTTGGTATTAAAATTTTAAGACTCATATTAATTTACGATTTTCTTGCTAAGAAAGTGATTAATCTATTGGGAGCAGAGTGCACATCTTGACGAATGGAAAACTAAGATAGCATTTGCCGGAGATAAACGGTAATTTAGAATTTGCATGTTTCTTTTTTATGGAAAGGCAGGTACAAGTAATTGCAATTTGGATAAAAAATACTCAAATGATTTAGTGAAATATGCTTTTCGTAGTGTGTATCGATTTATACGAATAAAAAATTATTCAATTTACTAAAAATGTTTTAAGCTTACAGGATTTCCCTTATTTTGCATAACACATTTATTTTAAGTTTGATACCTTTCCTGAACCTCTCAAATTCCTCTAGTATTTTCTCGCCAGAATGTAAATTTAAAGTTAAGTGATGTGAATATTTAAATGGATAAAACTCTTGAGTTTATTCAGAGCGTGTTTTCGCTAGCCAGCGAAAGTTTTATTGCTATCTCGCTGTTACGCCAGTAAGCCTTTTGGCAATTTCAGATTATCATCACGCCTGTTAGGTTTTTGAAAGTCAACTTGTTAGATGCAAATTAACGTACTAATCCAGCACTTTTCTATTTTAGATTCGACTTGAATTGCAGTTTACATTTAAGTTTCCTACCGCAAGTTGACGGTGATTTGTAAACGCACGAAGATCGTGCATTTCTGTTAATCTTTGAATTAATAAACGGTTACTTTTCACCCATCTTCTGCGGTGGTATTTTCTTCACGACAATACGACAATTCGCCAGGTTCATTGTATGATCTAGAAGTAGTTTATGTACAGTAGCAGAGACGGATCTTACAAACTTATAATCAGTTATTCATAAGGAAGAGGGCATAGATTGTCTGTTAACTTTAAATGACAACAAAAACATGGTGATTGCCAGTAGTAATCATTTTGTGTTTGTGATATAGCAATACATATAAGGCTTAATGCAAGCAACGCAAACATCAGCGAATCTTGAAAATATATATTTCTCTAAATGTTTTTCGCCATTTTACACGCGGTGTTCGAGGAAACGTGGAAAGGCTTCCATCATGCGCCTCAATATGTCCTCTGGAGCAGCATATACGTTGTGGCTTATGGGAGCCTTCAGTTCAGCAAACATTCAGAAATGATGTCCAAAAAATCTGTTCTTTAGGAAACCCCAGCCCAAATGTGTCAAATCCCAGAAGTTAGATTGCCTAGTCAAATCGCCAAACTGGGAATTCAGTCGAATTGAAATATGCCGAAGTTTAACGACACACATGTTCGGTCTTTTGCTGTTCTTTTGGAGTCAAAACATAACCACCAAAGGCTTTTTCTCAATTCTGGTGATCCTCATTATCCCGACACGATACTCCGAAGCGCTTGCGATACAACGTGGCGCTTGCGATACACTTGCATAAGTATATAGTAATTTTTTACAGCCTAGCATAGCATTCTCAATCCATTCACATAAAATTAAGATGGTGCCGATGATGTATATGAAATTCCTTATATAAATTAAAAATGTCATTTGGTAAAACTTGAAACTTTTGTCTCAAGAAAGATTAGTTTACCCGCTTTTTACCGCAACTATTTAACATTAAGATATTATTTCACTGGTAAATAGCAAATATAATCTAGAAATGTCAAGTACTTTTAGGTCCCGTTTCTTTACGGTATATAGGACATATATTAGATACATCTGTGGTGTCAGTCCGTTTGCCCAGAAGAGAACCTTAATCGAACTACAAGTATTCACTTACTTTAACTGTTTGGCAGAAACAATCAGCCTTTGTTGGGCTGGAAATTCATGAAATTATAATAAAACTCTTAAATACTATTCTATTCTTCTTTATCTTATAATGTATTTTCTCCTTCCTTTCCAGCATGCTTTCGTAGTGTAATAGTAGCACACTCGGCGCGTATTCGAGAGCTCCAGGTTCGAGTTCCTGCCAGGACATTGCACATTTTCCATATCTTCTGCTGCAAAAAAAAACCTAATGACTCTACAGTGGCACCCGAACATGTTTTTAATTTCTAATGCAGCTGGCAATATAGAAATAAATATCCTCATGCCATACAGAGATCAACGAACTATAAAATATGAATATTAGTACAATAATAATCTGCTCCATAGCGTTTTTCTGCTACCCCAAAATTATCCCATAATTCCCTTGTATGCTTATTCCACGAGAAGCAAATTACAAGTTTGTTGTCTTCAAATGTTATGGATTCTAAAAATTTTCCAAAGGTATCATTGTCTTCTAATCTATGACTAGCATCAGTTTTATTAGAAATTTCCAAAACTTCTAATTGCCATACATTTTTTATCAACTAGTAAATTATTTTTCATCAAGTTATAAATTATCATTGATTGAATATTATTGAAATAATTTGTGGCAATCTCTGTGAGATATTTAATGTTTTTGACGCATTGCAGTCTTAAGGGTTTTCTGTTCTACTCACAGATCAACCCAATTTAATTTCGATCGCAATGCCTTTCTGTAAACCTTTCCTGTAAATTATTCACTCATCCATTCGTAAAGTGTCCGCAAGCAAATCAAGCTTTTTAGACTTTTTTACAGAATTGTTTGATATAATCAGTACAATATGTTTTAATGTATTTGAATAACGTTATTAAATTTCTTAACTAACAAGAAAGGAAATAAAATAATTACGTTTGGACATTCACAGTTGAAGTTGACTAATTACTTTTGAAAAAGAAATGAAATAAATTAATTACTTTCTTTTGGGTATTGAGCAGTTTTAGTTTATCATGTTTCATAACCATACTTTATTTGCTTAAAAGCCTGTGGGAGCCACGCTGTGGCCACTGCTTATATATATGTAGTAAATGTCTGAGTGTCGTAAATTGATGGACTAGAGTTAATTAAAAATACGCAACCTCTCTTTTTATATAATGCGTTCATAGCTATATTAACCGTTCATAAAATTTTGGTTTGTTAATAATACAAGTATATACATATTTAGTACATGAAAATAAAACGTACATAGATAAAGTTAGATAAATGAGTGTGTGTGTCTGTATGTGTATATGTGTTTAGAAATAATACGGTACTGGACATTTTCTTCAAAAATATTCAGTCGTAAACAAATGTTTCCTTTATTTTACAAGTTATTATTGATGGCATGGGTGCACGTAACAATCACAGAGAATGGGTACCTGAGCTGAGAATATTTATCTTTCTCGCTTTTTCTATTTCTCTCCTTTTTTGGCAATAAAACTGGATTTCGAAAGTAAGATAATTTTCAAACTATATTAGAGAATAGAAGAGAAACACGCCAATGTGACAATCAAATTCGCTGAAACAACCTTGAATTTGGCGTACATTTACTAAAAACACTCAATCGATTTCGAGGGCAACTACAGGTCCCTCCTTATCAGGAGAACAAAATATCTAGAAACGAGAAAGCAACCTCAGTAACGACTTTTTTATACCCAAGAACCAAGAAGATAATAACCAAGAATTATGTTAACAACATAATTCTTGGTTACTATTTTGCCGATAGATGGCGTTGCCTCCTCGCGCGTGGTTCTACCCGAGGGTATAAAAAAGCCGTTACTGAGGTTGCTTTCTCTTTTCTAGATATTTTGTTCTCCTGATGAGGAGGGACCTGTAGTTGCCCTCGAAATCGATTGAGTGTTTTTAGTAAACGTACGCCAAATTCAAGGTTGTTTCAGTGAATTTGATTATATTAGAGAAGATATTTAATTAATATGAACAGCTTCAAAATTACTCAAAGAAACATTATTAGTCAAAGCATTCTATTTCACGTTTTGCAGTTTATAAGGTTCTGAGGTGTCTACACTTATGTAAGATAGTAAACATTAATTAAAGGTTCCAGTGATGCATTTCAGAGAGGTTAATTACAAGGATTTATATACTTTATGATAATTCAGAACTTGAATTCAAGGAGGAAATCAATTTCTTTAAGTGACGTGATTTATATAAATCCATACTCTGCTAAAGCGTTTGTTTTAAAACCACTTCATTTCAAAATGTTACATTTTTAAACATGCCCATTTGCAAAACTTTAGATAAATTGAATGTTTTAGTGCATACACATTAATAAACCTCAGAATATCTATAAAATATTTGAGAGTAATATTGTATAGCAGTAATATTATATCTCAAGAAATCTATTTTAACAAATTCTCAAGTTCTAAAGAAAGATCTTATTTCTCAAAACACATTTAAATAATTTTTCTGTGTTACTTCTAAATGTAACAGAATTGAACATTTCCAGTTTCATCAGTGATGGCCTTGTTTGGATTTATTCTCCCTTGAAAGCTTCCTTGTAAAACTTAATATAAACCGTTATAATGTCATCGCAATTCACAAAACTATTTTCGTTTAGTCATTAAATGTGGCTTCAGGGATCTGTTGTAAAGCGAGTTAAATATAAACGAACACTGTTTAGAAGTATCAGAAACTTGTTTAATATAGGTGGCATATTTAGAAACTTTAAAGCTAAAAACTCATTTCTATCTCATTTCAAGACATTTTACACGTAGGTAGTAATGTAATGAGTTTAGAAGCGTAAACAAAACTTCGAACTCTATTTTAATCGCACATGTTTCACAAACGTGTTGTAATCTCGATTGTTTTGAATGTTTTCAGTAAATAATGGCTTGCTGTTATTTCAAGTACCTATTGTTAAGATCAAAAGTAAGTTTATAAATTATACTTTTTTCATTTAAAAAAGGAGTAATTATTGCTCTATTTTTCAGAAGAATATATGTGGATGTAAAGATAACTCTAAGACGAAAGCCTTTTAAATTGCATTTTTAAAAAAAGTCATTATTAAAATGAAATACATATATTAAACTAATGAAAACCTGAATGAAGACTAAACAAAATGAAATGTTCATAAAGCATATCAAATTTTTATTAAATTTCACACTTTAACAAAATAGAAAATGCAAGCAATTCGACAAAGAAGAGAGAAAGAAACAAAAACCAAAACTCAGAGTAAACTGTTTTTAAGAAATACTTAACAGATAGAAAAATGGATAAAGGTAAAATTCTTCAACCAGAACATTAAAAGGCAGCAAAAGCGTGACCAGTTTACTTTCAAAAAGGAATCTGTTAATTCCTTCCTTTTTCTTTATATTTTAAAATAACACGCAAAAATTTAATGGTAAGGTTTGTCGCAGATCTTTTTAAAACTGCTTTCAAACTCATGCCATGCTTTGTCACTTTCTTAAGAGGCAAATTATTTCTGAATTACGTTTTGCTTTTCATAAATAACATCCTGTCTTCACTTTTACGTTCGAAAGTCATTTCGAAAAACATTTTGAATAGCTATGTAAAAACTTATTCTTGTATGTAAAAACACTAAAAAAATCAGTTCTCCAGAAAACGTGTTGAAAGATACCACATTAGCAAAAAGACTGTTCTGTTATATTTACACACTTAAAGTTCTCCACGTTTGTAAATCAAATCCTTCTTATCTTCATACTTAAGTAATTTTTATTGCTATTTGTTTTAATAATTTTCTGGCTTCAAAAGTTTTTCATTTGGATAAGCTTGCGGTTGTCACATTACCACAAATACACTCATGGACAAAAAAATTAGCGCACCAAGAAATAACTGCGGGATCGTAGCGAAACTTGGAACGAAGTTACATGTCGGGGAGATATGCAAATGATTAGAAATGCAGCGTGATTGCGCATTACGTATAGCCGGTAGAGGGCGTTGAACGTCGTACTCTGTGGAATATAAAACAGGTAACCAAAGCTTGTGTGAGTGCGCTGAATCATTTACAAAGGAAGATCTGAGGTAGACATGCCATTACCCCGTGTTCGAAGACAATATGAACAGTTGTCGCAGTTTGAGAGGGGGAGAATTGTCGGGATGATGGAAGCTGGGTGGTCAGCTAGGCGAGTAGCTCGTCAATTAGGCCGCTCTGATTGTGTTGTGAGAAGGTGTTGGGGCCAGTGGACCCGAGAGATGTCATGTACACGAAGACCAGGCTCAGGACACCCTCGACAGACCAGTCGTCGAGAAGACCGGCACATGGTAAGAAATGCGCGCATATAGCCAACTGCTTCATCGGCCGCCATCCAGGCACAGGTAGCACCTTCACTAGGGGCCCCTGTGTCTTCTCGAACTATACGAAAGCGCCTGGCTGAAAGACAGTTGGTATCGCGGCGCCCATTACGTGTGCTGCCCTTGATGCCCACCCATCGACGCCTTCGTTTGGAGTGGTGTCGAGCACGAGGAAACTGGACTGCAGCGGAATGGAACCAGGTCGTCTTTAGCGACGAATCCAGATTCAATCTCGGCAGTGATGACAATCGTGTGCGCGTGTGGAGAGCCCGTGGTGAACGCCGCAATCCTGCCTTTGCTGTACAACGACACATCACTCCCACAGCTGGTGTGATGGTATGGGGTGCCATTGCTTACAATACACAGTCACCCCTAGTATTGTTCCGTGGCACCATGACAGCCCAGCGATATGTTCATGAAATCCTGCAACCACATGTGTTGCCACTCATGCAACGTCTCCCAGCAACCATTTTTCAACAAGACAATGTTCGGCCTCCTACGGCAAGGGTGTCACAAGACTGTCTCCGCACTGTTACGACCCTTCCTTAGCCTGCCCGATCCCCAGATTTGTCTCCAATCGAACATATCTGGGATCATTTAGGACGACGAGTTGGGCATCCCACGAATTTGAACGAACTAGAGGCAAGGTTACAGCAAATATGGAACGAAATGTCGCAAGACATCATACAGAACTTTTATGACTCAATGCCCTATTGTATCGCATCGTGCATTCGCGCTAGAGGGGGTCCAACGGAGTGTTAACTCCTCCGTTCTTTTGCCTTTTCCTCTGAAATAAATCATCCTTTTTCTTTGATTTTCTTATTATTTACTTACATCAAAGTAGTCATAGCGTATGTAAAATTTCGTTTCATTTTGACTCCTTCTTGGTGCGCTAATTTTTTTGTCCATGAGTGTACTTAAAGGGGTGCTGTACTGACAAAGCTTTAAAAATGCTGCTTTTTTTACTATAGCACACAGCATATACCATTAAAACTAATCATAGCGATGCTGTTATCATCCTCATTATCTTTCAGCTATTAAAAGCAAAGTATATCTTTTTTACGGAATTAGCAATCAAATTATTCTCTGCTCCTCTTCTACAGTTAGTCGATTATATCTTTTAAACATAGCTGCACCAATGGCTGATCGGCTAAAACCACTGAATTCTGGAGGTTTAAGATTGGTTTGATTCTGTGGAAGGAGGCTCACCAGCTGCCAAGCGGTAAAGTAGCTAACCACTGAAAGTTCGGTTCGAAGTTAGAATCCCGCAAACGGGCTGGCTTCATGGGCATTTTCGTGGTTTCCCCCATGTGTAATTGTACACTCACGTTTGTGAAAATTGCAACACCAAGAAGGAATCGTCATAATTGAATGCAATTTAATACACAGTTGAGTGGTAGTGGTACAAATAAATGATTAAATGTTCAAAGCAAACAAACAAGAACAAGAGATCAGAATCAGTATTTTGTGTGGCCACCACGCGCCGCAATAAGTGCTGCTACACGACGTGGCATGGAGTCAAACAAAGTTTGAATGTCTGACTGAGGAAGAGCATTCCATATCGTTTGTACGCGTACCCAAAGTTCGTCTGCAGACGCAACAGGACGAGGATCACGAGCAAGACGCCGACCAATGACATCCCACACATGTTCAATTGGCGACATATCCGGGGAACACGCAGGCCAAGGAAGAAGCTGTACCTGCTGCGCTGCAAAGAAGGATTTAACAATCCGAGCAGTATGAGGGCGGGCATTGTCCTGTTGAAATACAGCGCCTGGCAAGCTTTGAAGGAAGGGAACAGCTTCGGGCTGTAGAACTTCACGGATATACCGGTTGCTGTTCAGATTGCCCACAATTCGTAGCAATTGAGATCGTCTATGATATGCTATGGCGCCCCAGACCATAACTCCGGGTGTTCGTCCACTGTGGCGTTCGATAATGCACTCCGGAAGGTGGCGTTCACCGGCATAGCGTCTGACACGAATGCGGCCATCATGGTACCACAAATTAAAGCGGGATTCGTCAGAAAACACGACATGCTGCCAATCAGCACGCCAGTCTCTATGCTGATTGGCCCATTGTAGCCGCAGGCGGCGATGGTCGTGCGTTAGGGGGATCCTGTATAAAGGAGTCCGTGCGCGCAGTCCACACTGCAGCAGACGTCTACGAATTGATGAAGCACACAATGAAACACCTGTAGCTATTGACCACAGTGCTGCCAATTGTCTAGAGGAAGCTGTACGGTCCGTCCGCGCCATGCGGACCAGGTGTCTATCATCGCGAGCTGACGTCACATTTCGGGGTCCACTCCCGGATTTCCGAGTTGTCCGACACTCGTCCGTCCACTGCTTCCAAACGCGCATCACTGTGCTGCTGTTACGCTGCACACGAGAGGCTACTGCACGATACGACAATCTAGCTTCACGAAGGCCGATGATTCTCCCTCGTTCAAACTCTGTAAGTTGTTCAAATCTCGCTCTCTTTCGTCGACGAGGCATAAGTACAGATTGAGTTAACGTTTACCACTAGCAGATAACCACCGATAACCATACACGCCTCGCTACAGCCGTCTATTTATTCGGATCCATCAGCCGTTCAGAGGGCGCTGCTCAGCATACGCATGCGTTACGGATTTGCAATTATAATCATTTGCATATCATGCGCTACTTTGCATTTCCTGAAAATTTCAGCTCACTCGCGTAAGTCCTTCATGGTGTTGCAATTTTCACAAACGTGAGTGTATATGAGCCAGTTTCCTTTGGAAAATCCTCTACGAAGGGATTCCTTCACTTAGTCAGGCAGCCCTCTAATACTTTGCCATGATCAAATAAACCAACCAAACCAACCTAAAGCTGGACGGAAGAAATAACTTCATGGTTAGTTTTCTTTATGATTTCTTATGATATTCAGATCTACTCAAAAAGTGGATTTCTAAGGATATCCGTCTGGAAAAAGATATTTAGTTCAGAAAGGAATGGCCAAATGCTTCAGAGAATATTTATCCTTTCGCTTTCAAACAGCATGGCCTTAAATTAATCAACGAACTTGATGGTTCACGTGTAACAGACGGAATGTTTGACCTACATAGATGGAGTATTGCTAAAATTCCTTATGATTTCGATTTTGTTTTAATTTCTTTTAAACTGATATCTTAAGAATTTTAAAAAGGTGAAAGGATATAATATGTGTCTTAAGCCGAAATCAATGAAATAGCACATTATAGAGCATTATAATACTATATTTAGTTGCTGGTTTGGATGGCTGGTCACTTCCAAATTAATTGTCACGAATGGCTAATACCAATTCGTCATTTAGCAAATTCTTCTCCCAGAACATTGCCCAAGTTGCACTACTAGAGACGACTGTTATTACAGCTGCGATTATTAAATATCGTAAACATGTTTAAATATTTGCTCAACGACTGTTTAATGATGTAGTACAGTGGGTATAAACTGTTACTTATTATATACTGAAATCAGAAAATCCATCTTTATTTGTGCTAGAATTTATAGTGATTACATTTGTTTACGTTAAACTTCACTACAGTTATTTTATTCAAGTATTGATGCCACGCTAATTCCATTACACATGCTGTGTAGCAATCTGACTTCAGGGAAGGTTAAAACTGACAATGGATCGGCCTCTCGATGGAGAATAAAATATAAAATAAAGTGGTTTGCTATTTTTCAAGTCTTCAAGATTTTTCGAGAGTTACTGAGTGTGAAATCGTGGGAAAAGATAAAGACGAAATATTAATGCAGATTGTTTGCTCAGTATACATATGTATTCCAGTCTGAGAAAATGCGGAGTTTCTGTTTCCAATATTACTATGATACATGAAGAATAGTTCAAGTCTACTGATATTTAAGAAAAGATTACTTCCTGATTGTTTTCGTAATTTCCAGCTTGGGACGATCAGGAGTTTCTGTTTTAGATCATGACGAGCTGCAAGAAGTAATTGATGTGCTCCTGTCTCTTGCGCCTGAGGTAGTGACTGCTTCATGTGTGTCTTCGTAGAATCTGGTTTCAAGGTTAGGAATTAAGTACTATCGCCGTGAGAAACTCTGGTGTGTTGAAAGGAAACAATGTAAATGACCCTGCAGCAGAATTCATGTAATTTAGAAGGGGAAACGCATATCAGTACATTAAGCAGCACAGTCCCCAGAAAATTGTTCCGCCTTATAATACGATATCTGTATATATTGTTACGAAACGCCCAGCTGCGGTTGGATAGCGTCCCCGCAAAGCGGGTTTAGGCTTTCCAGAAAATGGAAAGGTAAAACGGCAGGGTGCCATATTTGGCAAGAAATCGCCCATTTGGCGACAAAATAGGCGATATGTCGTAGACGGATGGAGAATATTCTGGAGTGCATTCTTACCGATTTGACCCAGAATGTTTTCGAAGGCAAGCTAAAAGCTATATAAATTATGTCTTTATGCGAAGTAGAAGTCTAGTGTCGAATTGGTCGTCGAGTATATCACTAGTTGGTGCATCATTAAGGCTATCGAGTGCATCGCGAGTTGTAGCTTGGAGAGTCTCGAGAGTACGTTGAGTTCCGAGAACGACCGAACAGAGACCGGTCCTGTACTCTAGCGCTTTGTCGTGAAGGCGTCTTCACCGTCATATGTTCACTGATAGCCTGAAGGCTGTGTTGTTGATTGTTTCAACGTGTTGGTCGTAGTTTTTTGACGACTGTAAACGTGTTTTTGGAGCTGTTTTGGCTAATAAATTGTGCTTTCATTCTCCAAGTGTTGTCGTTAATCACTTCAAATTCACGAACCCGTAGAAACGCAACAGATAGCGTCAGAAGTCGGATTTGCGAGTGAATGCCAGTGACCCGCCTACAGGAAAAAGCCACGGCGGAGGAAATGAAGTTACGGACTTCTTAGCAGCTGTAAAAGCCAGACTGGAAGCGATCAAGGCTGAGCTGGGATGAGAGCCGTACGAGAAGAGGTAAAAGCCGGATATGAAAAGATAAGGGCTGAGATGAAAGCCGAACTGGAAGAAATGGAAGCCGGAGAAGAGGAAATGAAAGCCGCTGCGAGAGAAACTCCAAGAGATGAAATGGCAGCTTACAGAAGAAAGTGGAGCTATAAAAATAGATGTGGAAATGACAGAATCGGCATATGAAGAATCAAAAGACGAAGATATGAAAGAAGTAACTGGTGAAGTGTCTGAGAAAGATCAAGAAATGATGGATCAAATATGTAACGGGATTAGGAAGAGAACGAAAGCATGAAGAAATAAAAGACGGAAAAGAATCTTTTGATTCTCAGGTAGTGGAAATGCGACTATTAACTTCGTGGAAACTGATAGTGAAGTTACGAAGTCGCAGTTAGAAAGTATTGAACTGACTGAAAATTCCTGCGATAGAGAGATGGGAGCAGTTGATGTACACCTTAATCAGAGTGTTCCAGTACTGCAAGAAAATACGTATATGTCTCCTAATGCAATTTCTACAGACACAAAAACTTGATTCTAAACCAGGATATTTCTGTTTGCAAATGTTGAAGAAAGATTCTATTCATAACTCTGATGCAAACATCGGAACTTTCTTTCAGGATATAGGGGTAAATAAGCATGTACCAGCTGCTAAAAACACCGGGGGAGGGGGAACTGTACCCGTGATGCGAATAAACTACAGACTGCTGAACAAACTGCTTCAGATCTTTCCGTGGATGAAAAGTCTGAAAGGACTGCAGTGAAAGAATATTTGACCCGGGTATAACTTAAAAGCCTGAGACTCATATTCATTTTGAACTTTAATTTATAAAACTTAAAATTGTTATGTGGTTAATTTATATATTCTAAATAGTGTAAATATTGGTTTCTGTATTTATCTATTTGTTTGTTTTACTACCTTTTCTTTGAATCGAATTTGGCTTCTCGTCAAGGAATGTACTGGCCAGAACCTGCAGCCCTTGGGAGGTGAAGCGTTACGAAATGCTCAGCCGCGGTAAGATAGCTTCCCCGAAGGCGGATTTAGGCTTGCCAAAAAACTGCAAAGGAGGGCAAGTTTACCATATTTGTCACGAAGTCGACCATTTGACGACAAAATTGTCGATATGCCGTAGACGCATGGAGAACATTTTGGAACGAATTCTTACCGGTTTGGCCCAGAATGGTTTACCGGTTTGGCTCGAAGACATGCTAAAAACCAAATTCGCTACATAAATACTGGTTTCACGAGGAGTAGCAGTCTAGTGTCGAGTTGGTCGTTGATTGTATCTGAGTTGGTATATCGAGAGTGTGCATCGTTGAGGCTAGCCAGTGCATCACGAATTATGGCTTGGAGAGTCTCGAGCGTACGTTAAGTTCTGAGAACGACCGAACCTAGTCGGAAGTTGTATTTTAGTACTTTGTCGTGAAGATGTCTTCACCGTTATACCCTGAAGATACTGATAGCCAGAAGACTGTGTTGCTGATTTTTTCAGCGTGTCTGTCGTAGTTTTTCAACGACTGTAAACGTCTTTTTGGATCTGTCCTGAGTAATACTGGCTAATAAATTATGTTTTCATACTTCATCAAGTGTTGTCGTTATCACTCCAAATCCACGAACCCGTAAGATACGAAATGCCCAGCTGGAGTAAGATAGCTTCTCCGCAAAGCGGGTTTAGGCTTGCCAGAAAATGGCAAAGGAAGGCAGGGTTGCCATATTTGGTGCGAAATCGACCATTTGGGGACATTTGACGCCAAAATTGGTGATATCCCGTAGACGGATGGAGATCTGTCTGGAACGAATTCTTACCGGTTTGGCCCAGAATGTTCTCGAAGGCATGCCAAAATCTATATAAACACCGTCTGCACGTGGAGTAGCAGTCTAGTGTCAAGTGTGTCATCGAGTGCATCGCGAGCTAGGGCATCACTCCAAATCCACAAACTCGTAGAAATGCAACAATTTGTATATATAAAAGATATAATAAATGATATAAAACCATCTGATGCTTGGTGTCACTGTTCAGAACGCTTTTGTTTTAATGGAGTTTTAACAGGTGTATATTGGGATCCTTCTATCGTAGATGAGAATTCTCTGACTGACGGGTGTTTTGAAATGCGGTGAGACAAGCGGAATTAAATTTTATCAAGTAGGACTTATCCATCGCAACTCTGCACTTCCTGTCAAAGAGAAAGCAGATAAGTTCACCTCATCTTATCCAGGAACATAATAATGACTTACAGATTTTAGTCGAACTCTTCTAAGTCTTTTAACAGGAAATATTTTTAAAACTACTCCTCATATTCCGCATAATGATTTGTTACTTAAAAGTTTCCTAAAGTGTGTTTATCATACTATCTTTGTAATGTTTTATCAATTTTAGGCTAATATAACTAAACTTGATGTGAAATATTAGTAACTAGCGGAAGTACCCGATTCCAGTTAAGTTAGAATGACAGTAGTGCATCTAACAACAGAGAGAACGACACCACTGTGATCCTTCCCTAATAATGATAAAAAAACTGATTCATAATCATACATTTTTCCATCGCTTTGGAACCCATATAAAAAATTTCGATAGAAAAGTAAACTGATTCTCTCGCATTATATAAGCTACAACGACACGCTGTTTTTAATGATTTTCGTCTATCTAATCAAATGGTCGTAAAAACTCAATTTCCATCCAATATTTTACCTATGTCCAATTTTAGTCGATTAAATGTGGCAACAAGGCGGTCATAATTGATCAGAAACCAATATTGTGAGCAAACAAAATACATTCTTTATATATAGAGAGAGATTCTATCAAACTTACAAAGTTTTGATTAATAAAATTTGCAATTTGAAAAGCGAGCAGTAGCAACACTTTTCCAAATAAACATTTTTATATACAACGTGCCAGACTGTTGCCACTGGGAGAAATGAGTTCGTAAATTAGCCCTTTTAGAATTTTTAATTAATATTTCGGCTGATAAAAATCGTACGAAGATGAGAATAGTCGAAAAGTCTTCCAAAGAATTTTTGAAATCGGAAATAATGTATTTATTGTTTAGAAATCCCATTTTTATTTCATCGTAAAACTTAGGAATTTTTAATTAACAAACTCTAGTATTTGAAAATGTGCAGTGGCATCCACTTTCGAAATAAATCAGATTTTCATCTCCAGCTTGCAAGATTGTTGCCACTCGGAAAAATGATGGCGAAAATTATCGTTTTTACACGTTTTTAATGAATACCTCTGATTTTAGCTACTTTTTTTAGGAAAAACGTCGACATCGACGATTTCCAAGACCCAGAAAAGAAGTATAAAGTTTGGTGACGATAGTTATAGTAGCGATTGAGTTATTTGCTAACAAACAGACTTTCTTCTTTATATATATATGATAGGGAATAATCCATAAGAAATATTAAAATAATATTGTTGCGCGCGTACGGGTTCATAATGGATTGAATGCACAAGTCTTTCAAAAGTTAATAAAATTTACTCTTTTCACACGATATAAAACAAAATACTAGGATATTTCCACAGAAGTATTTGTACAATATCACAATATCGCAAACGTTAAACAGAATTCAATTCAAAACAGATAAAGTTAATCCTATCTCACAACGAATTCTCTACAATCAATCACAGCAGTAAGTAAACAACCGTTCACTTAAAACAACTGCACCTACAACTGAGATGAGGTGTTTTAATTAGACCTTTATAAGCTTTTTAATTATTAACTAGAATATTCTGGTAAAACCTCGAGTTTTCTCGATATTTGTGGACGGCAACAGTAATTACGAGATATTTGTTTTTAATATTAAAAGCATGCTCTCTTGTATTTTTACTTTTCCGACGTAGCTAAACCGTCTGCGTAGCTCGGGAAAATAAAGCAATTTTAATTACAATTCTAAATAAATAGCTAAATAAATACGAAATCCGTAAAAATGTCTTATCTCGTTTTTCGGTCTTCTATTGCTACAAGTTTGAGAATCTAAAATTGTTTTATCCGACTGAACCTGAGTTGCCACTTAAAAGTTTAGATTAATAAACTAATCCTGCTTGGTTCATACACCAACTCCATGACAGATTCAGCGATATCGTATATATGACCTTAATGACTTCCGGGAACTCTTGAAAGTAGAATATTTAACTCATAATTTCGTTACAGGGAAAATAGAGGAAAACTTCGCCCTTTCGAAAATATGACGATCACTCAGACATCACTGGATTTAAAGGATCTTACTAAAGATAATCCTATATTTCAAATCTTTCGTAAAATATGCAATAGTTTATTCCACGTTTTGGAAACCAAGTGTATGAATAGCATCGAAAATCATCCTTTTGGAAGGTTGAATGTTCCCATCAATATGTAAGTAGAGCAGTTATCGATCATTGTTGAAAGGCATTTGGGATTAAATTATGAAAGCTGCACGTTTAAACGATAAATGAAGATAACAGTTAATATTTCATCGCAATAACTAAACTGTTGCATTAAACGTCTATGTCGAAATATAAAATGATGCGAAATAATGATTCTTAAAATGAATGATTACTTCTTAATTTTCCCAAAATATGAATGCTATCCATTGCTCTATCATCCCTTTCGAGAGTCACTTCGAATTTTTTTGCGATACGTAGTTTGCCAATCCTTTTCTTACGATGTGCTGCAATAGTATTATGAGACATTAAACCTATCTGCAGAATCAAAAAGGGGAACAAATTAAGAAAATGATTACTTTAATCTGGATCATGTGGTAAAAATAAGTTTCAAACTATCAGGTCAGATAAAAAGTTTTGTTTCGGAAAGGATTTCATTTTTTATCCGCAAGCACTTCAAGAATCTAAAAGAAAGGAATATGAGCATTGTAATTTGAAAACGAAAGAAAAACATTCTAAAACCCTTGATATTTATGCAATAATTGAAGCAAAACAATAACAGTTGAAATAAAATACGCAGAACTAACTTGCAAGTCAGCAGCTTGGTATACAGCTTCCGTTCTTCGTTAGTTCAGAAACGACATCATTTTTCTAGGTAGTAAAACCATCCTTAAGGTCAATTCTGATTAGCGCTAATATCCAAATTATTTTATTTTTAAAGACAAGGTTGGTTATAATAAATACAGAGGCATTATGATGCCATATGATCGCCATATGATGACAACTATGTTGCCATATGATGGCACTTGCCAAATAGGAAAGTTCTAAAATTACAAAAGCATTAATCTGCCTTTTATCAAATGCGAGGAGGTTGGTAAAATTGCTGCTGTCGGTTGTCGGTTATTGCACTTGCAATCAGATCACGTCCATAATTTCGTGAGACCTGCGACGATAAAAAAGCAAAAATTGATTGTAGTAAATTTGGTATTTAAGGCTGCCTATGCACAAGAGAATATGTGATCAAGTGGCTTGTGAAAAGCGGCTATCTTCTCGAAATCTTGGTATGATGCATTATTAGTAGGTGTGTCATTGGGGCGAATGGGCGAAATAGTCTAGAATTTCGTTAGTTAGTAGAATACCTAGCTCATTAGTAGAGTCACGCGAAGCATAAAGACTATTACAAATATGCTCAGCTAAAGAACAGTTTTTAAAATTAGCAGGCTGAGGTGAAGTTGGACTACTTTGCCTCGAGAATGAAGATATCTAATAATGGAGATATTATATTAATATATCTAATTAGTAGATATCTAATAATCTAAGACTGGATCTAATGAAGATGCATTTGTTTTTTATTACCATGACTCAGATACTTCTGATTTATTATGTTGACTCGACCGTCACGCAGAATCAAAAGGAGCTCTTTCGGGGTGTTAAAGCCCTCAGGTCAAAAAATCATTTAATCTAAAAAGCCTTTCATCTCTGATAGAGTAAAAGTTACTTATGTGAGATATTAAGCCACGAAAAGAGGGAATTTCAAAGCATTATACAAAAAAAAGCACGTAGAGATGAGAGACGGGGAATGTTGGAAAAGAGTGAAGGAAATTCCGTCTACTGTTAACAGTACTTCAAATTACCGTTACTCTCGCCCATGGTGAGCGTATACCGATAAATTCCGATCATTTACATATACCAACGGTGTTCTACTTTCTACGCAAATTTCAGTTTTTCTGTGTACTACTTCCTCTATGGTAAACAATTTTAATGGCTGTAGTATTTTTATAAAAAAAACCTCATTTAAAAGAAATAATTCTACTACGTTTTCTAAACGAAAACCTATTGCTTATTATCTCATTATTTTAGTATACTTAAGATAAATTAATAGCACTGCACTCAAATCAAATCATTCTGCTCATTTTTTATGATAAAATTTAAGGTTGTATATTTTCCTACAATACACTGCACCCATGTCATAAATCATATTAAACGTCAGCTATTCTAAGGTGGATCGTAAATTTTAAAAAATATAAGCATCAAGACGGACTGCTTTTGATTCAGCAAGGAACATTTTATCAGTATACATAGGTAAATCCCAAAACTCCCAGTCTCACAAATAAAAAATCTTACGGCAACAGATTCTGCTTACAGACACGTAGTGGCAATACTAAATGAATAAATGTGAAGATTCCCTTGGACCAATAGTACGTTTTAGTATCTTAATATTTATTAAACTAAATGATCTGTGCTTCGTTCTAAGGTGTTTAAAATTGAGTACCGTCTTGATATTACATTTTTGACTAAAGAAAGTCTTAATCTTAAAGAAAAAGAATGACCCTTGTATCAAGTGTATGTTGATTCTCAAGTGTATGTTGAATATCAAGTGTATGTTGAAGTGCATGTCTCCTTCTCTTTCCTTGGTGAAAGAATGGTTTTAACAGTTCTGGCCCCTAGAGACATTGATTAGAGACATTGACATAAGAAAATATTACCCGTGTCCAGGACAACATATTGAGAATAAAAGGACAACATATACAAATTAAATTGTTAAATTGGCGGATGGAATATTGGATAATAACTGGAATGAACAACTTAGGAAAGATATGTTCAGTTATAATGACTACGTAAGTGCCATTCATTACGCAGAAAAAATCAAAAATAGTATCAATACGAAGGCAAAGATTTACACTGGCTTCATAAGAGATGCACGAACTGAAAAAAAAACAGGATATTATGCCAAAATTTCAACGAATTCAAACTCTTTAAAGACATAAATAACATGTTTAAAGGTTATTCTTTGTCATACAGAATCTCAAAAATATCGGCTAAAATGCCTGACATCAATGCTACAGAAAATGCTATCGACAAATTATTCATGCTGTTCAATTTATTGAAAGAAATTTTCACTGCTACTAATGTAACCAATAAAAAATAATTTCAAGTAATGCAATTTACAGCCTTAGTTCTATATTGCTCTATATTGTAAACTTACCATATTTCTTTATCCATGTAAATCCCTAAATA